>CM070512.1:54079556-54616500 GCA_036346375.1 Guadua angustifolia | reverse complement strand
GATGGCAAGTGCTGATTATTAGTCATATATATCATGTGCTATCTTGATGGGAAATGGATCAGCTTTTGTATGACTAGCTTTTTATGCTCGAGTAATGGATATGCAACTTTTGTTTAGCATGCACTAGTTGTATGGGTTATGTAGTGGCTACCTTGTTGATCGATACCACCTTCTAATTGGAGTCCATTTTGTGCTTATAAATATATATTTGAGTAATGGATTATCGCGGATTTTTATTTTTGATTTGAAATCACATAGTGTCACGAAACCTATGCGCCACCTGCTTTAGATCGTGATGTCTCACATGTGTGACATGTGAGATGTGCCGTCCGAATTGTCCTTTTTGATTAGCCGAGTGGATGACAAAGTGCGTATTTATGACGAGTTACGGAGTGCGAATGAAATTTCGGCCATAATTGTTGTTCTCCCCGCACCATATCCGGCGTGTGGAGAACATCGGGTTATGCCGCCAAAATTTCATTCGACTCTACAGATCATCATAAATCCGCTTTGTCGCCCACTCTGGGTGGGTTTAGGACATATCCTTTCCTATAGATGTAGGGTCGTGATATATAGAAACAAAATGAACCTTATAATCTGTGATTTAACCTATATAGCCTCAAGTATGGGTGACGCATCACCGATGGATGTATGAAGGTTGGGAGAAAAGTGGGGCTCACTCGACCGAGTGGACGGTCAAGGCTACCGCTTTTGTCGATCGTGCCTCTCTATGTCTAGTATCGTTAAGGTGAAGTGCCCATGCAGCAAGTGCCGTAATTTCCACCCCCCAGACAAGAAATCGATGTCTCGCACTGTGTCGGTTCGGCTTATGCCAAGCTTTGAGTTGTGGGTACATCATGGTGAGTCACGTGCTCAAGGACCTGTTGCAGCTTGAAGAGGAAGATGATAGGGCGATGATGAGAGGATGGATGAGATGCTAGAAGCTTTGTGTCCAGAGATTAACGAGACTCTGAGGATCCGCCAACACGTGAGGTTCGGAGTTCTTTGAGCTACTTAAAGCTTCAAGAGTCATTGTACTAACACACTAAAGTGACCCAAATTTTGCTTTTGTGACGCTGCTCATGGCCATTAAGTCCAAGTATTTCTTTTCCAATAATTGTTACAATGATCTCGTGGAATTGATCTCTAATATACCGCCATGAATCATAAGATGCCTAGAGACATGTACCAGCCTAAGAAGTTGTTGTCCGGTCTCGTGATGAAGTATGAGAAGATTGATGTGTGCAAGGATAATCGCATGCTTTTCGAAGGAGCATGAGAAAGAGAAGCATTGCTTAGTGTGTAAAAACCAAGATTTGTCAAGGTGTTGAACGAAGAAGGTGAAAAGGTAACGACCGATGTTGCACACAAGCAACTTCTGTGACATGCCTCTCACACCTAGGTCAAGCGGTTATTTATCTCAAAACGGCGTGCTGTGCACATGAGGTGGCACAAAGAAGGTGTGCGGAGAACGATTTGAGTAATGGTGCACCCGCCGATAGTGAGGCATGGAAGGCTCTAGATAGCTTTGACGAGGACTTCGCGAGGATGCGAGAAATGTTCGTGATTGGGTTGGCGATCGATGGTTTCACGCTTTTCAACACAACCGCCGTGATCATACTCGTGGCCGCCGCTTTTGCTATTCCATACAACCTTCCACCTTCCCTTTGCATGAAATATGAGTTTATGTTCCTCGTGCCTCATCATACCGCCCCGAACATCCCGGAAAGCGCCTCAATGTGATGCTCAAACCCTTGATCAAGAGTCAAAAAATTATGGACAGGGTAGAGGCGTATGATCGCTATAAGAAATGTAAATTCAACCTTCGTGTTGCATATTTGTGGTCTGGCCCATGATTTCATGGCCTATGGTATTTTTGCCGGCCGAGTCATTATGGAAATTTGACATGTCCGATCTGTGGTTCGCATAACCGATTGTTTTTGCCTTTGTAAATGGTGGAATGATTCACATTTTCGACAAGTTATAGGCGCTTCTCGCCTCGAGACACGCCTTTAGGTTCCAGAGGAATGCCTTCCGTAAGGACACAGCTTGTCGAAAGGGTCCGCCAAACGCCTAACCGGGCCGTAAATTGCCGATATGCCGAGTAAATTGGTGGAGAAAGAAGATGGGTTTGAAGGGTTTGGAGAGGAGCACAACCGACTCACATTTGTGGATTATGGGAGCTCCCATATGCGAAGGCCTTGATTCTCGATGCACAACATTGACGCTATGCATCAAGAACGAACGCTGGTGAAAGCATTATAAGCACGGCCATGGATATGACAGACAAGACAAAAGACAACCTAAAGGCCCAAGAGACTTAGCAGAGATCTCAGAATCGCCAACACTTGAGCTCACCGGCGGGGTAAGCCACACGCCCATTTTGCCTTAAACCTAAAGAAAAGAAAGAAGTGTTGAGGTGGATGAAGAAATTGAAATTTCCGATGGTTACGCAAACGGGATTGAGACGAGCCGTGAATGTGAATACGGGAAGCTAAATGGGTTGAAGAGCCACGATTACCACATAATCATGGAAAGACTCGTCTGTAATGTTTCGTGGATATCTTAATGATAATGTGTGGAAGGTGCTAATGAGCTAAGTTATTTCTATAGACAATTATGTGTTAAAGAAATATCGAAGACATGATGGAGAGGTTGGAGAAAGAGATACCAAGGCTTGTATGCAAGATGGAAAAATATTCCTCCGGTTTCTTCAATCCAATGCAACATCTACTTGTTCATCTACCTTACGGCTAAGGTAGGTGGCCCTGTTCAAGATAGGTGGATGTATCACATTGAAAGAGCTCTAAAGAAACTTCGAGCTATGGTTGGCAATAAGGCAAGAGTTGAAGGGTGCATTGCGTACATTTTCTTTAAAAGAGATATCATACTTCTCGAGTGTATACTTTGCAGAGGAACACAAAGTCAATGCTCCCACGATGCGGTACCATGTAGATGAAGAGACACCTTGTAGTGACCTCTGATTTTCCATGGAGAGGTACTACCGCTGGTAGTTGCAATCGCTACTATTACACTTCTAAGAAAAGAAGTCTGCTTTTGTCGCACATGTACTCCAATATGGAAGAGATGGAACAATATTTCACGTAAGTTGCCATTTTGTACATGAATCTGCTTATGCCGCCAAGACATCATTCATTTATGTATCCATTTACGCTGCTTACATCAATTCGATAAGCGTAATCGACGCCTATTCACAACCAACCGCCAAGCAACTTAATACGATGCGCCGGGATGGAATAAATGGGGCCCTAATTTCATCACTTGGTTCCGAGATCATGTAACACCTTCACATCTTATAATATTCTCGTAATGTTACATTTCAATATATTATAAATCTTATACAACTTCAATCATATTTTGTTGGCAAGTATGTGAAATATGGGAACGCCCATGAGGACTTGCTTCACTATCCTATGCCCGCCAGAATCGTTAAAAGCTATGGGCGATACGACGTGAACGGGTTTCGTTCCGCTCAACCAAATTTGAAACTGGTCGCCCCTTACGCCCACAACAAATATCGGAGTTGTAACTAGGGCAATCGATGCACAAGGGATCAAACAAATTTCTATGGAATCATTCAAAACATCCTCGAGTTCAAGTTTGCAGGAATAAGGAGCTCAAAGTAGTATTTTCGATTGTGTTTGGTTTGATAGCAAACATGGGACTCATGAAAACCAATATGGGATGGTAGAAGTCAAACACAACGAACAACTACATGGCTATGACAATTTCATCCTTGCTCACCAAGTTGAGCAGGTGTATTATATGCCATATCCATGCACAAGACTGAGTGCTTGGTGGGTTGTGTACAAAGTGAATCCCCGAGAATGGTTACATACTCCTGGTGATGCTGGTTATCTTGATAGCCAGCTGGAGGCCATGGAGGATGTTGAGGTTTTCCAAGATGAAGAATTGCCAAGCACTTTTGATATAGAGACTAGTCCAGGTCTCGATTCTTTAGTCGGAGACCGTGGAGATATAACGATTCTCGAGAAATGAAAAGACAACCAATCAAGAAAAAGTAACAAGTCGCCCCTTAGAAAGAACGAGACTACATCATCGCAATATTGAAGAATTTTGACAAGTAATTTTGTGTGTTTATTATCTTGTTCATTCATTCATTATTATTGTTGTTGTACTAACTTGATATTTTTCTTTCAACAGATGCCCCGACGATCAAGCAATGCTAAGGGATTCCTCAAAGGTAGGAGGAAGTCCAAGAGTTCGCGACGAGGAGGCCTTGTTTGTGGTAGCGCCAAGCGCAAGTAGACGGCGCGTGCTTTGTTGAGTCCAAGGAGCCTCGAGTTGCAGAGTCGTAGTGTTCCTTTGCAGAGTGGAGAGGTAACTAAGCTTCATGTGAAAACATAAATATGACATAAATATAATCTGCTTTGTATTATTTCAGAGGATGAGACGATTTGAGGAAGAAGTGGTCCGCCATGGATGTTGATGCAGTAAACTAGAATGTTATATTCTCTTAATTTATTTGATTATTATCTTCTTTATTCATTCATTATTATTGTTGTTGTAGGTGGGATCGATGAGGATCGGAGGTTGATGTTGACGATGTAAACTAGAATGTTATATTCTCATAATTTATTTGATTATTATCTTCTTTATTCATTCATTATTATTGTTGTTGTAGCCGGGATCGATGAGGATCGTGGAGGCCGATGTGGGCCAAGGGATGAGGACCCAATGGGTGGGGATACGACCGAGGGTTCTACGGAGTCTGCCTCGAGGTTTAGGAGGAGCCATACTGCCGCCTCCTCCTCGCGCCTGCACGAGAGGAGGACAAGGTTGTGATCACACCTGTTGGCTATAGGTTTGTATTTTCTAAACCATGTCTTATTTCATTTCTTTCCAAACCGAACTATATCATTTATATGTCTTGCGCTTATGGGATGACTCGGGTTTGACTCAGAGGGCACCATAGGCGTTAACTACGCATAGGTAACCTCTCGCCGCTTGCACTACCCCCAAGTTGGTCACAATGGCCAATGGCGCAGCAATTTGTTGCTACTAGTTGGGATCATTACCGCTTGTTCCTAATGCCGAGCACTTGAATGCTCAGGGGCTATTTGGAGTGACTTTTGGGTAAGATTCTCTCGCTGCTTGGTATTGGTTCAATTGTCGATTCTTTACTATTCTAACTATTCTTTGTGATGAACAATTACGGTTGCTACTGCTATCGACGGCAAACATCGAGCATGCTCAGAGAGTTTTCCATGTAAATGCACATCGGGTGACCAAAGATGCATTGTCTAATGCTCTGATTCAAGCAACAAATCTTTACTTGAGGTCTGTTCAAGGGCAACGAATTAACAGACTCATGGTCTTCGTAAAGTTACTTGACCGAGGAACAAGATATGCAGTAAAACAACAAATATTGGAGCTATTTGAGTTTAACGCTTGGTAATGTTGTTTTAATGTATTAATATATTTGTGCAGTCATGATTCCATGGTTGGGGACCGTCCAGAGCTTATCAGTTTTTGCCTGCGTTGGCTTCACCCGAGTTCATCGCCAAGTCAAGAAAGAACCGAGATCGCCGAGGCAAAGAATCAAAGCACACGATGGCGCCGATGGACATATGCGTAAAGCTAAGCGCATGGTAAGTCCGCCGTAGTAATCTTTTGCAAAATACATGTTACCAAGTATATGTATGCACCTAACTTATGTCTCAGGAGGCTCGGACCTGTTCACCAAGTGATATTGAAGTGTACGGGAAGGTCATAAAGGTCGAGACCGACACACCTCGAAAGTACAGGCAAAATGCGCTACCATCGATCGGCCGGTTAGTGGTCACAATTTTCATCCAATTCAAATTAAGTTGTTTGATTTGCGCTCCCATTTAAATTGTCCGATTTGGTTATGTAGGTGAAATATGGCGAGGAAATGGTCAAGCCCATGGTGAAGACTATGATTGGAGGAAGGAACCGCTGACTGCGAGTGCAGCATGCTAGTGGAGGCGGCAAGGCCCATGGACTGTGAGATGTCATACCTTCTAAAAAATTCATGAAGTCATAATTTCAAGTGCTCAAGCCTTTGTGGTCACGATTTTGAAGGTACTCCATGTTCATCGCAGTGATCGACTCGACTTGGCAGCGAGCCGAGAGGGATCTTCTTCGCCCCGAGCTCGGGTTGGTAGCCGCCGCCTCCTCAAGCAGCAGCTTGGAGGTTACTAGGTCATGGAGGAGCTGCGCCAACGTGATGAGTATGCAAGGGCGCAAAGAAGAGTACTACGCTCATACCAGTGCACAACAAAGAATCGGCGATTCAAGTAAGTCCGAGTCTTCAATCTATTGCATTTAGAGAATATATTAATTCAAAATACTTATACATTGTATTTGTAGGCAATGTTCCAAGCGATGGGGCAAAACATTGTCTTTCCAACGCCCAAATTACCGCCGCCACCGCCACAATGGGGATGTATCCTCCCAAGACCTCCTGCACTCTGTATTCTTGCTAAACTTTGTGAATCGAGTTGAACTTAGTCAATCTAGATAATATTAGTTTGTTGTACCTAATCTTGTTCAAACTAGCTACATTTAGTCAATCTAGCTAAACTTAGTCATTTCTAGCAGACATAGCTAATCTAACAAGACTAAGTATCTCTAGAGTTAAGTTTGATGAATTTAACGATATTTAGTTCATTTTTGCTAAACTTGGCCCGCTCTAGTTAAACTTTGTAAATGTAGTTAAATTTACTCAATATAGCTACACTTATAACATTTCTAGCTAAACTTAGTCAAAACTTGTAAATCTAGTAAAATTTGATCAATCTAGCTATAATTGTTGCCTTATGTAGGATCAACGCACATGGGTCCCTCGCTTTACAAGATTCTCCAACGCTTGCAAAGACCTCGCAGATCCGCGGCTCGCTTTTTACTTGCTTTCTTATGGTACATTCATTCTTATATTATTGTCTAATCTTGCATTTTCTTGTGTAGGGAACCGACGTCCAACCGACTTTGTCAATGCGCTTTGCATCCGGATTGCTGCCGTAACTCCAATAATCCGATGGCGCTAGCGCTTGTAGATTGTTTGATAGTTGTGTCACTTTGGATGGATGTGTATGATTCGAGTTGAACTTTGGATGTGTTTGTAGTTGTGTCACTTTGGTCTTTTTTGGATGTTATGACAATTTGGACATTATGATGGATCGATAACTTGATTATATGCATGTTCTCAGGCCGGATTGTTTATATTCGTGAATTATATGTGTTGATGTGTGAATTGTCACAATGTTGATTATATTATGTATTGAATTGTGTGGCTAAATATGAAAATAGGGAAAAGTTGTCCTCGGTATTACTAATTAACGCCGCCAACAAAGTTCACCGACAAAGAATTATTCGGTGATTAACGCCGCCAGACATAGCCGATGTTAATTAGCAAGATTAACGCCTACCGCAGGTCACCGATGTTAATTAGCGCATTAACGCCGCCGTGCCATAGCCGATGTTAATTAGTAACCCCGCCGATTTTCGTCCGACAAAACTCCCAAGAAATCACTAATTTACGCCGGCCAAATCTAAGCCGACGTTAATTATCCCGACGGAGATAATTAACGCCGCCGTGCCATAGCCGACGCAATTAGTAATTAACATCGCCAACCGGGGCCGACGTTAATTATGGGGGTCAAGAAGATTAACGCTTACTAATTAGGCCGACGTTAATTGCTAATTAACGCTTCAAGAACCGACAGTTAATTAGCTAATTAACGCCGATTAACTATCGGGCCAAAAGCCGACGCATTATAATTTGCCGACGCTAATTACTATTAACGTTTAAGAATCGCAATTAACGCTTGCTTTTGGCCGACGCTAATTAGCGCAAATCATCATGTTTTTTTTTGCATTTATCGAGGGTCCTCTCACGAAAGAACCGCGATTACGCTTAAATGGAAAGGTTCTATTCATGAAAAATAGCCGAATGATCCAAATGTAACTAAGTTTTTTCTTCTGTTTATTTAGGGTCCTTTCACTTAAAATTAACGATTTTATCGAACAAAAGGTCCTTTTCGTTAAAAACCGTGGAAGGATCTACACGAACTACATATTTTTTAAGGGACCTACACGCGAAAATGAGTAGAGCCGCCGCTGTTTACCATGCAAGAAGCCACGGAGGGAGCCAGACGACGTGGAAGCGGTCCCCGGTCGAAGTCATCGATCTTTAGTATAAGTTGCCATGCAAGCGGACAAGCCACGCGTTTTTTTTGAAGAAAATTTTTGTTATTTTCTAGCATTGTCTTTTTAAAATCATCGAGAAAATGAGCGAAACGGTTGAAAGGACACAAACGAACCATGTTTTTTTCAGATCTATCCGGGGTCCTTTTTAAGGATCCATGATCGCTACCGAATTGAAAGCTTCTTTTCGCAAAAAATAGCTAGAATGATCCGAACGTAACAACCTTTTTTTCGGTATTTATTTAGAGCTCTTTCAATAATGATCCATGATTTTTTCGAACTAGAAGGTCCTTTTGTAAAAAATCATAGAAAGGACCTACACATAATTACGTATTTTTGAAGGACCAAACGCAAAAAAAGAGCCGAGCCACGCTGCGCTCGGATCAAATGCACGGAGGATGGGAAGTCTCCCAAGATTAGTAAAGGTATGATCCGGTTTTGTTGAGTTCAAGTCCAATCTATTACTTCCGATCGAGGAGTCCAAATTTAACCAAAACATTTGGTTGAGTGGACACTACGCCTCTTTGGTTCAAGTCTTCAAGGAAACTTCGCCCAAACGGCAGAGGACTTGGTGAAAACCCTAGCTCTAATATCATTTGTTAGGATTGTAAGTATAGCTAAATAACTAGAGATAAAGATTTAATATGGAAAAACCCTTGTGAAAAAAAAATCACGTGAAACAATCCATTACGATGTTTTAAGATTACAAGTACAAGGTGCTATTGTGACGACTTGAACTAGCAACCGCTTTTAGATTGAATCAAAAGATATGATAGTCGAGATATTGAGTTATCTCCAACACCAACTAAATTCACCATCAAGTTATAAATTTCATTTTATAATGCGGTTTTGATCAAAGACGAAGGTTGAAAAGTGCTATGTTAAATGAAAATCAACGAGTACCTTTCAATTATGCTTTAGAACGACCCCCATTTTCACGTAAATGTAAAATGGAAATTCATGTACATACAAAGATTAGTCCCCGGATCAAGAGCTAGTACGATATTTACAACAATTGGAATCACAACCATACATTATATTAATTAAGTGAAAGCTATTATACAAAGAATGCAAAGCAAGGTTTGCCGAGATGGAGGTGTCAGACTAAAGGTTTGGCATGGGCAAGCAGGATGGGCGAGCCGGCGAAACCCAAAGTTGCAATGCCAGGCGAGAGAAAACCAAAGAGAGCGCATGCGTATGGGTGGCAGAGAAAGAAGATAAAGCCAAGCTTGCCGTGGCGAGTAAATGACGAGAAGATGTCGCCTTTTGAAGCGGTATGGCAAGAGCAGTATTAGCTGGTTTGATGGCGCGAGCGTAACCGTGGCCGTGGTCTTGCCGGTGCATGAATGCCGGTGATGAGATGGGGAAGTCGACGCTACAGAGGACCAGGGGCATCGCCGGTGTTGATTGCGAAATCCTGCGACTTAACGTGTGCGCGAGCTCGGGCAAAGAATGCGAGGGGATGGGATCAGATGTCAACGGTCGGTGGCCTTTGGGGCTTGGCGCGAGTGGTAGCACTACGCAAGGCAAGGGCGTGGTTGCTACGGCAGAGGAATGGCGATTGCGGTGGCAAGGAAATGGCGGTGTCCCGACAAGAGTGAGCCGGATTACACCGACGACAGCAAAGAATGCGCCACAAAATTTGGTCTTCGCCCACACGGTTTGGTCGAGGTCGCACAAGGCTGTTGCCGCGTAAATTTTGATTGGGGAAGCTCGCCGTGGCAAGATTTGGGCGAGGCAAGAAGGGAGTAGGTGGGAAGAAGGCTTTGCCGTGGCAGCGAATTGGCTCATATTTTCTGTCACAAGGTGAATGGCGCCTTTGCTTGCTGCAAGGCGTAAAATGGGCAAGCTGCGGCAATGCATCTAAGCAGGGGAAGAACAGAGTGGCTGCATTCAAGAAGGAAGAAGGCAAAGGCAGAGAGTTGGCAAGTCGGTGCAATAGGTAGTGTTCTCGGCTGTTTGATTGAACAAGGAACAGAGGAATGAATAATGCCCGAGGAGGTCGGGAGGTGAGTCAGGACAACAAGTAATGGCGCCGCAAGGTGGAGCAAGGTTCGTCGGTATTTGCTGCAAAGACGGTTAATGAGGAGGAAGGCAGAAAGAGAGGTTAGTGTCGCCGACCGGTGGGGTCTCGGCCGAGGTTAGTGAACCCGCATAAAGAAACCGATCGACTTACTCTCTTTGGACAGATAGGGTTAAACGTAATAAATGAGCTTTCATTCATGTCTTAAATTTTTTGAAAATTTTTAAGGATGATTATGATGAGCTATTGATTATTTTTTAAAAATTTCAGCTTATGGTCAGGCCCGAGAATTTTTATAAAATTCTGACAAGCTAACTTGGTCTTTTAAGTCTTTTCTGTTTTTGATTTTCAAAAGGACATAAATGAAACAAAATATTTTATAAATTTTACTGAATTATTCAGATATGTTGAGGATGATACTGTAAAATTTTCATATCAGGATTGTCGACGATCGGGATCGCCTGACCGCAAATGTGAAACGGGGTTAGTGTGAACAGGGGACCCAATACGAGCTACACTCAATGGAGGTATGAACGTTGGTCGAGGTGAAGCGTCAACGAGCCGACATAGCGAAGTTATATCGTTCGAGCCCTCATGAGGGTAACAGCCTTTCTACTCCGCCTTTCTCCGAGGTGGAGGGTTTCACTATCTTTGAGTACAGAGAGTGGATTACAGCTTGAGCTTGAGCGTTCTGGTTGTGTCTATTGGCCTATTGCTAGTGCGCTGATGTCTTGCTTTGTCGTTCTACCTCAAGGGACTTTATACCCATCCCAGCCGTTACCAGAAACTGCTAGGAGAGATTCCCGGGGTAGTGCATGGTGTGCATTGAAAACGTGTTGTAACCATCCCGGATCTGGTGCCCACGTCTGCCTCAACTCCGGGACTTTTGGTCTTGGTAACCGCTGAGTAAACGCACACCTCCGAGCCAAGGTCGAGGTCGTGCGGGGTTGGGACCCCCACTACCCGAGCTCGAGGTCGTGGGGGATCGGCGCTCTAGTCGTGGTCGAAGTCCCACGCCGCCACTCGAGCCGGGGATCCTGCTGACTGTCAGAGATTCCTCGGCCCCGGCGCCTAGCCCCCGAGGCTCAAGGTCGTGGCAAGAACTTGGGTCGACCCCGAGCCACTCCATATAGACAGAGGGGACTGTTTTCTGGAAATTTCGAGCCCAAAGTCGAGGTTGGGCGGAGACCTAACGCCAAGCTTTGGCGACAAGTACACTGGGCGCCTTGATCTTCGTACTGCACGGACATGATCGCTAATGGAACTGCTTCGAACGCCGATTCCGCTGCAGCCCTTAATCGCACTCGCCGATCGCCTGACCGCGCGCTTTTGAGATGCCCTAACCTCCAACCGCAAGGCACCGGTTTATAAAACTCGAGATTATCGCAACTCAAGAACTCTCGACCTCTTCGCAGCTTCTCCTCCCAACTCCTTGCTCGAGCCCTTCTTCTTCCTCCGACTAAACTTCCTCAACCGCCATGGCCAAGCTCGGGAAGAGTTCTCGACGGGCGAGGATGAGAGAGCTTGAGGGCTTGGGACCGCTGGACCTTGGCGATGTGGCGGCCGGGCCGACGAAGAGACCGAGCCAGAGCCACGGATGACGAACTTGTCAAGACGGGAGCATTACATGCTCTTCTCCCGCCGACGCCGAGAGCGACTTCTTTGTACCGCTTCGCGACAATGCGAGATCGATCTTATCAACTGCACCCAACTCCATCCTCCTTCTTTCTGCTTTTCTTCACTGTATGTAGGGTTCCTTGAATCCTTCCCACCCCCTCGCTTTCTTCCGCTTCTTCTCCTCTTCCAAGACCGGAAGGACCCGTGGTCGGATGCTCTACTTGATCATGGACGGGATTCCTTGGTCTTTCCCCAAATGCGCCCTCGCGACTTTTGGCCCATGGACCGAGCGGTGGTTCTACTTGAAGCGAGAGAAGATTACACAGACCGGCGCTCAACGGAACCCCATCAAAGGGAAGAAGTAGACCCTGTATGGGCGACCAAGGACGACTCAGAGGCGATCACATCATTCATATCTGCACCTCACAAGGCCTCACCGCAAGCCATTGCTAACGACTTTTCGAGGAGTCGTGTTCCTCTCATGAATAGGTTGCACCTGCTTCTTCGAGATCAAAGGTCGCGACGACCACTCGCGAGGGACATCCGTAAACCATCCCGCCCCGGCTTGTTCCAGCCACCCTCGGGTTCCTTTGATGAGTTGATTGTTCCAAGAAGACCGGCGAGTCTTGGATCGCCGCCGATGAACGAGATATTTGGGAAGGCAGCGATGACTACACTCGGCGATCCTGCTCGAGGAACGTCGCGCCAGAAAGCCAAGGTATGCCACCCCGACCGAGCTTCTTAGTCTGCGTTCGCCTAGGGTCTCCCTTGACTCTTTGATGCATCCGCAGGACAAGCTCGAACTGCTTGAAACGACAAGTAAGATGCTGCCACTGCCCGGGGTGAGCAAGGGCAAGAAGATGGGCAAGAGGCCAGCCCGGACGGAGTGAGCGGCAAAGGCCCGAAGAAGCAACACGTCGAGTGGGGCGACCGCACGATGGTGAGTATCCTTGGTCGAGCCCCCAAGCACTTCGCTCGTGCACCTTCACCCTCTGACTTAGATTTTTCCTCGCAGCAATAGAGTGCCGCGGACGCAGCCAGGACCTCGACCGAGGACCTGGACCCACCGCAGGCCCTGAGGTTCAAGGCCCGAGGTCCCTGAGGAAGAGACTCCCCCTCGCCCACGGAGCACCAAGGGCTCGCCATTTCCCATGCGGAGAGTCGCAGACTCAGCATCATCCCCCTCTTTGCTTGGTTTCTTTTTCGTCTTTTTAGCTTAGTAACCTTCCTTTATCGCAGACCTTGAGCACTCGAGCTCACTGCCTACCCATCCTGACGATGACTGTTGTCCAGGGCGAGTCTAAGTCCGATGAAGAGGAGGAAGCCTCCTACATGCTGGCGCCCCACCGGCCCTCGAGTGGGGCGACCCTATCCTGCCCCCAAAGTCGGGCCACATCGGGAGTTCACCAAGGGTCGACGACTCCTGCTTGAAGACGACGCCACGCCCACGCCAGGAAGATGACACCGCCAGTCTGTGGACGCTTAAGGACGGCGCCGACCCACCCGAGGAGGTCAAGGAGACGGTGCCAAGATGCCCTTTACCACGCACCGCCGAGACTACACCACTGCGGGCGGGCGGGACCCCTGGCTACTAAGGTCAAGACGCCTGCCGGGCGAGCACGGAAGACCGGGTTGTAGATCCGCCAAGATCGCCAGGGGGAGGGGGTAAGACCTCCACCGGGGAGACAAGACTGCCGCTGCCGATCGAGCCTGTAAGGTGCCGAGCCCCTTGGAGAGGAAGGTCGAGGTGCATCGCCTCGACGGAGTGCCCGGCTCTCCCCCAACGACTCCAGGGCAACAATGAGTAACACCGCCTGTGGTCGCTTGGGCAGCAGACCCACCGAGTACTCCCGGGCAAGTTTCGAGGGCCGACTTACCAAGGTACTTGAGTTTCTTCGCCCCATTGCTAAATCTTAGCTCGAATTCCCCCTTTTTTCCTTCTTTCTTTTTTCTCTCTCCGGGCGAAAGCACCGTGTTGACCCTTCGAGCTCAAGAAAGTTGCCGATCTGGCCGCCTAAGGGCTGCAAGGCCTCCAGACACACCCGACGCTACCGAGGGTCCTCCTCGATGTGGTGGAGACCCGGATGCGCAAGGCCTGCACTCGTGGAAGCCTTGCAAGTCGAGCGGGAGGAGGCCGCGCAAAAGGTGGCAATCGACTCCAACGAGATCGCTGGCCTCCGCAAGGAGGTGAAGACGCTCGAGGCTTCCCACAAGTCCGAGCTTGAGCGGGCCATTGCCTCAGAGCGGGATCACACGCACAAGGCCGTCGAGGAGGAACGCGCGAGGTCAGCCAAGGCGCTCGAGGCCGAGTGAGCCTAGACCGAGGAGCTAAGGAAGGCCGCTGCGAACCAAGCAGCCACCACGTCGAGGGCCTCCCCTGAGCTCGAAGCCAAGGTTCAAGAGCTCGAGGAGAAGCTGGGTCGGGCAAGCAAGACTGAAAAGAGTGCCTTGTCCCAACTTCAAGAAGAACGACGCCGCGCCGCCGAAGCCTCCATCGAAGCCCTCCGACTCTAGGGCGAGCTTTCGACCTTGAGGGCCAAGGTCACCGAGCTCGAGCAGGAGTTCACGCGTGAGATGGCCGATTTGTAAATAGGTTTATATTTCCTGTAAACAAGAACTTTTGTAAGACAAGAAGGGTTCAATGAAATGACATCGTTTTGGCAAAAATAGTCAATGTCTTGGCCTACTTAGCATTTCTCGATCAAGAGATTTTTTTAAATCATGCACTTAGCCTTTCTGCTCGTAGTATATCCTGTCCAGCCCCTATTGGGCTCAAGGTCGAGCAGCGCCGGCCTTGGGCGCAAGTTAGAAAACCTGTAGACCTACAAGATCGGGAAAAACCCACAGGGAGCATAACATAGGCGCACGAGGAAAGACTTAAGCTCTAGAGTATTAGGATCGTTTCTAGGCCAAGCCTCTCGAGTCCTGGCAATGATTTGCGCTTGTTTCGTTGGGCCCGCACGGCTTAATTCAACCCTGCCAGGGGCGCGTTAATAAGAGATTCAATTTTATAAGCAAATCGACCATCGGGGTGAATGTTTAAGCTTCCGCACCAAAGCGAGCAAGGCCGTCAGAGGTCGGACTCAAAGAAGCCCCGAATTCGAGCCAACACAAAATATAGAACGTAGAAAAAGGGCGTGAAGACCAAACATGACAAGCGAACAACAACAACTTTATTGAAATCTAAGGTAAAAGGGTTACACATAGAATTTTTGAAGCTGGTCAATGTTCCACGAGGTAGAGAGCTCTCTGCCATCGGGCAATGCTAGCCGGTAAGCCCCCGTGCGATCTGTTGAAACAACTTTATAGGGGCCCTCCCACCGTGGGGATAACTTGTTGGTGTTGGACGAAGCCTGAATCCATCTCAGGGCTAAGTCCCCAACAAGGAGCTCCCTAGGTCGTACCGACCGAGACGCATGTCTGCGAAGAGCTTACAGGTAGTGCGCTGATCGTAGCAGTGCACGACATCTTCCTTCTTCCGCCAGGGTAAGGTCAAGGGACCGTTCTTGCTCGAAGTCGATCTGGTCGACCATGCTGACCCTGGCAGAGCCCAGCGTGACCTCTGGAGGCAGGACGACTTCGGTACCGAACACGAGCCGAAAGGGTGTGGACCCCGTTGCTCGGCTGACTGTGGTATGAATAGACCATAAGACGATGGGAAGTTCATCCACCCAAGTCTGGCCGTGTCATTTGAGCTCATCTGATACTCGCTTTTTGATGCCTTGAACGATTTGTCCGTTGGCGCGCTCCACTGCTCCATTGCTCTGCCGATGGGCCACCGAAGCATAGCATACTTTGGTGCCGATGTCTTCGTAGTACTCCTGGAACAGCTCATTGGTGAATTGTGTTCCATTGTCAGTGATAATTCTGCATGGAACCCCATACCGTGACCACTTAACGAGCGGAAGAACTTGATCATTGCAAGATGCCGTGATGGTCGAGACAGTTCAGCCGATCCATTAGGAGAAGGTATCAATGGCGATTTAACAAAAATCTTCTTCCCCGGGCTACCAGGGAAGGGACCGAGGACGTCGAGCCCCCAGGTCGAGAAAGGCCAGGGCTAGTGGAATTGTCGGAGCGCATAGGCAGGGCGGATGCGATTTTTGAGCAGGAACTGGCATGCTCGACAGTGCATTTATGTTGCGCGCCCTAGAGTGTCAAGCAAAGAGAACCCCATGCGAAAAGCTTTCCCGACCATGGTCCTGAAAGAAGAATGTGCCCCACAGAGACCTGAATGAATGTAGTTTAACATGTACTTACCCTCCTCCGTGGTAACACACTTCGTCAGGATGCTGGAAACATTCTGACGATAGAGCTTGCCGTCCACGAACCTGTACGAGCTCGCCCGGCGCTTGACCCTGCTCCTCTCCGCGGGATCGGTCGGGAGTTCTCCCGTCGCCAGGAAATTATGGATTGGCTCGGCCCATGTGGGAATACCTTCGATGAAGGCGACCGAGGCCCCTTGGTCGGAGATTGAGGGCGATGCCAGGTTCTCCAGGATCACATCTGGAGGGACTTCGTCGTTAGACGACCCGAGCTTGGAAAGGAAATCTGCGTCGGAGTTGTCTTTCCGTGCCACATGCGTGATCTCTAGGTTCTGGAACCACTTCTCCATCTTGTGCACCTCGACGAGGTATTTGACCATGGAATTCTCCGAGCACTGATAGCCCTTGTTGAACCGGTTGATGATTTAGCCGTGAGTCGCCTTGACGACCAACCGACGGACACCAGCGCTTTGCAAGCTCGAGTCCCGCCAAGAGCCAGATTGCTGCATTATTTATCGCCGAATCAAACGAACCACATACCTCACTGTCGCCATGAGGTGAGAATGAGGATCCCACTTCGAGCGCTTGAAGGATCTTGAACCGTCAAGCACATGACCTGTGGCTTCTCCTCGACCTTGAGCTCAGAGTTTAAGCATGAGGTCCGCCGACCACGGTCGCCAAGACTCGCGATTTGATGGCCGTGGCGCCACTTAACCGGAGGTCGAAGACGCCAACTCCATGGCCCACTTGGCGATGCGACATCCACCTCTGGATTCTCAAGATCTCCTCGAGCGGAAGTTGCTCGATGACCAACGGCGAGCTCGAAATAATGCCGAGCTTGTGCGGCCATGAGGAGGGCATACAAGAATTTCTCGACTTGAGGGTAGCGCTTTTGGCCCATGGAGAACCTCCGACGTAGTAGATCGGATGTTGTTTGGCGTCCGCGCCGCCACCGTGATGTACGACATCCTGGGTGGTGGCCACGAGGTAGAGCAGCAATTTTTCGCCTGGCTGCAGGGTCGTGAGCAAGGGTGGGCTTGATAAGTATACCTTTAACTCGTCGAAGGACCACTGAGCCTCAGGCGTCCACTCGAAGCTCCCTTGCTTGCGCAAGGCCTTGAAGAATGGAAATCCGCACTCGCCGAGCCTCGAGATGAACCGGCTGAGGGCAGCATGTGGCCGGTGAGGCATTGCACCTGCCTTACCGAACTAGGGGGGCCATCTTTTCTATTGCCTCGATCTTCTCGGGTTCGGCCGACTTCGAGCCCCCGATCATGTAGCCGAGCACCTTCCCGTAAGCGCCAAATACGCATTTCTCTGGATTGAGCTTGATCTTGTACTTGTTCAGGTTGGTGAAGGTTTCCTCAAGGTCTTGAACGTGGTTGTCTTCGGAAGAGCTCTTGACGATAATGTCGTCCACGTAGACCTCGAGGTTGAGGCCGATCTGGGGCTCGAACATCTTGGTCATCAGGCGCTGGAAGGTCGTGCCAGCGTTGCGGAGACCAAACGACATGGTCGTGTAGCAGTAAGTCCCAAACGGTGTGATGAACAATGTATTGCTTTCGTCATCAACCGCCAACTTGATCCGTGGTACCCAAAGTAGGCGCCCAGAAGCTTAGCAATTTGGCATTCATGCGCAGGAGTCGACGATCCGGTCGATGCGCGGGAGAGGAAGTTATCCTGGGACACGCCGAGTTCAAATTTCGTGATCTATGCACATCCTCCACTTCCCGCCTTTCTTCGCACAATGACGGATTGGCCACCATTCGAGTAATCTATCTCACGAATGAAGCCGGCCTTCAAAGAACTTGTCGAGATTCTCCTCGATTATGGTGACCTTCTCGAGAGAAGCGCCGAACTTCTCGGCGCGACGGCCGGCAGCCTAGGCTGCACTGCAGCTTTGTGCTCGACCACCTCCTGACACCCGCATGTCCGCTGGCTCCCAAGAAAATATGTCTTTGTTGGCGCGGAGGAAGGTGACGAGCTTGAGTTCCTATTTGGAACTCAAATACCGAGACGTGACGCACTTGGATGAGTCCCTCCACGAGCCAAGACAGCCTTCATTGCCCCGCCAGGCTGGATGACCGCCTTCTGGCGGGCAACCTTCGCAGTCGCCTAAGGACCCTGCTGAGGTAGCATGCCGGCGAGGGCCAAGCATGGGTCTCGCAACCGTGTGCCACCTTGAGGTCGCCCCGCACGGTGATGATGCCGCTAGGTCCTGGGAGCTTCATGCAGCGGTGGTCGTAGTGGTTGGCCGCCATGAACTTGACCAGAGCCGACGCCCGAGGATGGCGCTAGTAGGAGATCACCCTAGACCACCTCAAAAGTAACCACTTTCGGCGGAAGTTGTCCGAGGCACCGAAAGTGACGGCAGGACCACTCGTCCCGGAGGGGTGGTCGAGCTTCCGGGAACGATTCCAAAGAACAGAATCGCGATGTTCTTGACCTTCGACCGAGGAATCTGCATCCGATCGAGTGCGCTAGCCAGCAGTAGGTTGAGGGAGCTTCCCCCATCAACCATGACCCGCCTGACCAAGGTGTTACTAATGGTCGGGGTCACGACCAAGGCGGTCTTAAGATCCTTGGACATACCTTGGGGGGCATCCTCCGGTGTGAAGGTGATCGTTGCCCCGGACCATTTGTGGGGCTGGTCCACGGGCTTCCCAATGGTGGCCTGATAGACCACACGCGCGACATCCTTGATCTCGTGTCGGATCGACATCCAAGAGCCGCCAAGATGACGCCGATCCGGCGCCGCCTCGCTAGAAATCTGTGTTGAGGTCGGCCCGTCCTCCCCAAGATTGACCCTCTCGGCCGATCTCCTTCTTTCGGAGCGTGGGCATCTCCGCCTCCGTAAAAAGCCTCCACTTGTTCTCGCCAGCCCCTCAGCCTTCGCAGGTCGTGGGTCTTAGATCCGTGGAATGCATAAAACTTATCTTCGCCGAACCGAGGTCGCCGGGACCTTGCGCGGCGGCCGGCCCGCCATGCGCCCGTGCCGGCGATCCTCCCCGCCGAGGCGGCGCGACGCTCGCTAGGTCATGGCCGATTTCATCGGGACGGGCCCTCCTAGGCCACGCCCCGACCTCCATGACTCGCGGTGACCGTCTCGCCGAGATACCACCCGAGGTCGCCATCACCGCTTTATGCGATCCTCTTCCGCTTCTTGGCGGTCGGACCTTGGTCGGCACTCTTGGCGTTGGATGGGCCAGCCTCACCCGAGTTGACGCCAAGTTTACCTTGGTCATAGTCGTGCTTCCAGCGAACCGCGTCATCCGCGTCCGCGTAGCGCTTCGCCATGCGAAATAACTTACCGATGGTGAGCCTTCTCGTAATCTCCAGGTCTTCGGTGAGGCGTCGGTCGTGGACGCCGAACTTGAAGGCCTTGACCACGGCCTCGTCGGAGACACTTGGGATCAGGTTCCTGGTGCGGATGAACCGTCGCACGAAGTCACAGAGAGGTTCATTTTTCCCCTGGATAACCCGGTCCAGGTCTTTCTCCCTTCCGGGTTGCTCGTAGCAGCTCTGGAAGTTGGAACGGAAGGCGCTCTGAATTTGGCGCCACAAGCGAAAGGTGCCGGGCTTCTGGTTGAAGAGCCAGGTACGGGCAGCACCGTCCAAGACGATAGGGAGGTAATTGTCCATCACGTACTCGTCTCCCCCCGTGGCCAAGATAGCGGTGGTGTAGATCGACAGGAACTCATCGGGGTCCTTCGTTCCATCGAACCGCCGATCGTAGCGGGCTTGAACGAGCCGCCAACAAGACCCGCCGATGGTCGCCGAGTACGCCAGCAGAGCCAGAAGCGTGACAGGCGCACTTAGGGAGGTGCTCGCCGCTGGAGTCGACTCGACGCTTACGCTTCGCCTTATGACCTCGACGGCCACGGCGGTGGGCCCGAGCATCGCCCGGGAGGTACTGCAGGCGCTCGTGGACCCGACGACGCCTCGGGGGAACGTTAGGAGAAAGGCCCGATGTGCCACTGCTGGAACGAGAACCGCCGTAGGCCGGTGGTCGCCGCACACCGTCCGGAGTCGCACTCGAGGAGCGACGGCGAGGCGGGGTACGGGACAAATCTTGGGATTACCGGCACGCGGGAGACCAGCGAGGACGCTGGCGCCTGCGCGATTAGCTGCCATCGCTCCTCAGAGATCGGGACCCAGAAGGGCGGCCCTGGTGCTGTGATGGTACATTTCAGAGTGGCCTTATCAAGCTCATCTCGCGAGCTTCGGCCAAAAGGCCCGACTCGAACGGCGGGTCGACCATGATTCGAGCGATCACGCAGAGGCGCTCGCTCGATTGGGGGAGCTTGGAACGTCCTGACGACGCTCCGATCTTCTCGCGATCCTCCCGCCAGAGGGCGGTTATGGCCTGGTTGATGGCGATTTGCGCCATCCGGCGAGCATCTTCAGGAGTCTTTGGGCTGCGCTCCCCTTCCACCGTGCTCGTGCCGTGGCTTGCGGCCATGAAAACAAGCTGATCATGCAGCAGCGGAGAGGGGGAGAACAGGGACGTGGAGCTTCCATGCTCGGGGACTGCATTCGAACCCGAGCTTGTGGAATGTGCTGCAGCGTCAGATGCCATACCTCAAAAGTCTTGATTCTCCTCCGGATGAGCGAAGCTTTTCGCCCCACTTGGCGCCAACTATCGACGATCGGATCGCCGACCGCAAATGTGAAACGGGTTAGTGTAAACAGGGGATCCAATACGAGCTACGCCAATGGAGGTATGGACGTTGGTCGAGGTGAAGGCCAACGAGCCGACACACGAAGTTATATCGTTCGAGCCCCGCGAGGGTAACAAAGCTTACTCCGCCTTCTCCTCGAGGTGGAGGGTTTCACTATCTTTGAGTACGAGAGTGGATTACACTCGAGCTTGAGCGCTCGTTGTGTCTATTGGCCTATTGTCGGTCGCGCCATGTCCCGCTTTGCTGCTCGCCTCAAGGACTTTATACCCATCCCGCTTGTTACCAAAACTGCCAGGAGAGATTCCCGGGGTAGTGCATGGTGTGCATTGAAGACGTGCTGTAACCATCCTGGATCTGGCGCCCACGTCTGCCTCAACTCCGAGACTTTTGGTCTTGGTAACCGCTGAGTAAACGCACACCTCCGAGCCAAGGTCGAGGTCGTGGCGGGTTGGGACCCCACCGCCTCGAGCTCGAGGTCGTGGGATTGGCGCCTTAGTCGTGGTCAAGTCCCACACCGCCACCTCGAGCCGGGGACCTCTGACTGCTGCTGACTGCCAGAGATTCTCGCCCCCACAAGGATCATGCATAATTATTTTTATAAAATTTGACATTTGCTAATATAGCTTTTAAATCAATTATATTTCAACCTCATTTTTATATTTTTTACTTTATATGGAAAGTTTTATATTGCAACTTTACTTTACTTAAGATCGAATCCAAGAAAATAAAGAAAAAGAGGATATTTTTATATTTCAACCTCATTTTACTAAATGGTTAATTCAACTTTATTATTATCAAAACTTTTTGAAGTAGTTACTTATGGCTAGGATATTTTTATATAAAAAATTTAAGATCATGATATTTTATATTTAATTTATAAAAATTCTATTCTTGATAAGATTCTATTTAACTTAATTCTATCTTTGATTTCTTTTCAATTTTAAATGAGTTCACTTGACTTTAGAAGTTTTGGAGATTATCTGGAGGCGATTTTGGATTTATATAAATTTTCTAGATTTTATTTCTTATGGGATTTTGAGTTTTGCTTTGTACAGAAAAAAAAAAAAATAATAATAAAAGATTTTCTTAAGAATAAAAATTCAAGAAAAATTTCAGAATAGATGGAAATTAAAAATAATATTATATTTCAACCTCATTTTTATAGTTTTTTAATTTAGATGGAAAGTTTTATATTGCAACTTTACTTTACTTAAGACTAGAATCCAAGAAAATAAAGAAAAGAGGATATTTTAAATTAAAATCTTGATTCCATTTAAAGTTTTATTTACTTACGTTTTTAAATTTTAAATTTTATTTTTAAAAAATTTGGAATGTTACAACGGTGATAAAAAGCTCACATGCAAGAGCCAACTCCTCTCTCCCACTAAAGACTAGAGAGCATATGAAAGAGAGTAGAAAAGAAAATACACGTGTGCTGTACAATAACACTACAACATCTACTACATTTTGGAGAAAACAACATCCATCACAACACGAGTGCTTTGCATTACATGTATAGAGAAATTTACTTGAGCAAACTAACTCGAAGCCTTCCTCTTCAGACAATGCTTGTTCCCAGTAACCACACACTTTGAATCGTGAATCTCATAGCTATGAATGTAGCTGTAATATGGCGGTAGGCGAGATTTCCACACTAGGACTTCAAGTTTCCCATGGGGTGTAACACTTCCAGAGAATATCTCTAAGAAGGTAATTTTGGGAGCCTCTTCATGTGCAAGCCCTACTCGACCTTGACCGTAAAGTTCACAATATATACTACTTCCAGATATTGTTGGAAGTAAAGCACGTTTTCTTTTCATCCCAAAATCACTAAGTTGTAGCTGACTCCTCTCCCTGAGGCATTCAAGAACCAGCTCTAAGACAGTAAGCCAGGCTGTTTGAATATATGAAAGGCTCAAAATATTCCAAAGCGTAGGAATTAAAATGTTAAATTTGATTTGTTTCCAACTAAACTCAGTCATCAAGTTATAAATTTGATTTTATAATGCGTGTTTTGATCAGCACGAAGGTTGAAAAAGTGCTATGTTCAATGAAAATCAACGAGTACCTTTCAATTAAGTGCTTCGAGAAGTTGAATGATGATTATTTCTGTATGTTAATTCTACTTGTGGTATAGATGTGTGATGATTAATTTGACATTAATATTTATGATGGAATAATTTATCTGTGAAAGACAAAAGTACTGTGTTGGTTTGATTTTTTTTAACGAGTGATGCAGCATAGACGTGTGCGGCGCAAACTGCAGGTTGAGGAGAAACCGTACAGGAGATGCGCAGCTTGGGAGGGTGTAAGGGCATGTTTGTTTTTACTTTTGATTTTAGATTTTGGCCCTAAAAGCAGAATAAAAAAAAACAACCCAATTATGTTGAGAACTTACGTTCGATGAGAAAAGCCATGGATCTACCAGCAACTTCACCTATAATAGCAGAAATAACAACCTCCATGTTGAGAACTTGTGTGCGGTCAAATATGGATCCACCGTCACTGCAATGGATCACCAAGAGCTGAGGGAAATTAGCCCCTGTTTGTTTAGGTTTTTTCACCGGTTTAAAGGCTAAAAAGCTAAAACCTAAACAATCGAGTAGCTTTATATCTGGACTTTTCAAAAGTCATAAGCCTCCATATAACTAAAAGCCGTCAAAAGCCACAAAAGAGAGGTTTTTTTAGCTTATTGATGGTTGGTTTTAGACGAATAACACTAAAGTTAGATAAAATTATCCACCTCTATCACGTACAAAAGCTATTAACTTTTAAGCTGTTTAAACCAAAAAAGTGGCTTTAAGCTATAAACCAAAAATCTAAGTCCAAACAAACAGGGCCTATAGAGAATATAGGAAAATGCACATATGCTGTACAATAACACTACAATATCTACTACAACATGCATCACAATATGAGTGTTTCGCATTACATGTACAGAAAATTTTACTTGAGCAAACTAACTCAAAGCCTTTCTCCCTGAGGCATTCAAGAATCCTGCGCCAATGCCGCGCGTTATCAACAGCTCTAAGACAGTAAGCCAGGCCATTTGCACATATGAAAGGCCCAAAACACTCTTTGCCAAAATACTCGTCAAATATCTCCACTGCCATGGATGCTAACTTTGGTTGGTCTTCGGGATTCGAGCTTCCGAACGCAAGCACCCTGAAGAAGTACCAGTGTGCTTCTCGAGACAAATACCTTAGATGGAGAGGTTGCGTCGTTCCAAACTTTGCGACCTCTTCATATCGACTCGTGATTATGATTTTACTGCCTAGTGAAAAGCAGCCTCGAGAGGCAGAATACAACTTTCTCCATGCATTCTCATCGACATCCCCAGCTAGCTCAATAACAATCAGGAGCCTTTCTTCATTTGAGGAGGAGGTACGTTGATGTTTGATTACTCCTCCATCTCTTAGGGTGCATGGTTTTTCTTCACTAAAATCACTCTCACTAAAAAATATAATACGAGAAAAGTGGCTGCACACCCTTTCGTCGAAGCAAACATGCTCAACAAGTGTACTCTTTCCAACTTTCGCTGCACCGATAATTGTTAGAACACCCAAATTGTCAGTCCTCGGAGGTTCTCTATCCAACAAGAAATTGACGACCCGTTCCATCTCCATCTGGCGGCCAAACATGCACTTCTCCATAAACATATACATGTTATACGGTTGGCGACACATAGGAGGGTAGTTCTTCAAAAATATAACAAATTCATTCATACCAGTAACAGTAATCTCTACACTTTGGAGCATCTTTTCCAACTCATCTTTTCCGTGTCTACTGCCAGTATATAAACGAACACGCTTGCCAGGATTGAATTTTGACAGGGTAGAATAGCTCACTTCATCGCCTTTATGGTCTTGGCATCTGAACTTGTCGAGCACGTAGTAGCCCCTGTACATCTCTTCTCTCAGCACATTGAGCTGTTGCAGCATGGCTTGGTTTGTGACGTGCCTCCCCTCGGCCTCCTCGACGGTGACACGAACCCGGAGCAGCATCAGCTGTAGTCTCCGCAGGCTCTCCTCTTTGGACGACGCCGGCGGGTTGCAGTATTTGTCGATCAAGAAGGAGAGGGATCTACTAGCAAGTTCGCCTATGACTGCAGAGATGATCGTCTCCATTGGGAAACCTCTCTCACCAAGTGATCAATCGAAGAAGTGATAAGAATTATATGTGTGATGCGAAATACTCTTGGTTTCGTCTCAAAGTTGTTGCTTTGTTTTCTTGACTGGAAGTGGAGAGGAAACAGTCTACACGGTAGTGAAAGCTCAAAGTTTTAGTCTACGCAATTGCTATGTCCTTTCTGCCCATCGCTAGCTACTTTTCTTAACTAGTTAAATTTAATATAGTAAATATCTGGAACTCTTATTCCTGCAGTCAAAAGCAATATGGACATATTGATTGATGATAGGAAATGTATATTAATGATGTTTGACTAAAAACAGTGTAATGTCACATTTTAAAAAAAATCTACACAGTTCACCTCGACCTGAAAATTTTAATATATCATCCTCAATCATTGATAACCTCTAGTGAAGATATCTAAAATTAATATTCACATTTTGTGTCTTTTAAAATTTAAAACTGAAAACTGGAAAATCTGGAAATTGCAATGTCAAAATTATTAGAAAATAAATACTCAAGATTTATTTGTGCAGCAGTGCTCGTCAGATTTATTGAAAATTTTCTACCAAAGTTTTTAACCCAAAAATTTTACAGAAGGTAGATAACTCTCTGGAGACTTCATACAAAAATCTACAAGAAGGTTTCGACAAGATTAGATACCCTAAATTAATGCCTTGACTCGTGCTGTTCGAAGTGAAGGAATGGAATTGTTCTGCGGTCTATTTTCTCCGGCTGGCCCCACACGTCAGACTCAGCAGCCTTGCTTCCTTTCCTTTTTCCTTAGCCGCTGCCAAATGGGCCCTGGTCCCATGCGCCAGGCCTCACGGGCCGGAGCTCCATCGTCTCTGCACCTTGTCGCATTTCCTGTCAAGCGCTGCAATTAAACACTCAAGACTAGAGGTGGGCAATCGGATCGGGCTCTTTTGGACCAGTTTGAGACACGATAGATATGTCACGGTCTGAAGGCTGGTCTAATGTGAAATGGGTCATGTCGGGCCGGCACGACACTGTAGCAAGGGCCTTGCTGGGTCCAAGAACAAGTCACGATGGGCGGCACGGCCCGGCATGATACTGTAGCACGGGCTGTGTTGAGCCCGATGACCCAAGGTATGAGGAAGAAACTCAATATGAAGATCACCGACCCACAGAACGTTAGCGTTATGAACGTACCCAACAGCATGAACGCTACCCCGCCGCCAACACCTGAGAGAGACGGATCAGCTCTCTCTCTCTCACCCACCTCTCACAATTTCTCCCTCGCTCATCCGT
Source organism: Guadua angustifolia (assembly GCA_036346375.1). Classification (NCBI taxonomy): domain Eukaryota; kingdom Viridiplantae; phylum Streptophyta; class Magnoliopsida; order Poales; family Poaceae; genus Guadua; species Guadua angustifolia. The sequence goes on along the minus strand of CM070512.1, from coordinate 54,590,302 downwards.
CTCTCTCAATCTCCATTGCTTCTCTTCCTCACTCTCACGTTGCTATCTCTCTCGCTCATGTTCAGCATATCCCCTCATTTTAAGAATAAATAAATTTTAGTTCTTTTTTCTATAATATTTGTGTCCACTATCTTAACTCCATGTGTCTTTGGTTCCTTTCTTCTTGTCATAGTAGTGCAAATAGGCTGGGTCTGGACTGGCACGGCACTAAACACAAATGGATCATGTTTGGACTCGTCGAAGGTGAGTTAGATCAGCTCGGCACAACACGACGGACACGACGAACCGTCGCGACCTGACACAGTTCAGACACGAAACACAATAAATCCGTAGCAGGCCGGCTAGCACACCGACGCCCACCTCCACCCGAGACTGAGCCACATCGCTGGACTTACTCACCGCTGCTCAACCACAGCACCTCATATCCAGTCTTCTTCTCCTTCTTCCTCTGTACTCAGCACCAACCCGCTTCATCACCTCATCTCTGCCGCAGCAATAAACTCAGCCCTGAATCACTGCCATGGAAAATCGTCAGCCACAGTACCCCATGTCTAGTCTGCTTCTTCCCCACGCCCAACCTTTGCCGTGGCAACCAGTGAACTTTCAATTCTCCGCCACGGCAAGCTTGGGCAGTGTAAAATCGCCGCCACGGTAGTTCGATCGCCCGACTTCCTCTGTCGTTAGCTGTGCCACGGGCTTACTTGCCTTACCAAGCACACTCCACGCCGCCGCCACGCCCGAACCGCGCCTCCTTCCCCAATTCCGTGAGCACCAGCGAAAGGGGTAAAACCCGAATAGCCGCCGGTAAATCATTTCTTGATTCCTTCGGTTTACACCATCCTCTTGCTCTTCTAAACTCAATCGCTCACTTATTTACAGCTTTCTTCAGCCAAAAACTTGCTGCCGAGAAGCTTTTTCTCCATGGTCGGCCGCCTGACGCTCTGTTTCTCCAGTCTTCCTCCGACTAAACTAGGTACAAAAATGAAACTGTTTCTCTAGTTTTATTTTTAGTTTTATACCAAAATATCAGCAACCATTAATGTCACATCCAATCTTTTAAATTCTCAAGAAAAAGTTTAATCTGATTATCTAAATTGTCACTATTAAAGCATAGCTAAGCATGATTAATATGTAATCATATATACCATATCGACATTATGTATTGTCTAATCTTATTCTAGGGAACCATGTCAATACTTATTAAGGAAGTTCAATGAGAAAACATGTATTTTACCAATACCACAATGTAGCAAATTTACAGAAAATACACACATGCATAAATTGATTTGACAAAACAAAATAAAAATTAAAACATTAGGATCAATATGGTCAAAGGGGTTGCTTGCCTTGCTGATTGTTGTCTATGATAAAGTCGAGGTTGTAGTTGGCGCTTGTTTACAATGTAATCAAGAATATCGGGTTCTACACACCGTTCAACGGAAATATAGCAAATAATAAACTTTAATAAAGGTAAAAAGAAATCAGATGGAGAATCAAATAGAAACTTACTAATAGGTGTGGTTTAGGATTATGGTTTCTTGATTTCAGGTGTAAATATCTTATTTAGTGTTCATTCAAGAACTGATTTTCAGTGGCTTGAAAGCATGAACTAAGCTCCTGTTTCATCTTACAACATGAAACATTGGTTTCTATAAATTAGTTATTCTTATCCTACGAATTCAAGAGGCTAGGTTATAATAGATTTAGACATTGATCTTTACGACATTTGCTTCCAAGGGCTATGCATGATTAAGTTTAAATGGGTTACGAGGCATTATTGTTTATCGACTAATGTATATGAGATCTAAGAAGACTACTAGTTATAGGACATAGGTTTTTTTATTTTAAGAAGGTTCTGGTGATATAAATGTTTTAATTACTGATTTCTTATTACTTAAGTTCATTTACCTGTGTTACGAATTTTAGGGTTTATATTACGTAGGGTTAGGCTTTTAATAGGATTTAGATCCAAAGCATGCTTAACTAGAATGATTTCTATTGAACAGGATGGTCTTACTTTAGAGAGTATTTCTAAGCTGGTTCCATTAGCATTAATGTTTATCCGGGATGTTCTATTCATTTCTTAATCTTGAGTATTTCTAAAGTTTACGTTATAAAGGACTAAGACTTTGTTTTAGATTTGCGACCGCACCTTACATGATCATGCAACCATTATTATAGCATTAGCAAGTTATGACTCCAGAAGTGACTTGGAACATGTTTTGCATCTTTTAGCCTTTATTTGTGAAAGTTATTAATATTTTAGTTGTATGAATATAGGAAATGAAGTCTTTTATGAACTTGATTCATATTAGGTCTTTTTGCTGACTAATATGATTTTGACCTTAGAAATATTTTGAGATTAGTCCTGCTTATTCTGTCTTTTATTTACGACATTCTATCCATATTTATTTGTTCATATTTTGACTCTTTAAGTATATATTACATGAAAGCATATCTTGGTTAGCATATTTTTGTATAGTTAGGAGTATTAGGGTCTTATCGAGCCTGCAATTTAGTTTTACCAATATTTGAATTTACATGCACCATTTATGACTATTAGAGTTTCATGCACTATATAATGATTTATTTACAAATTTGATTTAAAATAGGTTCATATCTAAATATTTTTACATATTTGGAATATTCATGATCTTATGAATATTTTAAAATTCAGTTCATGATTTAAGGAGTTATGGTTTATATCTTTTAATAGTAACCATATTTGGGTTTATATATATTAATTTAAATAATTCAAACTGAATTTAAAACATTTAATATTTTTGTACAAATGAGTTTCCTATGGTCTCGTAGCATTTAGAAATTATTTCATATTTTTAAGAATTATGTTTTTTATGTTTGCAATAGTGGCCATAATAAGGTTTCATACAAATTTTATTTCAAATGATTCAAACTATGGTGCAAAATTAAATATTTTTGTATATTTTTCTGATGGTAAAAAGAACCTCAACATGATTTTGGACACATCTAGAGTAAGCACACATAATAAAGGACTAGGCTTTGATGCACATGCTTATTCTAAATCTCATCCACCAACATTGTTGAATGTAACTGAAAGTGGTAAATTTGAGGTTAAACCTGAATCTAAAAAGACCATTTTTAAATCTGCTGGTTTTATATCTAATTTGTCCATAACTAGTGCAATTACTTCATCTTCTAAAACAACACCACTTGTGAAGTACAATTGCTCTTATTGTGGTAAAGATGGTCATTTAGTTCAGTCTGTTTTAGACTTGCAAGGAAACAGAAAATTGACAGGGTAACATATTTTGCAAAGTCTAGGTGGCAAAAGCCACTTTCTGAATCGAGGCGGACTGGTCGGACAAAGAGGTAAGTGGGAGTTCAGACCGGGTGTACCCAACACTACAGGAAATGAGAATAGTGTCGTCGGCCGAAATATTTTTGTGTTTCAGAAACTACGATTTACAAAAAAGTTTGCCTATATCGACGGCTTTAACGTAACCCGACGACACATATACACCCAGCAAGACTGTGTCGGTGGCAAAAATTTAGCCGCCGATATAGAACACGATGATGTATCGGCGCGGGATGAAATTTGAATTCCAGATCGTCCCGCCAACACGAGCTGTGTCGTCGGCTATATCAAACCCGCCGACACAGGCACTCCACCCCAAACAGAGAGTTCAACGTGCTCCCACATGTCAGACGGAAAAACATCGCCGCCATGTGGGACCAACCAGGATGCCAGTTATTTATCGTCAGGAGAGAAACAACCGCCGATACAAAGTAGGCTATGTCGGCGGCATTAATATTGCCGATGACACAGATGAAATTTTGTCAACGGTTTTATTTTAGCTAACGACAATAGTAATTCCAGACTAATTTAGAAAATCTATTTGAAAATGTTTTTGTTGTTTTTAAAATTAAGAAAAATTAAATAGAGCTTTTAGAATAGTTGTTAGGCAACATACATCTATATGACATGTAATTTTTTATTATTTAATTAATTGGTATGTGACAGCGCTGTGTGTATGTCTCCGTATGTTACCTCGAGTTTGAGTAGAACCTTGTGATGATCCAACGCAGGCCAATTGAAGATCGAGGAATGACTCAAATAAGTCTGCATGTCGTAAAACCTTAAAGTGACCCTAGAAATGTCTCTGCTCGACCAACAGAGGCTACAAAAGTATCGAAGAACGTACGGTGGTGGCGACTCATTATTTCCTTGAGTTTTCGTAAGAACTTGTTGTGACGATGAAATGCCGGGCAAAAGAAGAGCAAGCAATCGGCTGGAATAGGTTGTGCATGTTCTAAAAACTTTAAACCGGTCCTAAAAATGTCTTGTTGGACGTTTTGCTGGCTAGGGAATGGGACCCAGTGGCGGCAGTATTGACATGGCCGCCGAGACAAGTGTGAGCTGTTTCGTCGGTTCAGTTTCAACCGCCGACATCAGATTGTCTCTCGATCAGGCCCGTTCATGCCGTGTGCGAGGGTTATCAGGACTCCATATTCGTGTCCGCGCCGTACTCGCCACGACATTGACTTGGTTCTCTCGACAAAGGCCCGGCGCGTCTTTGTGTTCTAGGGTTACTGTGACCCATATCTGTGTCCGCGGGGATGTATTAGCCGCCGACACTGAGATCATATCTATGTCCGCGGCTATCTATTAGCCGCCGACACTGACTTGGTTCTCTGACAGTGGGCCCGTGCGTGCTGTGTGCTAGGGTTACTGTGACCCATATCTGTGTCCGCGGGCCGTTAGCAGCCGACATCGAAGTTCATATCTGTGTCCGCAGCTATCTATTAGCCGCCGATACTGACTTGGTTCTCTGACAGTGGGCCCGTGCGTGTTGTGTGCTTAGGGTTATCAGGACCCATATCTCGTGTCCGCGTCTCAGATTAGCCGCCGACAATCGACTTGGTTCTCGACAGTGGGCCCGCAGCGTGTGTGTGCTTAGGGTTACTGTGACCCATATCTGTGTCCGCGGCCATGTGTTAGCCGCCGACACCGAAGTTCGTGCAGGCTGTGTCGGCGGCTTAAGTTTGGCCGACAATACAGTATTCTGTATCACCCGTGCGTGAAGTCGATTGACTTTGCTCGCAACTCTCCTGCTCGTTTTTGGCGAGCCACCCTGCGCCCACCTTCTCGCCGGCCTCCTGCGCCCGCCCACCATCTCCTCCGGACCTCGCTGCCTCCTGCGCCCGGCCGCCGCCGCCTCCCATCGCCGCCACCGCCTGCGGCCGGTCGGCCCACCCCTAGCCCGGCCGCCGCCTCGTCCTAGCCGGCCTCCCCGGCCACACCGCCACCCCCGCGGACACCGCCTCCACCTCGCCTTCCCCTCCCGTCTCGCCCGCCTCCACCTGCCGCCACCGCCCTTCCCCGACCACCGCCTCGCCTCGGCCACCTCCTCACCTCGACCTCCTCGCGCCTCTCGGCCAGCCCGCCTCGCGCGCCTCCCCGCCTGCCCGCCTCCTCCGCTCCTTCGGCCAGCCCCAGGTTTGTTCATTGCACTGCACCAAATGATGCCCATGATATGAACAATTTGTTTTGTGTATGGTAATGGAATAGTATTTTGGTGTGTGCTTTAAAGGGCATATTAGTTCAGTGGAACAAATAGGTGCTGCCTACAGTTGCCATTTGCTTATTAGGCGATGAGGAAGACAAACTTGTTCTTATTGATGAGCGGATTACATAGTCTGTTGATTCTTAGTGCCTTTGCATGGTATCCGATTAATTACATATGTAAGCATGGCCAATAGAATACCTCCAGTTAAGTTACCTTGCAAAGATGTCGCTCTTTATATTTAGATTGCTTATCCATGTGCATGTATTGTGGGCTCCAGCTGACCCGAGCGACCTTCGGGCCACCGCCGACGCCTCCGCCTCCGACTGTGGGAGGTCGTCCACACCGAACCACGCCGCTTTCCTTTCGAGCTCGTCCACGCCTGTCGGCCCCACCTCGTCCTCCTAGTCGCCATCTCGGTTAAGGTAATCTCCTATTTAATGAAATGTATAATGGTGTGATGAAATGAAATGTATATGCAGAATGTAGCCAAGCAATCCATATTAAATACTGTGCGTGGTTGATTATCGTTAGTTTCTATATGTGGTTGTTATTATATTAAATATTGTCTTTTGTCTGCTGAGTGGATGTCCTAGTTTTAGGGGAGGTGCTGCCAAAATTTCTAATAATTTAGGTAAGTTGCTGGTATGTTAGCTTACTTTGCTAAATTATTCTAGCGTATTGTGCCAGTTGTTGTTTGAGGGTGTAACATTCAGGACACGTGTAGGTACGTGATGATCGTGTCCTTCTTCTCTTTGGTCGGTTTGTCCCTAGATAGTGTCAATTATGATCGTGTCCTTCTTCTCTTTGGTCGGTTTGTCCCTAGCGTATATGCAGAATCTGGGCATTATTCTAGTGTGGCTAACAAATCATATATAATTAGTGAGTGGTATGGTTATTGTGCATTTTAATTTCTGTAGATTCAAATGGACATGATTTGTGTGGGAAAAAGTAAATGATTCAGTATATATATATAGTGTATATTGCTTGCAAATCACAACATATAATAATTTTATTAGAATTGCATTTGTAACATCAACCGAGCTAGAGTTAAACCCGTTCGGGGGCGCTGCATATTTTCGTAAGGAGCTCAGACGGTGATTCGTTGGGTTCCATTACGAAAAGTGTTGCGCTCTCGAGTTGTCCACGTTTTGGACAGCCTAAGGATGTGCGCTTGAGTACAGTGGTCGTGACACGAGGGTGTACGGGTTGGGATTCCGGCGGTATTACCTTGTCGTTCTCCTAGTGCATAACATAAGTGGTACGCCGTACCCGTCGTTGCACTTGGAGAACAACGGGGTTATGCTGCCGGAATTCCGACCCGAGCACCCTCGTGCCCACACACCATCGATTTAAGCCCACATCGATGGTGGGTAAGCCCTCCTATTTAGCAAGGCTTAAACCGTCTAAATCTGAAATTTGGATGCATGCATTGACGTTATATAGTAAGCGCTTTTGGATGGAAGATCGGCGGTGGATGTACGATGGTTGGATGAAGTCCGGGAGACACACTGACGAAAGTGGATCGAGAAGGCTAGAGCATTCGTGGATGATGCTTTCGAAGATTCCCGACCCTAATGCAGCGGTCGTGGGGGGTCCTTATACCATGCGTGCTTTCGAACACCGAGAAGAGGACCAAGAAGGATATTAGCCATCACCTATGTAGGCATGGCTTCAAACCAAATTACTTTGTATGGGTAGCTCATGGCGAGAGGAAGGCGTCAGACCGTGTGTGGCCCCGTGGATTTTGAAGAGGGCTACGACAAAGTCGAAGTTGATAGATTAGACGAGCTCACAGATGATGTGGCTCGCTTACGATCTCCCCGAGGAAGAGTCCGAGCCACTTGCCGAACAATTCGAGAAGCTCCTTGATTCGCCAAGTTGCCGCCGCATGAGCATACCGATGTGACTGCATTTCGGCGATGTCGCGTCTAATGGCGGTGAAGACCAAGTACAACCTGTCGACCAATTGCTTCAACGACCTTTGCAAACCGTTGGATAGCCTCCTTCCGAGTGGACACAATATGACTCGAATCTTTACGAGTCGAAGAAGCTTCTTCGCGTGTTAGGCATGCCGTGTCGAGAGGATAGACTATTGCCCAAAGTTCTCAGATGCTTTATTGGAAGACCGATTCTAGGTCGACTCACTCAGAAGCATTGTAATGAGAGTCGGTGCGAGGAAGTTAAATGTACTGAACGTGGAATGAGATGCACGGCGGTGGCCTGAAAATATTTCGTTTCTTTCGATCACTCAACGCCTCTGGCGTCTCAGACATGTCCAAGGCCACGGCGAGACACATGAGGTGGCACAAAGAGGGCAAGCGTGAAAGGAGGGCGTGATGATTCATCCGTCGATGCGAAGCTTGGAGGCACTTTGACCAACAACACCACAATTTGGGCAGAGCCTAGGAATGTGCGATAGGCCTCTCGACCGACGGGTTCATGCCATTCAATATGATGGTGCACTCATACTCGTCTTTGCCGGTGTTCGCAATCCCGCATAACCTGCCGCCTCAACTCGCTTGAAAGAAGAGTACATGTTTCTTTCGTTATAATACACGGCCTAAGTCTCCGGAAAAACTTAGATCTATTCATGCAACCTCTGGTAGAAGAGCCGATCGACTGTGGACTAAAGGAGTCTTGACACATGATAGCTACAAGGGGAAGAACTTTAGGATGCGTGTCGCATACACGTGGGTCAATACACGATTTTCCCGCTGTATGGCATGTTCTCGGGGTGGAGCACGCATGGAAAGTTGTCATGCGCTATATGCTCGCGAACAACGATGCTTTCACCTTGAAAAATGGGGTAAGTCCTGTTGGTTCATTTGTCACCGTTGTTTCTGGAGCCAAGCACCCATTTAGGAATAAAAAGGCATTTCGCAAAGGCAAGACTCGTGAAGAAGGGCCACCCGAACGTTTAAGTCGCGAGGATATCATCGATCGGCATGACGATCTAGCGGATATCGGGTATGTGAAAGACTATGGTGAGGAGCACCATTGGACTCATAAGTCAGCATCTACAACCTTCCTTATGCAAAGACACGAAGCTACCTCACAACATCGACGTGATGCACCAAGAGAAAAATATGTGCGAGTCGGTCGTGAACACAAACCGACATCCTACGAAGACTAAAGATAACAAGAAAGCACGTCCGATCAAGGCTCGATATGTGATCGCCGGACATGAACCTCGATGAGAATGGGAGGAAACCTAGGGCAAAATTCGCCATACACGTGGGCAAATAAAGCGATTCTTGATTGGATTAAGGAAAGGTTAAATTCCCGGATGGTTATGCGCGAACCTTCGACATGCCGTTAGTATAGAGCAATGCAAGTTAAATGGGATGAATGCCCACGACTACAAAGTCTTCATAGAGCGTCTGTTTCGGTAGTGGTGGCGTGGATATGTTGACGATGATATATGGATCACATTGGCAGAGCTTAGCTTCTTCTATCGAGAGCTTTGTGCAAAAGAGATATCCTCATCGAGGATGGAGGAATTGGAGAAGGACATTGTCGTGCTTGTGACAAAGCTCAAGAAGATTTATGTCCCTGGGTTTTTCAATTGCATGCAACATCTACTGGTTCATCTGCCATATGAAGCAAAAGTTGGGAGGCCGGCGCAATTTAGGTTGATGTATGTTGTGGAGCGCATGATAAAAAGTCTTAGAGCGAAGGTGAAGAACAAAGCACGAGTCGAAGGCAGTATTGCCGAAGCTTGGCTGATTCAGGAGATCACCTACTTCACGGACAAATACTTTGCGATAAAAAACAAGGTCCATGTGCCACAACCAAGGTATAAGAAGGCACGTCATAGAAGTACTTCCAACTTGGAGGTGTTCCATGACCAAGCCGGATGCAATGTCGGCAAAAGCTCCACACATGACTTGGATGCAGCGGAAAAGGACTTGATTCAGGTTATGCGTAATGACAACATGGATGAAATGAAGGTGTACATCGAGTAAGTCAATAAATGTCTGAAATAAGTCATAAATACGTACTTATGAAATAAATATTAAATATTGTAGTCAATTTATTCAAGAAGAGTGGGAAGGATCAGGTGAACCTTCGGGCAAACAAATTGACAATCTAAAACTACGAGGTCGTGGACAAGGCCGTCCAAACTTTCTAACCTGGTTTCATTACCACGTAACCTTCTTCCTCTTATACAAGTTCACTTAATTTTCAAATGTGTGGCATTTATTCCTTAATGAATTTTGCCTCGAATGCTTGTGCAGTGTCAAAGACATTGCAGCGTGCACAACGATCTCCGACAAATGTCACGTGGATGCAGCCGTAGAATTAAGGTCCATGGATGCTATGATTGCCATGGATATCGATTTCGATCCGGCGCCGTGAGTCACCTCGCCCCAATGCAACTACAATGAACAATGACGTCGTGAGTTATGTCACCGATGAATCGGTGGTCCGATATAGAGTACTATGGGATCATCGAGGATATTGTAGAAATTTCGTATGAAGGCAACAAAGATCTCTCGCTCGTGCTCTTTCGTTGCAGATGGTTCCATCCAACTAGTGGGGTGCGGTGTACTCCAAAACTAGGACTAGTGAAGATCAATCATAAGAAGCTGTATCAAAAGCCTGACGTGTTCATTCTGCCCGAACAAGTCGAGTTGGTGTTCTATCTGCCATACGCTCACCCGAATTACAAAAGTTGGTGGATTGTATATAAATGTCTTCCACCTGGTAGATTGCCCGATCTCACGGAAGACGACTACGATTCTCACCTGACGTGGAGGTATTCCAAGAACAAGAGTTACAGAGAGTCAAGACATCGATATTGGTGATGGGCTAGATAATATTTTGGGATCGATATACCCATCTCATGTAGAAGGAGAAGAAGAGGAGGAAAGGTCGAGGCAGAGGAAGAGGAAGAGGCAGAGGCAGAGGAAGAGGAAGAGGAAGAGGCAGAGGAAGAGGAAGCCGAAGATTTTTAAGCTATTTAATTTTATAGGTTTAATTTTATATACTTTATGTCATTTAATTTTATATACATTTATATTTTATTCGTTTCAATTAATATCAATGTACTTTATGTCATTTAATTTAATTTGTGCAGGATGGCTGGAGGTGCAAAGAAGTCGGCTTCAAAATTGAAGAAGGTCTTGGGAAGGGGGCATGAGGAGTGCAGTGCGGGGCAACACCCCAAGACGACGCTTCCCAGAGGAGGAGGAGGTGGATGACGATGAGCCGTTGGGGTTCTTGGCATCGTGCACTTGAGGAGGGGGATGAGGATGGGGACGAGGACTGGAGTCCATGGGAGTCTGTTGGTACCGAGTCGGGGTGCCTCCGCCTCGAGCTCATGGGATCCAAGAAGAGTCGGGGCGGAATAAATTGACAAAGCCCCCACAGATCCAAATTTGACGTGATACCGATAGTTGTTTCTAGCGGCGAAGGTATGTGCTACAAATTTTCGATGTCTTTTATTGCTAACCACAAACTTGCTAACTACTTGTTATGAATTCTTCATGTAGTGGCTTGGTTTGCCTCAACAAGGGTAAGCAGAGCCGGGCCACTTGCTAGGGGTGATCTTGAAGCGGCTCTACCCGGGCGAGTGGGCGAGGTGGTGCTCGACGCCCGTGACTAGATGGAGCGACTACTCGCCGTGGAGGACGACCAGGAGGCAATCATTATGATCATTGCATAGCCGAGTTCGGGTAAGTTGTCATTTCTATTAATGTTTTTGTGTTTATAGCTTCATGTGTTTGTTTCGTTTCAAAGTAGGTATCGGCTTGCCTCGACGCATCTAGGGCGACTATCATGCTTGTCGCCTGCGCTCGACACAATGGCGATAAACATGGTCGTGACGCCATCGAGGTTATGCCACGGATGCGTGATGAAGCACTACAAGAGCACGGGGATAAAGATCTCGAGGGCACATGCCTTGCAGCAGTACCTCGAGGCGTAGGATTACCTGCCTTGGTGTCCGGACTAGATGGACAAGTGTCCACACTCCTGGAGGGAGCTCTGCAAGATCTGGGCATCGAAGGAGTGGATCGAGAGGTCCAAGAGGAACAGGGGGAATCGAGAAGCCAACCCCGAGATCTGTGTGACCTACCTAGGTGGACGAGGCATGGGTCACGTTGTGCGCGATATCGTAAGTATACTAAGTACAACTCTAGCATTCTTGTCAATTCAGTTTTTCATTTCACATTTGAAATTGAACTGTAGGAGTCGGAGACGGGATTTGAGCCCGACGAGTTCACCGTGTGGACGCAGGCACACACGCCCCGTGTCCGACCTGACGATATGCAACCACCGATGCACCCGGTTGCCCAGGAGAAGATTGTAAGTGACTTTCTCTTTTCGCTGCTCTACGCTCATCGCGAATCGTGGGCCGAGCTAATCCACTTCATATCTTATTTGTTTCGCAGATACATACAGGCAGCCATGAAGGAGAAGCACGGTGCCGATCAGGACCCCTTGACCATGCCGGTCGACCCTCCGGTCATCTATGACCAGTTTGGTGGGAGGAGTCACGCAGCTCGGCTTCATGGACTCGGTGGTGGCGCCCGACTGCATGAGGCCAAGTCAGACACGCCGACAAAGAAGCCGCCTTCCGCCAAGGCATACCGAAGCCCAGCGAAGATGATCGCAGAGTTCGCAAGAACAGAGGCGGATGAGCAATGCGAGGCAAAGGAGCGAGAGGAGGATAGGAGGCGGTACGAGGCCCTCCAGAGTCAGAACCTCTGGATGTACAACTATTTCCAGGTAATTAAAATTGTATACGTAGCTACGTTGTACTTACACATTTCAGATGCTAACATATCATATCCACAGTCGTTGCAGGGGGCGGGACCCTCCGGCCAGCCGCAGATGCCACCTCCGTCGCCGTTCTTCACGCAGACGCTGACGCCGGGGGTAATGCATTTTGTTCCAGTTTTCACGAACTATTCATACAAGTACACAAATGCACAAAAGTTTTGAACATTGTGGTTTCCTCTAATCTTGCAGGTGTCCACCTCACCAAGCGCTTTGCTCTGCGATTTAATGCTCCGTGAGGGAGGTGATTCGATGGGCACTAGATCGGCAGCAGATCAATTGTCGACGACGGTTTGCCGATCCTTTTGTCGGTTCGCAAACTTAGTTAGTTATTTGTTTTGTTGGTAGAATAGTATGTCATGTTCTACATAGACATGTTGATTGTGAATGTGATGTACTTTTTGGTTTGTGAGTGAATTTGGGACTTATTGATGCATTTTGCTATCTCGTGTCGATGGTGATCATTTGTGAATTGTATTGGTGAATGCGAATGTGCTAATGTGTGTGAAATTATATGTTGTCATTGTTCTGGGCAATTGGGGATATAAAACTGCTGGGAATGGGGTTTTTTTGCAGGTTAAAATTGGATTTTTTTAAAAAAATTCCCTGTATTTTTTTATTTTTACAACGTGTGTTGTCGGCTCTACACGAAGCCGACGACACAAACTAGCATCAGGTCCAATCCCAGTAGGGCTCTGTGTCGTCGGCTCTATATAAAGCCGACGACACAGATGTGATATCTGTATCGGCTGCTTTAATTAAGCCGACGACACAAACTAGCCCCAGGCGAGTTCTGGCCCCAAACCCAGTAGGGGTCTATGTCGCCGGCTCCACATGATACCGACGACACAGCTTCGATATCTGTATCGGCTGCTTTAATTAAGCCGACGACACAGATGTCCCATCTGTATCGGCAACAATGATTTTATCGACGACAAACGTCTGGGTGTCGGGCCAGCCCCGGATGGCATCTGTGTCGTCGGGTTTTATGCTAGCCGTCGACATAGGTTGGTTGTGTCGTCGACTCTGTGTCGTGGGACTTGTGTCGTCGGTAGGCCGACGACACATCCCTGTGTCGGTGGTTTTGGCATCTGTGTCGTCGGTAAAAGCCGAGGACAGTAAGCAAGATCCCTGTGGTGCAAATTCAAAAGGTAAAGGTGGTACGGATTTAATTCGTACTTTTATGCCTACTGGTTCTGCTAGCCGTATGTCTCAGTGTTGGATTCCTAAATTTCTTTTATCTAACCCCAGTACAGAGACCTCGACATTCTCTTTTGTGTAGGCTGTGTGAGAGAGGAAGGAGAACATATGGCTCATAGATTCTGGATGTTCACGTCATATGATTGGTGATTCAAAATGGTTCTCCTCCCTCACATAAAGTTCAGGTGATGAGGTCATCACTTTTGGTGACAAATCAAAGGGACGGATTCTTGGAAAAGGAATTGTGCGAGTCAATGAAAACTTCATTCTCAAGGATGTAGCTTTGGTAAGTAAGCTCAAGTATAATTTGCTCTCAGTTTCTTAGTTACTTGATGAAGATCTTGAGGTGAGATTTAAGAAAAACTCTTGTCGTACATTAGATGTTTCTGAAAATCTAGTATGCAACATCACTCGCATTGGTCGTTTGTTTAAAGGTGATTTTTCATGTCCAACATCTTAAAAAACAAGTCTCTTGCTCTCTCAACTACTGAATCTGAATATGTTGTTGCTGCTGTATGTTGTGCACAAGTGTTTTGGATGATATCAACTTTAAAGGATTTTGGATTAAATTTAGATAGTGTTCCACTTTTCTGTGATAACACTAGTGCTATTAATATTGCTAAAAATCTAGTGCAACATTCTCGAACAAAGCATATTGATGTTCTCTATCATTTCCTTCGAGATCATGTGGAAAAGGGAGATGTTGTGTTGCATTTTGTTGATTCTGATTTGCAAATTGCTGGTATTTTCACAAAACCACTTGATGCTTCTCGATTTGCCTTTTTTGGGAGGAGAGTTGGGAGTTGTGCATCCCATGAGCATGTTTTGAGGGGGAGTTTTTATGCCAAGTTTTTTACTTGATGAGCTTGCTTTATCATATTTCTTTATATATTATGTAATTGAGCTGTTATATGATAATCTAAATTGCTTTACTTGAACTAAAAGTGACATTGCGGAATTCCTTGGTTTGATTGTCTATAGCTAATACCTTGTGATATCTTGCTTCTATAGGCTTGATAATGAATCTTCTTGACAAATTTGGGATATGAAGCATGTGTGTTTTCAGCTTTACTCTTTCATAGACCATTTAATCACTTTGCATGTTTACAATAAAAGAAAAGGGAATAAGTAAAAAAAAGGCTCAAATCTGCAAGAAGAAGCTTGTTAAAATTATCAAAATATGCAAAAGCTTCAAGATGTATGCTTGAAGCATGCCATTCATAGAAAATAAAAGAAGTATGCTTCAAGCATGCCACATGCAGTTTACTATTATAAAGATTAAACTGGTTTACTAGATTGGAGTTGAAACTACTTGCTTGCCCTGAGTTGTTAGTTACTTCATTTTTGGGCCTTGTTTTTCTGCTGAGATTTTGCTTAGTACTTGGCTATAGTTGATTGAATTGAGGTTGAGATGCATGTCACTCACTAACTTGTTAAATTATATTAAGTTCATGTATTATGCTTATTATGTGATCTATAAGGTTATGTGATCGAGTGAGCTCATTTTTCCTTGTCTTGGCACTCATTTGTTTTTCTTGATAAAATCATTGTCAAAGGGGGAGAAATAGTAAATCATACATTCAGGGGGAGAAGAGAAAATGTTTCCATTATCAAAGTGGGTGAAATTTTTTTCCTCTTTTTTCTTTTTAAAAGGGAGATGATGTTTCTTTTCACCTTGTGCTTTTGAGCCGAGTTGTGCTTTTGAGCCGAGTTGTGCTTTTTACACTTTACTTTTATCATATATGTTTTATGCTTTTTAGAGGTGTTGCCAATGTGTTCATCAAGGGGGAGATTGTAAGATCATGGTACATGATATATTTATGATGAACAATATAATTGGCGAGATTTTGATGTGAT
The DNA here is from genome assembly GCA_036346375.1 of Guadua angustifolia. Lineage (NCBI taxonomy): Eukaryota > Viridiplantae > Streptophyta > Magnoliopsida > Poales > Poaceae > Guadua > Guadua angustifolia. The sequence continues at coordinate 54,574,913 of CM070512.1, read as the reverse complement.
GAATAAGTGGTAAAAAGAGTTAATAAAGCTAATGTGGATCAAGTTGGGATGAACTTGTTTCTAGATGATGTTTTTGCTTGATGCAATGCGCTCGTGTGAGTGGTTGCATGGATTGACCTTGAGTCAAGTCGTGGACTTGTGCTCGTATTTGTTTGTTGTTTATTCGCAGTGCGTGTATTGCTCGGCTTAACGTGGTCGATGACGGACCGGAACTAGGTTTAATGGAGGAACCGAGGTTCGTGGACTAGGTTCGTGGAGGAATTGAGGTCCCGTGGTCGAGGATGTCATCCGGGGCGTTCGTGCTAGAGAACGGTGCACACGGAGGTCGGTTAGTCACGTGAGTGCGGCAAGCGGCCGTGACTGTGCTGTATGTGTGAATTTTGGGTTGTATGCATATATTGGGCCATATGTTGTGGGCCAAGTGGATATGCATATATGTATTAGAGATAAGGATTTAGGGTTTTGAGTTGTATAAAAGGATTTGAAAACCTAATCAATCGATTGGCCTTTTTGGTGGCTTTTTGCGGCGGCTGAGACGTTCGCCGTTTTTACGCGTCATTGTTTTGCGGCCGGAGAGTTCCTTGCGACTAGAAAGAAGAGCTAGCTACTGGCGGCTGTGTTTTGGCTTGCGGTTCCTGGCCGAGACCCTCCTGGCGTGCATGGCGATTAGAAGATCAGATCGCTTCCTTGCATGAACGACTAGAAGCTTTGCTAGCGTTTGTGATGCATGTTTTGGTGACGTCCTGCAAATGCAAAGTGTAGCGATCGACTAGATAATTTACTGGGCGTTTTGATGTCCTTGCGGCCGGCGGCCAGAGAGCTTTTTCCTGACGTCTTGTGCTTAGGCGTGAGTTTCTTGTCGACTAGAAGATTGTTCTGTTCGCTGTTTTCTCATTGTTTCAGGTTGCAGTTCTGTGCTCTGCTGAAGCTTTCGGCAACAAGCTTCAGACTTGGGCATGATCAACAAAGAAGAGAAGACACGAAACTTTGTAGGGAGGAACTTTCCAGATCACTAGATTGTATCATCCATATAATATATTTTGCAGGTCTTGTGGCTAGAAGAGTTTTCGGCCGACGGCGCTAGGGTCGCATGCATGCATGTCCCTTGACTCAGGAAAAGTTCTGGCGACTAGAAAATTCGGAGGCTTCCATGCATGCAGGTTTTGGTGTCGATTGTGGCGACTAGAAGTTGAGGGCTTGATCGTGAATGCATGCAAGAAGACGTTCGGTCAGAGCATAGCTGAGGTGTTTTAATCCGGCGCAAGGTGAATTTTGTTCTTCGTTCTTGATCTTTGTTTGCTTGCTTATTTCCTTTTTAGATTGATTCATATTTTCGTCATTCTTGATACAGTAAAATTGCGAAGGTAATATCTTTAGATCCGATCAAACTGATTCCTGTTTTGTTAATTTCGAAATTGAATCTAGTTTCTACAGTTAAAATTTCACATCAATCCAACGGTGGAATCTTCGGTAATTACTGTTTTAGTGAACGTAGGTTAATCTGTTTTTGTCCAAACCGAAGCAGTTTTTTTATGTTATTTAGGGGGTTTAAAAGAATCACTACAAGTGGGCACGGGCGTCTCTTTGGTTCAAGCCTTCAAGGAAATTTCGTCCAAACGGTAGAGGACTTGGTGAAAACCCTAGCTCTGATATTTAGGATTGGAAGTACAGCTAAATAACTAGAGACAAAGATTTAACGTGAAAAAACCCTTACAGAAAAAAACCACGGAAAACAATTCATTATAATGTTTCAAGATTACAAGTAGAAGGTGTTAGTTTATATAGCTAAAGAGTTCTAGTTGTATACGACTTGAACTAACAACCTTTTTAGATAGAATCAAAAGATACAGTAGTTAGAGATATTGAGTTATTTCCAACACCAACTAAATTCAGTCATCAAGTTATAAATTTCATTTTATAATGCGTGTTTTGATCAGCACGAAGGTTAAAAAGGTGCTATGTTCAATGAAAATCAAAGAGAGAAAAATGATGGAATACCTTTCAATTAAGTGCTTCGAGAAGTTGAATGATGATTATTTGTGTAGCACTGAATTTTAGGAAACGAGGCGATACCTTTCAATTAAGTATGAGGAAAATATAAGATGATTATTTTAGGAAAGACAATGAAATGAACAAGATAGGTAAACTGGCACTTACATATGGCTTATAAAACGGAAAATGTCTGAAAAAATAATATGTTTTGTAAAATGGATAAGGCATATTGCATTCATAGAGGGCATGGAAGATTTATATTGCATTCATAGAGGGCATGGAAGATTTAGTCCATATTACTGCAGTTCAGCACATTCATCTGGTACAAAAAGAACCACCGGTACTGCAGTATACGGAGGATCGAGCACACGGAGAGTGAGTGTGGATTGGTGCAAACTAACACTTAAATCTATTTCTTCTTGTTTTTATTAATTCTAGGAATTAGTAAAATAATAATCAAACCGAAAGAATCAATTTAGTATAAAGGGATCTAAGCAAACTAGAAAGCATTTGTATAAAAACACAAAGAACAAAACCTAATAGATCGAAATCTATACTCACTGATTTATTTCTCAAATTAGAGATACGTAACATGAACAACAAAAACGAATAGATCGAACTGCCTCGCTATATCCTGGCTCCCTACTGTAGAGCGCCGCACGTCCCTAGCCACGGAAAGGAATATCTCCATTTGCGGGACTCTGTCCTCAGGAAGAAGATTGTGACTTCTCTGAAACCCAATTTATGCTCTGCTTCTGGTCATTGCTGGTTAGGAAGGTCAAGCCTCGTGGTCAAAACTCAGAGAGCAAATGACGAACAACAACACCCACACACACAGAGAGAGAGAGAGAGAGAGGAATTACCATAGAAAATGACTCAGTCTCTTTGCTCTGAGCTAGGGATGGCAAAAATACCCGTGGGGTACCCGATCCGATGGGTCTGGATCTGGATTCAAATTTGGACCCACGGGTATATTAATTCGGGTCCGGGTCTCATTTTGGACCCGTGGGTACCTAGACCCGTTACACACTTTAAGCCTGATCCGCCCGTGAGAAAAAAATCCGCGCCTTGAACGGATGATGCATTTGCAGACTTGTCATTGATATGAGCTTTCTAGGGCCAACCAGCAAAGCCAGGTCTAACATGGGCCTGGAGGCCCGCGAATGTTAGGCTAATGGGCTGCCAAACTCAGCCTTGGCTTGGTATGAGGCCTATATGTGACGGGCTAGGCCGCTACTGTTTGTAATAGCAATAATAAAGGCACTAATGCAGTACGCTTTCTAGTGAAGCCTGCGTCCGAAATACCCACGTCGCCGACTTTGCTAGCCCACCGCCTTCTAGAAACCCCTAGTCATTCGCTCGAGTGTGCGCACGGGTCAGACATGGTATCGGGTCCGGGTACCCATCGGGTCCGGATCCGGGTCCAAGTTTGGACCCGTGACTGACTTCGGGTCCGGGTCCGGGTCCAAACTTCGGGTCTCGAGTCCGGGTCCACAAAGGCTGGACCCAGAGGTACCTGGACCCGTTGCCATCCCTACTCTAAGCGCCGAAAAATTGGTCTTTGAAACAATCCATTCCATGCACATGATCTTTGACAAATGGGCTTGCTCTCTCCTGTACCTGCTGACTATAAAATACTGCTGTACTAAAATTATGACAATACTGCCGTACCAAAATTCTATTTTCTGTTTTTTTATTTTTTTAGATAACAAATAAGCTATGTTTTATATGAAACTTTTTCTGTGCAATCCTATTAGTTATTAGGAGTTACCATAAAATTTCAGGTGATTATCATTATATTTATTTTATAAAATTCTAACATTGATAATATTGTTTTTAAATTAATTCTATTTTTGAGTTTATAAAATGGTCAAATCAAATTTATTATTTTTGAAACATTTTATGCAAGTTACCATAGTGCTGTAGAAGAATATAAGATATTAGAAAAATTAAATAATTCTGACAAGAGTGTTGTTCATTGGCACAGTATACTGTTTTGGATTTCTTTTTAGGAGTAAATGAGTTCACATTACTTTGAAGATTTTTGGAGATACCCTGGAGATATTTTCGGATTTATATAAATTTTTCCAAATTTTATTTTGTTATGTGATTTTGGGTTTTGTATAGTAAAGAAGAAGAAAACAATTTATATAAAATATTTTCTTAATAACCAAAATTCAAGAAATCTAGAAAAGGTGGAAATTCAAAATAAGTTTATATTTCAAACCCATTTTTGTAGTTTGTTCATTTTCAAAGAAAAGGTTTTACATTGCAACTTATCCTTTCCCGAAGCCTAAAATTCAAGACAACGAGGAAAAAGGATGATATTTAAATTAAAATATTAATTCACTTTGACTCGTGAATCACACAGCTATAAATGTAGCTGTAATAAGGCGGTAGGGAGATTTCCACACAAGGACCTCAAATTTCCCATGAAGTGTAACACTTCCAGACATTATCTCTTTGAAGGACCGGCTGTAGATTTGACAATATATACTACTTCCAGATATTGTCGGAAGTAAACCAAGTTTACTTTTCACCCCAAAATCACTTGAACATCTACAAAGTAGCAGCTGATCCTTCCCCCTGAGCCATTCAAGAACCCTGCACAAATACCGCGCGTCACCACTAGCTCTAAGAAAGGAATTAGCCAGGCCATTTGCATACATGAAAGCCCTAGTGCAATCGTGATACTTGTCTGGGTCAAAATACTCGTCAAATACCTCCATTGCCATCGATGCTAGCTTTGGTTGGTCTTGGGGATTCGATCTTCCGAATGCAAGCACCCTGCAGAAGTACCATTGTGCTTCTCGAGACAAAAACCTTAGACGGAGAGGTTGCATCGTTCCAAACTTTGCGACCTCTTCAGATCGACTCGTGATTACGATTTTACTGCCTGGTGGAAAGCAACCTCGAGCGGCAGAGTACAACTTTCTCCACGCGTTCTCATTGACATCCCCAGCTATCTCAATAACAACCAGGAGTCTTTCTTCATTTGAGGAGGAGGTACTTTGATGTTTGATTACTCCTCCATCTCTTTGGGTGCATGGTTTTTCTTCTCTAAAATCATTATCACTAAAAAAGGTAATACGGGAAAGTGGCTGCACACCCTTTTGACGAAGCAAACATGCTCAACAAGTGTACTCTTCCCAACTTTTGTTGCACCGATAATTGGTAGGACACCCAAGTTGTCAGTCCCCGGAGGTTCTCTATCCAACAAGAAATTAACGATTTGTTCCATCTCTATCTGGCGGCCAATCATGCACTTCTCCATAAACATATGCATGTTATATGGTTGGCGACACATAGGAGGGTAGTTCTTTAGAAATATAACAAATTCATTCATACCAGTAATAGTCATCTCTACACTTAGGAGTAGAATACAACTGTTAGGGATAGTTGCACGGCAAGATAACTGGAGATAGGATTTAACGTGAAAAAACCCTTACGGGAAAGAATGTACTATATTGCTTCAAGATTACAAGTACATAGGGGGTGGCTTATATAGCCAAAGAGTTCTAGTCGTAGAAAACTTGACTCCTAACAAACTATGGATAGAACCAAAAGATATGGTAGTTAGAGATATTGAGTTATCTCCAACAAACCTCCCCTTAACTCAAAATCTATAACGAAATCATTTCCAAAAAACCCTAAGGTAATTAAGCACGAAGAATACAAGTGCGTTAAAAGTCCAAAGGACTACTGAACGAGGAAGACTGGAACAGTCAAACCAAACACTTGTAGTGCGAAAAATCACCATGAGCATATGAAAGACTAGAAAGTCTTATCCAAATGCTTCTCATGAAGCGAGATTAAGCAAACCACCGATAGGTCGAGTGAAAGAATGGAATAGTCAATCCAACACAACTATAACAAAGCAGACAAAGAATCTAGGTCTTCAATGATTCATAACCCCAATAAGGTCTAAGACTGTACAATTGATCTCCTGAAACAAATGCTCAATCATCATATGGCATAAGCCAAGACATCACCTAAGGTGTTGAGATATATAGTGAAGAACTCGTAATATGGACATTTGGAATGCTCCACATGGAATATAAAATTCAATAAACTGCCTACTAAAAATCCATAATACGGTTGAAACTGCTAAAAAAATGTCAATATGAAGAAAAATCTCGTGTCATCAATGGAGTATAAATTGCAATAGACCCCTCATATCGAGTAAAGACAACAAAAAGAACGTTGTAGTATCCACGCAGAAATAACTCCTTGTTGCACTTCAAACCTTCATCTCAAACTGACATTGGAGCAAAACCTTTACTAGAAAAACTCCGAAGAGTATAATGCTACCATTAGGGAGTCATCGAATTCCAAATGGACATTACCAAAACCTCCATAATAGTCAACGTATCCAAACGGTGAATAAACACCAAGACAATGGTGATGGAACACCAAATTCCAATAAACGGTGATGAAACACCAAATGCAGTTGTCTCCTCAACTGACATTATTTTTTTCAGGGCTAACGATGAGACGTTGAAGAAATTGCTGATGATAAATACCGCCTGAACTACAATGAAATCTGCCAATAATATGCATAAAAGCATTAATTGCAATGAATAAATTCCATCAATAATATGCACAAAACAATAGACATAAAAGTCCGAACTGTGCATGAAATACCACCAATAATAGGCGTGAAAGCCTGAAATTTGCGTATGATATACCACCAAATAATATGCATAATAATCCGCCAATAATTGCATTGTAAGGAAATTCCACTTTTTAGCATTGAAATAGTCATCGAGGTAAATAGCAATGCTTTTCTCTCGCCGAGCCGGAGAAGCCACTTAATGCTTTGAATGGGAGCTGCTGCTGCTTTGAAGGAATTGAAATCCGATCCAATCGGCTCTAGCTTTCACGTGCTTCGTCACGATCGCAACTCACCAGCACAAGATCTTCACGTTTATACTCTGAAGCGTCACGGGCTCTTGTGACCTGTCTCTTCACATCTGAAGCTTCACAGCCTCATAGGAGTCCACTAGCAAAACACATGATTGAAGCCGGATGCCAAAGTCCTCTCAGGCGATGCTTCTTCACGTGCGGGGAACTTCACAGGCGCAAGCAGCGACGGCGCCAAGGAACGGCACGGAGCTCCCTGGCGGCTGCGTCGCGCGTGGAGCCAGCCGGGGCATCGGAAGGAGCGGCCAGCGGTTGAAGGAGGAGTGACCGCAGCTGGCGGCAACCGGAAGGCGACGGCGACCCGGCATCACGAACGACGACGCGGCAGCCCCGTCAGGCTGCGGTGGAGCGAGCCGGCCAAGGCGCTTGTTAGGGATTGTGGCGCTGACGGCTTGGAGCGGCAGATGGAGCGGCCAGTCTCCGGGCGTGCGCGTGATCGCGCGCGGCCGTGGTTGCGGGCCGCGCCGAAGTCGGCTGCAGACGGAGCGGTCACCGGGCTGGACGCACGCAGATCCGGCGGGAGGCGCGGCTGCGCCTTGAAAGAGCCGAAGGAGGACAACGTGCTGAAGCCGAGACGGCGACGGTCGCGACGGCTGGATCCGTGCGAACGCCGGCGGTGACGAAGATGGCGGCGCTGTAGATCGGAACCAGGTGCGCAACGTGGATCCAAGCGGCGGCAGGTGCGGCTGATCGAAACCCCAAATACACTCTCTGATAACGCTGTGCGGTTGATCTTAAAAACCTTAGTTCTGATACCACTTGTTAGGGATAGATGCATGGCAAGATAACTGGAGATAGGATTTAAAGTAGAAAAACTCTTGCGGAAAAAAACTATAGGAAACAATGCACTATATCGCTTTAAGATTACAAGTACACGGAGGTTGGCTTATATAGCCAAAGAGTTCTAGTTGCAGAAGACTTGACTCCTAACAAACTATAGATAGAACCAAAAGATATGACAGTTAGAAATATTGAGTTATTATATGGTTGGCGGCACATAGAAGGGTAGTTCTTCAGAAATATAACAAATTCATTCATACCAGTAACAGTCATCTCTACACTTAGGAGTAGAAAACAACATCCATCACAATGAGTGCTTTGCATTACATGTACAGAGGAATTTACTAGAGCAAACTAACTCAAAGCCTTCCTCTTCTGACAATGCTTGTTCCCAGTAACCATACACTTTGATTCGTGAATCTCAAAGCTATAAATGTAGCTGTAATAAGGCCGTAAGTGAGATTTCCACACTACGACCTCAAATTTCTCATGAGGTGTACCACTTCCAGACAATATCTCTTCCATGGTAAGTTTGGGAGCCTCTTCATGAGCAAGCACTACTCGATCTTGGCCGTAGATGTCACAATATATAGTACTTCCAGAGATTCTCGGAATTAAACCAATTTTGCTTTTCACCACAAAATCACTTGAACATCTAAGTAGCAGCTGATTCTTCTGATCCTTCTCCCCGAGGCTTTCAAGAACCCTGCGAAAATGCCGCGCGTCACCACTAGCTCTAAGAGAATAAGCCAGGCAGTTTGCATATATGAAAGGCCCAAAGAACTCCTGACCCTCCTGGCCAAAATACTTGTCAAATATCTCCGCTGCCATGGATGCTAGCTTTGGTTGGTCTTGAGGATCCGAGCTTCCAAATACAAGCACCTTGAAGAAGTACCAGTACGCTTCTCGAGAAAATAAGCTTAGACGGAGAGGTTGTGTCGTTCCAAACTTTGCGACCTCATCAGATCGACTTGTGATTACGATTTTACTGCCTGGTGGAAAGCAGCTTCGAGAAGCAGAGTACAACTTTCTCCACGCATCCTCATCGACATCCCCAGCTAGCTCGATAACAACTAGGAGCCTTTCTTCATCTGAGGAGGAGGAGGTGCGGTGATGTTTGATTACTCCTCCATCTCTTAGGGTGCATGTTTTTTCTTCTCTAAAATCATTCTCACTAAAAAAGATAATACGAGAAAAGTGATTGCACACCCTTTCGTCGAAGCAAACATGCTCAATAAGTGTACTCTTTCCAATTTTTGCTGAACCGATAATTGGCAGGACACCCAAATTATCAGTCCTGGGATGTTCTCTATCCAACAAGAAATTGATAACCCGTTCCATCTCCATCTGGCGGCCAAACATGCATTTCTCCATAAACATATACATGCTATATGGTTGGCGACACATAGGAGGGTAATTCTTCAGAAATATAACAAATTCATTCATACCAGTAACAGTCATCTCTACACTTTGGAGCATCTCTTCCAACTCATCTTTTCCGTGTCTACTGCCATTATAGAAACGAACAAGCTTGCCAGTATTGAATTTTGACAGGGAAGAATAGCTCACTTCATCGCCTTTGTGGGCTTGGCATCTGAACTTGTCGAGCACGTAGTAGCCCCTGTACATCTCTTCTCTCAGCACGTTGAGCTGTTGAAGCATGGCATGGCTTGTGAGGTGCCTCCCCTCGGCCTCCTCGACGGCGACGCGAACTCGGAGCAGCATCAACTGTAGTCTCCGCAGGCTCTCCTCCTTGGACGACGCCGGCGGCTTGCAGTATTTGTCTATCAAGAAGGAGAGGGATCTACTGGCGAGTTCGCCTATGACTGCAGACAAGAATAACTCCATTGGGAAACCTCTCTGGCTTTCTCACCAAGAGATCAAAGAAGTGGTCATAAATATTTGTGATGCTAAATATTCTTGGTTTCGAGTCAAAAGTTGTTTATTTGAGTCTACACGGTAGTAAAAACACAGTCTACACGGTCGTAAAAGCCTACGCAGTTTCTGGAAGACTAGCGAAAAAACCATGAATGGAGAGGAAGCAGTCTACACGTTAATGAAAGCCTACGCGGTTGCCCATCGCTAGGAGCTACTTTTCTTAACTAGTAGCATTAGGGCAGTCCCAACATATGGTTTCTATGAGTCGTGTCTAGAGAAGAGAGAGAACAATGAAACAATGTATAGTTTTTTAACCCATGGTTTCCATAAGCAGTGTCTAGAGAAAAGAGAGAGCAATAAACCAATGCATGCACCACAAACACAACTTGGTTAGTGTGCAGAAACGTCCAACCCTGATTTTGCTCCTTTCTTGTGTCTTGGTACTCGTACCGACCCAGTTTCTTGCATGAGACATGGTTTCTTTGTTTTTCCTTTTCTCCCTTCATTAATGCCTATGCCACATCAGATTTTTGCTTAGTTGGCAGCGTAATTAATTCTATGGACACCAGCTGAGGTGGAGGGTTGGAGTGCCCTTATGGAAACCAATTTAACAGCTAGTCATTTTTCTATAATCTTTTTTGGGATTAACTCACAATTGTGAAATAAATTCTTTCTCAGAATATTCTACAAAGCATAGGAAATTAAATGTTAAATTTGAATTGTTTCCAACTAAATTCCGTCATCAAGTTATAAATTTCATTTTAGAATGCGTCTTTTGGTCAGCACGATGGTTAAAAAGGTGCTATGTTGTAACACCCTGAAAAATGAGCAAACAAATAAAGTTGCAGATCATGATTTCATTGCATATTTGAGTATCTTTTTATTTGAACTTAATTTCCGAAATTTCCTTTTTATCCCAAATTCCAATAATTGAATCAATATCATTTGGAGTACCTAACCTAATACATAAAAGGAGCTCACAGAAAACCCAAGTAACATACCATGTTAAACAGTTTTATAAAATTCTAGGACTCAAGATAAAAATAATATAATTTTTCCAAAAATTTTGCTCAACATTTAGGTGCCCTAAAAATTCAAAAAACAGCCTGAAAGCAGTCAAATTTGAGGAATTTTCATTTGCAAACCACAATATGAAATTGAGTAAAACCAAGAAAATGGAAACTAGGATCCTTGGACTACCAGCACAAAATTTTTTAGGGTTTTTCGAATACCCTAACATTGGGCTTGCCCAACTGTTCTACCCGAATCTGCCAAATAATTGCTGAAGCTATAGTGTCCCTCGATGATTCTGGCAGAACTCCACCCGGCGTCACTAGTAGTGGCCCTGGCCCACTGGTCAGCCTCTCCTTCTCCCTCACTCCGCCCCTACTCGAGTGCTGCCACGGCAGCGTTTCCTTGCATTAACGTGCTGCTGCGGAAGACTTCTCGTGCCACGCGGCTGCCTGCGGCCTGAGACCCATTTTGCTCCTCACCCCCTCCGCCCAAGTCCCATATATATGCCCCACTGTTGTGTGCCTGCGCCCCATTTCTTCTCTGCCGAATCACCATCATCTTCCTCGATCGAGAGCTCCCGCGCGAGGCAAAGTCGAGTTGGGCAAATTAGTGGGAGCCAGTTCAATTCCGATCCGTAGAGTCTCGATCGGCACCTTTGGCACATGCTAATCCCTCCCCTCTCCTTCGTCTCCGTAGGGATCAACCGTACTCGTGATGGATTGTATAGTAAGTACATGCTGAAATTGATTAGGACTCCAAGGGAAAAAATAATGCATGTCGGCAGGATATGTGAAGTTCTAATGTCATAAGTAACAGATGAAATAATTGCCAACCCAGATTAATTAAAGTTTTAAAGCCCAATTCAAGTAAGTAAATAATGGACACAGGCTGATTAATCCAACAACTGATTAGCAGTTATGCCTTCAAATCTAATTCACTTTCCCCCTTACCAAAAAAAAAATCACTTTCTCTGCTCATCTTTTCTAACGAGTGCATGTATATAGTACGTACATAATAAAATAAAATTTATATTCATGAAGCATAACATTCAGAAAAGGGTAGAAATCTTATATTAAAATTTAATTGAACTAGAATAGGTAAGAATTAAAACATATTCAAATTTAGAGAAAAATTTTGAATTGAATTCGATTGGCAAGAAAGTCAAATTTAAATTCAAAATATATACAAACTGAAATTCAGAAATAAATTCAATCTATAAATATACATAAATTTTCACAACTAACACAAATAAAATTTCTAATGAAGCTGATTTTTAGTACAAAACACACACTAAAAAGTTGGTACAAATTGCCGATATTTTCAACAACTGTAGTGCAAAAAGGATAATCTTATATTAGTCCCTATGTTTTGCTATATTTGTCCATTTTCTCCCGAAGTGTTATTTTATAATATAGGTCTACTGAGGAAAAAAGGTAATTATTGCATTATTTCCGCTCTATACCTGCTTTAATGTTGCAAATGAGGTTAAGTGGTTTTGCCATATGTAATCTAATAGGGTATGTTGGTTCAATATCATTAATTTTTTGATGGATTTTCAATATTATTAACTATCATAAAGGAACAAAAGTTTTAAAACTTTTTGTAACTAAAATTATATGTATCATGTGTAGCCATCCCTCTATAAATATATAATAAATAATCTCTTATATGCAAACCGTGCAAGTGAATGTGTTGACGACTAGCTTCATCTAATTTGGATTGTACTTAACAGGGATTTTTTTTAATCTGAGCTATTATAACTTATATCCACCAAATAGGTGGCTAGATTTTTGGGGTTAACATAAGAGCTAATTCGGAGTGCATAATTAGTATAAGTATAAAGGTATAGATAGATGAGTAATGAGCATAAGAAAGAAAGGATGAAAGAAAACGAACATATAGTATGTACAAAAGTCAATAATACAATACATACTCAGATATTAAGGCCTGCTTTGTTTCAAATAGAGATTGTGAAAGCGACTTTTAAAAGTGGAAGGGCAACAAACAAAGAAGCTTTTAATCTAGATTATAATAATCTAGAGGCCGATTGTAGAATCCCACAATCCACTCTTCCCCAAATTTTTCCAAATTTTTTTTTGCAAAAGACCACAATACCCATCCAACTTCAACCAAAATTACCCACCATTGCCCCCAGCTTTCCCTAGTTTTCCCCAACTTCAACCAAAATTACCCACCATTGCCCCCAACTATAATCTGAATTACCAAACAACCATGAGCTTTCAACCTCCAGCTTTTTAACAATCCAGCTTTTACAATCTAGTTTTTAAAAGCTGCTTTTCACAATCCCCAGCTGAAACAAACAGGGTCTAAATACTCAAGAGTTCCGGCCTCCTCGTGCAAGCCACGTCAATTTCAGCCATGTATTCACTCCACACGTGGCCACGCCGCCCAGTTTTATTACCCTTTCATACGGCTTCAGTAATTTGTTTTCGTTGTTTAACCATGTTCGACTCTCGTGCGCGTCGCCTCGGCCGATTTTTTTAGTCTAAAATATACACAAGATCTGAAACTTGTAGGCTAAAATAAAGTGAATTAAGTTTATATTTTAGTCTAAAATATACACAAGATGATCAATCTAAACACTCTTAATGTACCAAACACACCCTAAGTCTGAGGAAAATACAAGATGATTATTTTAGGAAAGATAATGAAAAGAACAAGATAGTTAAACTGGCACTAAATCTACTTACATATGGCTTATAAAACGGAAAATGTCTGAAAAAATAATATGTTTTGTAAAATGGATAAGGCATATTGCATTCACAGATGGCATGGAAGACATAGTACGACCATAGGATCGAGCGCACCGAGAGTGAGCATGGATAGGTGTAAACTAACGCTTAAATCTATTTTTTAGTTTTTATTAATTCTAGGAATTAATAAAATAATGATTAAACCAAAAGAATGGAAGGGATATAAGCAAACTAGAAAGTATTTGTACAAAAACACGAATAATAAAAACTAATAGATCGAAATCCATACTCACTGATTTATTTGTCAAATTAGAGATACATAACATGTATAAAGATCCCTTTACATAGAAGCAAACCCTAGTACGTATAAGCTCTTGAATTTTCCTTAATTCTTTTCTGTCGCGTTTTGCTCTCTTTCATCTTCTTTTTCCAGTCTTGTTTTCTCTGTTTTCGTTGGCTGTACAGCCAGCAGCGAATCCAGCCGTCGCCCGCCTCTGGAACTGCAGCTGCCGCACGTCGTTTTACTTTGCTACAGCTGGCCATCAGGGGCAATTTTCTTGACTCCTACTTCGTACTATTCAGTATAACATGCACACCGTAAATTTTCTCTTTTTCTGTACTGCAGCCGCACACCTGGAGCAGAGTTGGCCGCCGCACGGCACGGAGCCACAAGTGAAGACTCCCTTGGCTTGCCGCGAGCACGTCGCTCAGGACGTTGCTGCCGCACGGGAACGAAACGACGCCTGTTTGGTGCAGCTTCAGATTCCAGTTTCAACTGAAATCTGAAATTTATAGGCTAAAATAAAGTGAGTTAAGTTTATATTTTTAATCTAAAATGTAAACAAGATGATCCATCTAAACACTCTTAATGTACTCACAGCTCCAGCTTCATAAATCTTGTGAAGCTAAAATTTTCAGTTTCACCAGTTAAATCCCTGCCAAACGGGCCCTGAACGTGCACGTTCGTTCGCTCGTCTCGCGTGGCTCCACCCTCCTATCGGTTCGATCGGTTGGTGTTCCGTCTCGTTGCAATAGTATTCTGCTCCAGGGCTACACACACTCTGCGAGGCTTCTCCATAACCTACAGATTCACGTGTATCACGTGCATCTACTCTGCATCTCCTATTTAAAAAAACTAGCCTAATACAGTATACTTTAGTCTTTCACAAATAAATTATTTCATCACAAATATTATTGTCAAATTAAAAATCACCCATATATATTGCAAAATAGAATAAACAGTACATGTGTACACAATGGAACCTACGAGGTGAGTACAAATCAAACCATCAAATCTCTGCAATTTCCAAATCTAACCCTTAAAAATTTAGGGTCAGGCCAGATGTTTTTTTTTCCTTACCAGGATAGGTAAGCCTAGACAGGTTGGCCATCCTTTTTGTGTCTGCATTCCTCTGAGAAAATCTGCACTGAAAGTGGCAGCAAAATCATATTCAAAGTCGGTCTGATTGATATTCCTACCTAAAGAAGCCTTCCGATTGATATTGATGAGTTACTATTTGGTCTGATGAACTACATTCCACTAATCAAACGCCATACCCCTTTCTTCAGGACGTTCAGAACTGGAATCTAGCCTGTCTCAGCGGTGCCTCTTAGATTTTTCTCCTCCAGTTTTGGTTAGAGAAAGGGGTATGGCGTTTTCGGATCTCCTCCTGCCTCGTTCTTAGATTTTGGTTCTTCTATTTTGCGTTCTGTACGGCTCGGCGGATGGCTAGTCGTCTTGTTGTAGGCCTATGTTTTGGGACTCGTTCTTTCTTTAATGCATGGCAGAGTTCCTGCCTTTTCTTCAAAAAAAAATACAAGAATACAATATTAAACTTTATGCAGTGCAAAAGAAGGCAAAAAAAAAAGAGGCAACAATGCAAGTTCAACTGACCGAGGGAAATTAAAGCCTACAAGATGGCCATGAACATATATGACCAAATTAGCACCAACACACCAAAAAGTATGTACGCAAGCCATTATATTACACGAGCGATTCAGAGGAGAGAAAGCAATAAACCAATGCATAGTTTTCCAACCCATGGTTTACATGAGTAGTGTCTAGAGGAGAGAGAGAGAGCAATAAACCAATGCATGCACCACAAACACAGCTTGGTAAGCGCGCAGAAACGTCCAACCCCGATTTTGCTCGTTTCTTGCGTCTTGGTACCCACGCCGACCTAGTTTCTTGCATGAGACACGGTTTCTTGGTTTTTCCTTCTCTCTCTTTCTTAATTCCTATGCCACATCAGATTTTTGCTTAGTTTGCAGCGTAATTAATTCTATAGACACCACCGAGGTGGAGGGTTGGGACCGCCTTAAGCATCTATAGGATTCAAGGAGTTAGATTTTACCCTGCGTGCGCGGAAATTGCCTACGGAGTTCCGCGTCGTACGCCAGAGTTGGGGGAGAAGCGAGTTCACACGCGGGGTTTTGTGAGCCGAGTGGGGCTCAATTCATGATGGGGGTTTGATCACCGATTGCTCAAGTGGTTGAGGATCTATTCAATTTGGGAAGTGAGCTAACGTGAATGCTTAATTTGGTTCGTTCTCCCCCCTTTTCGGGTGGCTGCGGTAATGGGGAATTTAGGCGGCGCAGTGGGTTGGGTTACTTCGGTGTTTTGAGGACGCTGGGGAATGCATTATTTGCCGGCCTTATATTGGCAATTCGAGGCAGTGTCAACAGGGTCTAGACTCGGCTGAAAATGGTATCCCGGGTGCATACCGGTTGAAACACTACAATATCTACTACATTTCGGAGAAAACAACATGCATCACAATATGAGTGTTTCGCATTACATGTACACACAAATTTACTTGAGCAAACTAACCCAAAGCCTTCCTCTTCTGACAACGCTTGTTCCCAGTAACCACACACTTTGACTCGTGAATCTCATAGCTATAAATGTAGCTGTAATAAGGCGGTACATGAGATTCCCACACTAGGACCTCAACTTTCCCATGAGGTGTAACCCTTCCAGACAATATCTCTTTCGTGGTAAGTATGGGAGCCTCTTCATGAGCAAGCACTACTCGACCTTGGCCGTAGATTTCACAATATATACTACTTCCAGACATTCTCGGAACTAAACCAAGTTTTCTTTTCACCCCAAAATCACTTGAACATCTAAGTAGTTGCTGATTCTTCGGATCCTTATTCTCCCTGAGGCTTGCAAGAACCCTGCGCCAATACCGCGCGTCACCACTAGCTCTAAGAAAGTAAGCCATGCTGTTTGCACACATGAAAGGCCCAACGAACTGCTGACATTTCTCTTGTTCAAAATGCTCCTCAAATATCTCCACTGCCATGGATGCTAGCTTTGGTTGGTCTCGGGGATCCGAGCTTCCGAAGGCAAGCACCTTGAAGAAGTACCAATGTGCTTTTCGAGACAAAAACCTTAGATGGAGAGGTTGCGTTGTTCCAAACTTTGCGACCTCTTCAGATCGACTGGTGATTACGATTTTACTGTCTGGTGGAAAGCAGCTTCGAGAAGCAGAGTACAACTTTCTCCATGCATCCTCATCGACCTCCCCAGCTAGCTCAATAACAACCAGGAGCCTTTCTTCATTTGAGGAGGATGTACGTTGATATTTGATTACTCCTCCATCTCTTAGGGTGCATGGTTTTTCTTCTCTAAAATCATTCTCACTAAAAAAGATAATACGAGAAAAGTGGCTGCACACCCTTTCGTCGAAGCAAACATGCTCAACAAGTGTACTCTTTCCAACTTTTGCTACACCGATAATTGGTAGGACACATAAATTGTCAGTCCCCGGAGGTTCTCTATCCAGCAAGAAATTGATGACCCATTCCATCTCCATTTGGCGGCCAAACATGCACTTCTCCATAAACATATACATGCTATATGGTTGACGACACATGTTAGGGCAGTTCTTCAGAAATGTAACAAATTCATTCATACCAGTAACAGTCATCTCTACACTTTGGAGCATCTGTTCCAACTCATCTTTTCCGTGTCTATTGCCAGTATAGAAATGAACACGCTTGCCAGAATTGAATTTTGACAGGGAAGAATAGCTCACTTCATCGCCTGTATGGGCTTGGCATCTGAACTTGTCGAGAACGTAGTAGCCCCTATACATCTCTTCTCTCAACACGTTGAGCTGTTGAAGCATGGCTTGGTTTGTGACGTGCCTCCCCTCGGCCTCCTCGACGGCGACACGAACCCGGAGCAGCATCAGCTGTAGTCTCCGCAGGCTCTCCTTCTTGGACGACGTTGGCGGCTTGCAGTATTTGTCTATCAAGAAGAAGAGGGATCTACTGGCGAGTTCGCCTATGATTGCAGAGATGAATGGCTCCATTGGGAAACCTCTCTGGCTCTCTCACCAAGAGATCAAAGAAGTGATAATAAATATTTGTGATGCGAAATACTCTTGGTTTCGTGTAAAAGTTGTTGCTTTGATTTCTTCGACTGGAAGACTAGCGAAAATGGCATGAATGGAGAGGAAACAGTCAACACGGTAGTCTACGCAGTTGCTATCTCCTTTCTGCACGTCGCTAGCAGCTACTTTTCTTAACTAGTAAGCATTATGGCAACCGATTTATGTCAAAGCTGTTGCTTTGGGATTAACTCACAATTCTGAAATAAATTCTTACTCAGAATATTCTACAAAGCCTAGGAAATTAAATGTTAAATTTGATTTGTTTCCAACTAAATTCAGTCATCAAGTTATAAATTTCATTTTATAATGCGTGTTTTGATCAGCACGGAGGTTAAAAAGGTTCTATGTTCAATGAAAATCAAAGAGTGAAAAATGATGCAATACCTTTCAATTAAGTGCTTCGAGAAGTTGAATGATGATTATTTGTGTAGCACTGAATTTTAGGAAATGAGGCGATACCTTTCAGTTAAGTCTGAGGAAAATCTAAGATGATTATTTTAGGAAACATAATGAAATGAACAAGGACAAGATAGGTAAACTGGCACTAAATTAATCTACTTACATATGGCCTATAAAACGAAAAATGTCCGGAAAAAGTAATATGTTTTGTAAAATGGATAAGGCATATTACACTCACAAAGGGCATGGAAGATTCAGTCCATATTACTGCAGTACAACACATTCATCTGGTAGAAAAAGAACCATCGGTGCTGCAGTAGATGAAGGAGCAATTGCCTTGCTTTTTCTTGGCTCGCTACTGTAGAGCGCGCACGCGGAATTCAGAGAGAGAAATGACCATAGAAAATGACTCTCTTTGCTCTGAGCGCCGAAAAATCAGTCCATTCTTTTTTTTCTTAAGCTGTAAAAATCAATCCATTCCATGCACATGATCTTTTCTGTGTTTCGAATTTTAGCAAAAAAAATTCTAACATTCAATTAAGAAGAAGACCACTGTGCTGTGCTGGAACGCGGGTGGAGCAACGCCTCGCTCGGTTTCTACGTGCAGACCAACCACTGTTACTGCTTGAGTTTTTATTTCCTTCTTTATTACATGTACAGTACTCTACCGATTAGCAACAGTTACAGCTCTTGGCCGTGTTTATCTGCAGAATTTGCCGTACAGCCTACGCTGCTATTACTTCCTTTGATTCTCCCACATTGCTAGTTTTCAAGGATCAAGGCATACTGAATAAATTCGTGCAAAATACTGCTTTTAGTCATGAATAGTTGTTTTAAATATCGACACCGTCTCTAAAATATAGCTTTGACTACTAATTTCAATTATGACTTATTTATAAAATCCAATAAAATGATATGTAACATCCCAAAATTTATAAAAGTTAAATGCAATCATATGAGTTAAATTTGGTATTAATTTGAATTTTGGAATTTATTTGGGATTTCTAGATTTTTTGCAATAAAGAAAAATGCCTTTAATAAACCTAGTGAGTTTTTTGAAATTTCAAAGTTCAGTTTTAAATTATCAACAAAGCCTGGAAAAATTTCTATAAATCCTAGATAGTCTCCAGAACATCTCCAAAAAGTTTTACAAGTTTTTGAATTCATTTAATGCTTTAGGCCCCGTTTGGCAACTTGGAACCGGACTGTTTCTCCTAGAATCTGAAATAAATCCAACCAAACGGAATAGGACTCGGAATGTTTCAAAGCGAATCGTTTCTGATTTTTACACGCCGTGGTCGAATCGGCTAGCAACCCGTTCCTCCGGATTCTGATTCTACTTGAAACGTTTCTACTAAGAATCCGGAACCGTTTCCGTTTCTACTAAAATCTGGAACCGTACCAAACGGGGCCTTAGAAAAAAATCTAAAACAACAATTCATTTAAAAGGATAGAGGCACTGTCAGATTTTTATAAAAACCCACAAGCTTGAATTTTTATAGGAACACTGGTGACAGCTCAAGATCTTTCACAAATATTTTCAAAAAAATTTGAAGTCCATTTGACTATTCAATTAAATACTAGAATCCTCAGTTGCAAAATGAAAAACAGAAAATCCAATTTTCGAAAGTGCCTTTGGGGAAACCCATTTTCTCAGCGAGAGAAGCGTAAACTCGGGAAAGCCAGCGCACGCAGGCTCCCCTTGCACGTTGTGCCCCAAGCTCTGTTGCCACACCACCGAGCTGCCTGACGCCTATTGTGGCAGCCCGTCACCCACAGGCCACACTTAGCCCTATTCAAAATTCAAGTAATTGTAACTATATCAAATCAACTCCAAATTTAGTAAAATTAGTTTCTAAAATCTTGTAAACTCATGAACTCTCTGCTCTATAACCAAACTTAAATTGGAGCTCAATATGAAATAAATTTCTATAACTAGTAACACCTTTAAAAATTTTGAAATCCATAACTTAATTAGCAAACGAACTCGACGTAGGGTTTGAAACAGTGTTGTATGATGTATAACAAATGTAGTAAATAGCAGTAGTAGAAATCAGATCTAACTGTATATTTTTCAGAAATATTATAGACTTCAGCCTCATCCACCCCGGCAGCCTGCTCCTCGACGGTGAAGGGGCGGCTGGCAAAATCAGCTCTGTTGGGATCGGCTCAAGGATTCCAATCAGACATGCATGCATAAGCAGCACAACTTAATATGCTTCACAAGTTGTATGCCTTCACATGCTCTTTGCACTACTACAGAACTGGGCATCACAACCGACCTATTTGAAGCGGTTTGGTGCAAAGCCGTTGTGATGTTCGCACCAGAAGCGGTTCGTAGGCAACGGTCCGGAAATGGCTTCCAGAAGCGGTTTGAGACACGAACTGCCGATGTTGCTTTCTAGAAGCGGTTTGAGACAAGAACCGCTTCTAGAAAGCAACTTAGCTGGCAGTTCGTGTCTCAAACCGCTCTCGAAGCCCTCCCACCCACCCATTTAAACCCTTCTTCCTCCACGAGCCTGCAGAGAGGTACGATCGAGCAGAGAAGGGCCGCCAAGCAATCGTTCTTGGGAGGTGCTGTCCAAATTTTAATTGGGGTGATTAGCTCCAAATTAAGTGTTTTAAGGTTAGTGACATCATGCCAACATCCTTCTCACCTAGATATTGCAATTTTTTCAATGGATGTGGAGAAATCTTGAACTTTTAGGCAAGAACTTGCATGATAAAATTGTAGGAGTTCTTCCCCAAAATTTATTTTGTATGCTTGTTTTGTTGTTGTATGAAGATGTCGGTGTAGATCTAGGTGCTTGTACTTTTAGAATCTTAAATATCACAATAAGTTGAGGAGATCTAGGTACATTGCAAGGAAGTAATTATTGGTGTATGAAATAAAGTAGAAAAAAATGTAGAAGGATAAAAAAATAATTACAAAGGTAGAAAGGATAAAAAATTTAGAAAGGTATGTTTTAATTGTATGATGGTGTAGGTGGAGCTTTTTTGTTGGAGAAGAAAAAATATGGTCATTAATTGTAGACTCAAGAAGGAAAAAATAATTACAAAGGTAGATTTAAGAGCTTGTGAGCTATAGATTTTAAATGTACCTATAAGTTAGGTTATAATTTTGTAACTAAATTTATTATAATTTTTAATGAAATTATAACTTGGTGTAGATGAATCGGCAATAGATGTACAATGCGGACCGTCGCTCAAGAGAGTTCATTGATGGCGTCGATCTTTTCTCGATGCGGCCATTGCATTCTTGCCTCCAGGCAGCTTCATATGTTGTCCGTGTGTAGATTGCAAGAACAAGAAGGAGCACTCCCAGCGATGGCAAGTTATGAACCACTTGATCATGAGAGGTTTCATGCCAAACTATACCTGTTGGACCAACCATGGCGAAGTTGAGGCGATTAGCCAGGAAGACGATGAAGAAGGCGAGGAAGAGGAAGATGGATTCAACAGTATCCCGGACGGCACGCAATACTGTTCCGTGGAAGAAACACTTGGTGACTTTGGTGATGATGAGCTAGACCAGATGCTGCGTGATGGAGAGGGAGACTACAGATGAAAGAGCGCTTTGAGAAGTTTCAACGCATGTTAGAGGACCATAGAACTCCTTTGTACCCAAACCGTAAGGCGGGCCACAAAAAGTCTGCATCACTGCTCGAACTCATAAATGGAAGGCTAAAATGGTGTGTCGATAAGGGATTCGGTGAGTTGTTATCACTCATAAAGAAGTTGCTTCGAGAAGATAACACTCTACCCAAATCTACATATGAAGCCAAGCAAGTCGCTGTCCTTTGGGATTGGAAGTCTGAAGATACACGATGTCCTAATGATTGTATCCTCGATCGTAATGAGTATGCCGATTTGGATGTTTGTCCGGTGTGCAAGAATCACGGTATAAGGTGAAGCGTGACGATCCAGTGAAATAGATGGGGAGCGTAAGAAGAAGAGACCTCCAACTAAAGTGTTGTGGTATTTCCTTCTGATCCCCCGATTGAAACGTATGTTTGCTAACAAAGCGCATGCCCAGATGATGCGTTGGCACAAAGAAGAGTGTAAGGACGACGGGATACTTAGACACCCTGCAGATGGCTCACAATGGAGGAAAGTCTACCGGACGTACCCGGACTTCGCAGATGAGGTGAGAAACATAAGGTTTGGGTTGAGCCCTAATGGGATGAATCCTTTCGGAGAATTGAGCAGCAGCCATAGCACCTGGCCTGTTACACTATGTATCTATAACATTCCTCCATGGTTGTGCATGAAGCGAAAGTACATCATGATGCCGTTGTTGATCCAAGGCCCCAAGCAACCTGGAAATGACATCGATGTCTACCTGAAACCATTGGTTGAAGATCTTGTGACGCTAGGGAGGATGGTGCAAGGGTATGGGATGAGTACAAAAGGGAGTATTTCACCCTACGTGCATTGTTATTTGTAACAATCAACGACTGGCCTGCTCTTGGTAACCTGTCCGGCCTAACTATCAAAGGATATAGAGCCTGCATCCAGTGCTTAGATGAAACGGACAGCATGTACCTGAAAAACTCTCGAAAGGTTGTGTACATGGGTCACCGTAGGTTTCTTCTTACGAGTCACCCGTTGCAAAAAAAAAGACAGGAAATTTAACGGTCAACCAGACCTTCGTGCAAGGCCTCAACATCGTAGTGGGCCACGTGTGTTTGCTATGGTAAAGGATTTGAAAGTAGTATTTGGAAAGGGTCCTAGAAGCAAACATGTGCAGAATGAGGATGGTCAGGCACCTATGTGGAAAAAGAAGTCAATATTTTGGGACTTGCCTTATTGGGAAGTCGTGGAGGTTCGTCACTCACTTGACTTCATGTATATCACGAAGAATGTCTGCTTGAACCTGCTAGGCTACCTAGATATGTACGGAAAATCGAAAGATACACTGCAAGCTCGGAAGGACCTTAAACTCTTGGAACTGAGGAATGACCTACATCCGGAAAAAAGAGGGAAAGGACAACATTACCTACATCCTGCGAGCTACACTCTAAGCAAAGAAGAGAAAAAAAGCATGATAGAGTTCCTGAACAGTGTGAAGGTCCCTTCTAGATACTCCTCCAATGTAAAGAGACTCATAAACACGAAAGAGAATAAAATCATACACATGAAATCCCTTGACTGTCTTGTGTTAATGACACAGTTGCTCCCAGTGGCTGTGAGAGGCATACTGCCCGAGTGGGTACGGGAGACAATCACAAAGCTGTGTTCTTTTTTCAACGCGGTTTCGCAGAAGGTCATCAACTTCGGATAAACTAAGTAAGGCTGCAGGATGACGTGGTACAAAGTGTGGTTAGTCTTGAGATGATCTTTCCTCCTGCATTCTTTGATATTATGGTTCATCTCACGGTTCACCTTGTCAAAGAGATAGGTATTCTCGGACTCGTGTATCACGCACAACATGTTCCCTTCGAGAGGTACATGAGTGTGCTAAAGAAGTATGTCTCAGAATCGTTCTCGCCCGAGATGATGCATTGCCGAGGGTTATGGGACAGAGGAGGTGATTGAGTTTTGTGTGGATTACATTAATGATCTAAACCCGATCGGCGTCCTATATCACGCCATGAGGGGAGGCTACGGGAAAAGGGACACTAGGAAGGAAAGCAATTGCATGCAATGATCTTCTTACATTTAAGCAAGCACATTTCACGGTTTTGAAACAATCAAGCTGTAGTGGCCCGTATGTCCTTGAGCACAAGAGTATTCTATGCCGCGATTTCCGGGAGGTCTCGAGGATTGGATAACACCAAGCACATGGATTCTTTCGGCGCTTGGTTACAAAACTACATCCTTTTGAAAGGGTCGATAATGAACAGCTTATAACGCTTGGCTCGGGGACCATCTAGTGAAATCGTGACATTCAAGGGGTACGAGATAAATGGTTACACATTCTACACCGGATCCCGTGATAACAAGAGCACCAACCGAATAGCGGTGTCCGTGATAGATGCCAAGACAATAAAGGCAAGGTGGATACATATTATGGTTTCATAGAAGAGATATGGGAGCTCGACTATGGACCTTTGAAGGTCTCTCTATTTAAGTGCCAATGGGTCAAAGCCGACTTCAAGCGGCGTGAAGGTCGACAAATACGGTATGACAATCGTGGACCTCACGCAAGTCGGCTATAAAGCGCCAACCGCTCGTCTCGCGAATGATGTGAGATAGGTCTTCACGTAATGGACATGTCAAGCAAACCTAAGAAGCGTAGGACAAGCGGAAAGATTGTAGTAGTAAGCCAAAGCGACACGTGGTTCTCCAAGGCAAACGAAGGATTGTTGGAGTTGAGGACGTCACAGATGAGGAAGAGTATAGTCAGTTCGACGAGCTCCCTCCTTTCGCTGTGGATGTCGACATAAGCCTCCTCAATGACACAGACGTGGATGCTCCTTTTATACGTCGCGATCATAATGAAGGAACATTTGTAAAGACAAAGTATGTGACTACTTGAGATGTACCACTACTGTATGAACTATGTATGTGTACCACTACTGTATGAAACATTCATAAGGAACTAATGCTCTCTTTGTAACTACAGATTTAAGTGTTGGGTTGAGATGTGTGCACTGCCACCTTGCAATGTAACTAGGAAAGTGGCAATGATGTTCACTTTCTTTTGTACTAGTAAATCGTGCAGTACTACGCCTAGTCTCCTACTCACTCTCTCTGCCTTCATACGCCTAGTCTCCTACTCACTCTCTCTGCCTTCATACGCCTAGTGCTTGTGGAAGGCATTCTACCTTTTATTATGAATTTTTCAGATATTCTGATATTTTATTATGAATTTTTCAGATATTCTGATATTTTATTATGAATTTTTTAGATTTTTGTTATGAATTCTACAAATTCTACAAATCCTCAATTTTTTATTCTAATATTTTTCTGATTCTAAAAATTCTGATATTTTATTATGAATTTTTAGATTTTTGTTGATTTTACAATGAATATTTTATTATAAAATTCTGATATTTTATTACCAACTGTGGAAGACCAATAATTGTCTGACTTCAATCCAATAATTGTGTAGAAAAAAACAAGACTAATAATTGTCGGATTTCAATCCAATAATTGTGGAAGAGATTCTACAAGCGGTTGGTAATACTAACCGCTTGTGGAAGAGATTCTACAAGCGGTTGGTATTACCAACCGCTTGTAGAAGTCGTATGTACACGCGGTTAGTAATACCAACCGCTTGTAAAAGCCCTTCCACAAGCGGTTTTTACTACCAACCGCTTGTAGAGGTGACTTCCCGGTATAAGCACGTCAACAGACCAAATTTTCTAAGTCCCCGCTCTCAGACCACAAATTTTCTAAGTCCCCGCGCGCTCTCAGACCTCCTGTGTCTCACCGCCGCCGCCTCCGTCGAGACCCAGCCTTGCCGTTGCTCGTCGCTGCCGTCGTCCCCGTCGCCACACCACCATCCGGCGCACTCCACCCCAGCGCCACTTCAACCATCCCGCCACTCGACCCCCGCGCGGGCGTGACCTCGTCGCCGCCTCCTCAGCCACCTCGCCGACACCTCCGCCACCAAGCCGCCGCCTCCTCAGCCACCAAGCCGCCGCCACACCACCATTCCACCCGGTGGACAGAGGTATAGCCCCGCGCGTTCTCCTCCTCCCTCTTTATTCTGCTGCCCACAAGGTGTTCGACTAAATGCCCACAAGGTGCTGGGCTACTGTTCTTGAGCATGCAGAGTATCAGTGTTCGACTAAAAGCCTTATGATGTAATCTTGAGCATGCAGAGTATCAGTAGTTGTGCATAACCTTCATATTCTGAACCTTCATATGTTGGTGGTCGCATAACCTTCATATTCTGAACCTTCATACGCGTACATAGTTACCTCCATATTGCCATATTAGTCATGATTCATTATATGAATGACATAATGTTGCCTTTATGTGATCTGTTGCCTTATCTTGAACTGCAATGTCATCAGCAGGGGCAGGCGCCCAACAGACAGGGGCCCAACTCATATATTCTTTAGAATATTATTGCTTATTTGCTCAATAAAAAATAATGAATCACCCGGTTTCCACACTGATATGATTTTCAAAAAATGAAATAAGGTTATAAATCCACAACTAGAATGTTAGTAGTCTATTACACCAAAAGAAAGCAAAGCGATCATTCCATGTCAACTAAGCACGTCACCTCGTGGCCTTCTTCACCCGCAACGCTTAACGCAACGTATGCTCTCTGGCGGCCCATCTACGGCATTGGAACTTGAGAAGTCCTTTCGCTTTTCAGCAACACCTGAATCTCCAAAAGCATGGCCGCTAGGAGAGCATATGATACATCGGGTGATGAAGGCCACTAGAGGTGATGTGCTTAGTTGATATGGAATGATCGCTGGTTGCTTTTTGGTGTAATAGACTACTAACATTCTAGTTGTGGATTTATAACCTTATTTTATTTTTTTGGAAATGATATCGCAGGAAACCGAGTGATTCATCGCTTTTTATTACAAATAAGTATATGTGAATTGTCAATTGTATATGTATCATGTGAAATGTGTAAGTATATGTAAAATGTATAAGTATATGTGAAATGTGTAAGTATATGTGAAATGTCAAATTGTATATATATCATGTGAAATGTGTTAGTATATTTTCAAGTCGAAATAATATTATATTTGTTTTGTGGTGCAGAGAAAGGAATTTATTACAATATGCTTGTGTTGTAATCAGAATATAGTTGTTTATGTCAATATTTTTTGGAATTAGGATAGATGGAGCAACCAGACGTGGTGACCCTACTTTCGATCTTGGGAGAACAGCTCTTCTTTGGACTCCATCATATTTGAGTACTGCTTCTGCCGTGAGGCTAATGTTGGTTCCGGTGAGGCCGTGGAGGCTGCAGTCGATGAAGCTAATGTTGGTTCCAGTGAGGCCGTTGAGGCTACAGCCGATGAAGCTAATGTTGGTTCCGATGACGCTGGAGCCACTGGTTCCGGCGAGGATGAGGTATAGCCGAAGAATATAATCCCGTGGACATGTTAATTAATCGCAATTCATTAATATAATACACTCGACACGCTTATACATATGTTTGTGTATTTCAAGCCCGTACATCGAGCAACCAACCCAAGCATCGGGGACCTAACAAAAGCCATCCACAAAGCACGTGTTTACGGACGTTAACAATGAAGGGATGCGGTTGCCCCTCTTCGTTAGCTTGACCGCATAACAACGCCATGCGGTTATCACGTGAGGGATCACGCCCCAATCATCGTAAAATGGGCCAAGTTCTCAAGTTACCAAGGACATGCTCGCAAGATATTAAGGAAAATTTCACATTTCCTCAAGGGTCCGAAGATAAGGCCAAGAAATTCACTTTGAAGAAAATGGCAACCATGTTTCAAGCGTGGAAGACGTCTCTCACCCGCAAGTATGTGCAGAAGGGAGAAAGACCCGACTTCAACCAATTTCCTAAGTCAAGGGATCACCGAAGCGTTCAAGGAGTACAAGCCGCCACCAAGGCCAAACCATGAGTCAAAAGAACAAGGCCAATTCACGATGCAGAATACCACCACCATCTTGGCACCGTGGTTACCTCAAGGTCATACCAAATGGGAGAAGCGGAAGAAGAATTAATGGCGAAGGACGCCACACCGGCTACCGCTATGTGGGAAGACCGCTCAAGAATTGGTTTATGGGTCACGGGGAGCCTTTCAGATGACGGCACTTGGTGATGACACCAGAGTGCAAGAGGTGGTCAAAGGATTGTATGAGCTATCGAAAGATCTCGTGCAAATGCGTTCGTGCAGAGATAGGGAGAATGACGAGCTAACACATGCCCTTCAAAACCCTGAGCACCCGAGACGGACACGAGGTATGGGCAAGCATACGCCGTGGAAGTACGGTTTCGCCAAGGATACGAATACGTACAGGAGCCGGCAGAGAAGCAAAGCAAGATAATCATATAAAGTGTACCAATTGGAACAAGAGCTCAGAGCAACCCAGGCTAGCATCGGCGATATAATTGCACAACAAGTACAAATTGCCCTCAGCAAGCTTTAGGGACTAGGTCTGAGCAATCAGCCAGACACCATGATCAGCCCCTCCGCGCAGCCGTGAGTAGTCACGGCCCACCGGGGCCCCAAGCGGATAACTTACAGCCTGCTACCCGTGAATGACATAAGGGTTCGCCGCCAGTGTGAGCTACACGTTGATGCGCGTAACCTCTCCATCAAGGTGGCTTACGGCATGGCATTTTCGGTGGAGCAGGCGACGCTCCATCGCAAGGAGATACCTCGGTTACTCAAGGTCGCAGTGGACGAGGTGCCAAGCGGATTCGAAGAACTTCACCTCGATATTGCTGGAGGCGACGACGTGACCAACCTTGGACAGGCCCTCCACAATATCATCCTCTGGCGCAAACGGTACATCATATTTCCAGATGGTGTGGAGGCGTCATCTCCACCACGACAATCTACGCCTCCTCCAACGTCACCTCCACGCAATGCCTCGCCGGCAAAACAGAGCACGCCTCCTCCACCACCCGCTCCACGTAGAAGCCCTACCCCGCCACCACCATCTCAAACAAAAACGAACCCCCCAGGAAAACCACGCCTCCACCATCTCCTCCGAGGAAGAAGCTCGATAGCAGAAAGGCTCCTCCACCTGCTCCCAAGAAGACCTCCTCCAGCCGATCGACAAAGATAAATGAACCTCCAAAGAGGGCATATGATATGACTAATGAGGAGAGTGGCGCGGTCATGAAAGCTAAATTGGCTGCACACTTCACAAAAAAAAAGCTAGAGCCAAAGAAGGTACCAATTGATCCAAAAGCGGCGGAACACTTCGCGACATGCCGTGCAAAGCCGCTAGCTGTGCCGTCCAACTATGAATGAACAATAATAAAGGCTACATAGAAGAATAAACGTGGTCAGGCGGCGGCGGCAAAGAAGAAGATAGACCAAGATCAGGAGAAGCTCGAGAGGTTTATGAAGGAGGCAGAATTGCTCCACAACCGCACTCTTGGATTAATAGATGATATTCCAATGGCAGAGGTCACTTGGCAATATCAATTGGGCCAAGAGCTGATTCACCCTAATGAGATAAAGGATCTGCCAACCAAGATGAGGCAATTTCACGAATGGTACATGACAGAGTCCGCTCAAGGAAGAACGATGTTCCTCCGCTTCAAAGAAGAAGATTTTTATCACGGGACAACAACATATGGCTCAATTCGAGGACTTCTACAATATTTACCATGCCGACTCCATCAACGTGTCTCTCATGAGTCTTTGGTGCCCTGTAAGTGTCAAGCTCATACCTTTACTGTGTGTTTCCTCGCATAATAAAATTGCAACTCTTAAACTTATACCTTTCTATGTAGAATGGAGATACAACGATGTAGAAAAGAGAACATCTTCAACATGGGCTTCATCGACCCAGAGATTGTTAACGAGCACGCTTTTGGATTGACCCATGGCCGAAAAGCTATTGAAGATTACATTCTCGATGCATTCTTGGGACAACACTACAAACCGTACATACTTCTGCCCTTCAACTTCGGGTACGTATATATATACAACCTCTCGTTCTTATATTTTTCAAGGCATTGATAATACTACTAGCTAGTTATATATATGTTGCAACACATGAATAGGTTTCACTGGATCCTTCTTGTCCTCAAGCTTGATAGCAGCCAGATCATTGTTCAAGACTCAAAAAGGACTCCGGTGGAAAAATATCAATATATCATTGACAGCTTAAACAGGTATATAGCACATATATATACGATAGTTTTCCTTATTACATATATATTGAAATACCTTGCTAATTCCAACTCTGATAGTTACTATTCATACTAACGCATCACACAGGGCATTCGCAAAGTTTCGAAAGAAGCACCAAGGAGATTTCGAGAACGAATTTGATGTACAAATAAGCACTCGAGTATGTATTAAAGAATATTAATATGTCGTAACAGTTTTTTATCCCAATAATAATTGTATTTTTTTCAAATTTCATTGCAGGTTCTAAAACAGACGGAAGGAAACAACTTATGTGGCTATTATGTGTGCCACTATATGCAAAGTATTACCCACAGCGATGTGCCGACAACCAACGCCGAGGTAGTGTACTGAACATGTCAATTTATTAGTACTTACACATTAATTACATGTCCAGAGATTTATTTACTTCCCGCTTTGTCACCCAACATCGATGTGCAAGGCGTGATCCCGCCCTTCTTGAGTTACAACAATCCAAGAACAACTCATCGGCTTTATTGTCGATGAGATTGTATCCACCAAAGGCGAGTTCCACGCAAATGGTTGGAGACCTTGTCCTGAAATAAGGACAGGTGAACTGACATCATCATCGACCAAGGGCACAAAGAGCGACGCACGCAAGAAATGAGCCCAAGATTCCCCTTTTATTCTTTGAAACTTGTAAAAAGTGGCTTATTATTTCATATGTTCATCAACTTGTTCATTTTTTAGTCTATTAAGTTCGTATTTTTCTGTAAATGAACTTGTAATTATCTGAATGAGTACGCATGAATAATATATATTTAATTATTGTGTCAAAAAAACTCTTGTAGATCTATTTATTTTA
The DNA here is from genome assembly GCA_036346375.1 of Guadua angustifolia. NCBI lineage: Eukaryota > Viridiplantae > Streptophyta > Magnoliopsida > Poales > Poaceae > Guadua > Guadua angustifolia. The sequence continues at coordinate 54,544,213 of CM070512.1, read as the reverse complement.
ATTGTCAAAATCTATATAAAAACCCTCTAAAACATATTCTATATTGAATATAATCAAAACGTTGTCTTGTCATTTTTCACAAGCGGTTGGTAACTACAACCGCTTGTGGAGAGACCAACCGCTTCTGGAAGTGTCCAACCAGAAGCGGTTCGGGGAACCACTTGTGATACCCGACGGGGTATCACTCGCAGTTGCTTACAAGCGGTTCTAAAACCGTTACTGAAAGCGGTTTCGAACCGCTTGTGCATGCCCGATCCGCAGTAGTGTTGGCTGTCCCTCCCGTCGTGGCTAACGCTCGGTCATTCAGTTAGACGGCGACTAGTAAGTGCTCCAACATGCAGAACAGACGAGCACAAGGAGCACACGCAAGAGAAAAAGAGTAAGATGAGTTGTGTTCCAACAGGGCTAGTCATCCGAGTTGGCTGGATGTGTTGGTTCTCACCTCCTCATATATCATGAACAGCACCTGGTCAAGTCTCTCGATGTGCCACCTCCAGTAACCCAGCACATGCTCCCAGCATGTCCTGACCAGCGACACATCATCGCAAAAGAGCCGGAAGGCCTCACCGATATCCCACAACTCCAAACGGGTTGCATAACTCGTGTTACTAAAGTACCACAGCGATACTAGGCAGTCCTTGGGGTCGCGGCACATGTACACAACCTTGCAACCAGAGGTTTAGATTGACTCTGGCAGCTACAGAGATGGGAGATGAGATGTGCTTCGCAAGGAGTTGCGGCGTTGGGAATGATCTAAGGTCAAGGGTCCTGTAACGGTCATACACCTAGATCTCGAGGAACAGAACGAGCTAGTGCAGGTTCAGCGTCTTTGAGCTATACGAGCATGGCTTCGACACCGACGACGCCGCGGTCACGACAGACAGTTGTGGAGTGGAGCATCTTGAGCTAGGACATGCCGTACTTGGGAAGGTGAGGATGACGTCGTTGTCACGGGCCAAGAACTGGCATTGCGTGACCATGGTGCCGAGCCAGCCATCATCGTAGCGCTGCTTTTCTTCTCCATCTATTTTCTCCTCTTTTTTCAAATTAGTTATGTGGGAATATATAACACTGCATGTCACACCAAATAAAAAAACGGATAATTAAACTACTACCCTTTATATGATTTCTACTACCAATACTACCATAGGAAGTATAACTAAATCCTAACTAATATGATCCGTTAGGACAAATAGAATGAACAGCTAATATTCAATATTGTGTATCATAAAAGAGCTCTTGAAATATTATGAAAATAATTTTCGATCGTATCGGTGTAGTTTAATAAACAAAATCGGTCAATAAACCAGTCTAATTTAGTTTTAAATCTAAAGAATTTGAGAAATTTAGAAAAAAAATATCCAAAAGTTTTCTAAAATTAGTATTAGTAGCCTTTGACATCTAATATGAAATTTTTTTGAGAAACCGAATTTGTGAGTCATTTTAAAGCAAAACTGAATATATATATAATAGAAAAGAGAAAAAAAGAAAAACTTTCATGTATGTGAATACGTATACATTCTAATTGTACATTTCAGATGCAATAATATTATTTTTGGTTCATGGTATTGATTTGTGATGTTTTTACAGAATTGGAATTATATCTTGGTTTCTAAGAAATGAGCGGGGATAAAATAGCTGTGTTGTTTTTTAATATAAATGTGGTACTAGATGTCATGGAAGGATCGGTTGTAATTAATACTATAAAGTGGTTGGTAATACTCAAAAATATCAAGTAGAGCGGTGATCAAAAAGTGGTTATTAATACTAGAAAAGTGGTTGTTGTTTCTTCATAATTAATGATAGCGTACTATCCTGTTGTCAAAAAAATTTGTATGTGGTCCTTAGTACTATTAACCGTGAAGCCTTTAACGACGGCTAATGACCATAATTCTATGGTAGTTAGTGACCTTTAATGACTACAACTCGCATCTTTAATAATTGTTTTCCTAGTAGTGCTAAACTACTAATCATTTATCAAATATTCTTGATTTTCCTACAAATGCCCTAACTTTTTATCATGTCACCAAGAAAACAGAGCTTTAGTGTAAGAAGTCATTGTTTTGAGTTCTTACATTACTTTTACTTGAATATCCTATATTTTCTGCATTTTTTTTAAAATTTCCTTGAATTTTTTTCTAATTTCCGCTGAGTGTGCCGATTTTCGATGCAACCCGGTGGAAAATCGGTAAAACCGGTAGGTTTTCAATTTATTTCCTGCCTCTTTGACTGCCGAGTTCAAAAAGTTTGACTTTTCAATTCGTTCGGTTTCTTTCAATTTTCAATAAAAATCGTTACCGCCAAGGGCCGATTTGTGAGCACAGTTTGGTAATGTAAATTCTGTGTGGGACTGACTCCCTTGCCGCGAGCTGTTGTAGGTCTCGCCGAGCCCCACGAGCATATCGCTCAGGACGTTGCGGCCGCACGGCGGCACGAGAACGGAACAACGCCTGTAGCAATCCCAACCGAACTTGTAACGACCCCCATTTTTACATAAATGCAAAAATGGAAATCTCATGTGCAGTACTAGTCCCTGGATCAATAGCTAGTACGCACATTTACCACAATTGAAATCACAACCATACATTATAATAATTAAGCGAAAACTAGTATACAAAGAAATTTTACAACTTAGAGAATATAGCAGCAAAAGAAGCAAAGCCTGGTAGTGTGCCCATTCATCCCGCAGGCAACTGATGAGGCATAAATCCCTAGAAAAGATCGCTTTAATGAAGATCCCGCAACCTACGATGAATCAAACCTTCGGAGCTTCGCTAGCTTACACCTAAAAACCACAAATTAAGCAAGGGTGAGTACTTTTGTACTCCGCAAGACTTAAGGTGGTATTTGCAAATGCATAAGTGCAGGCCAAATCAAAGGAGGCTACTACAGTTAATTTGCATAAAGCAAAATTGAATTTGTAAATCAAGTTATTTGCAAATGGAATTTATAAGAGCAAGTTTGATATGAAATAAGTAAAGCATAGTAACACTCACAGTCCTCCATGACGTGAGCGACGAACATTCCATATCCTGAAATCCATCAATGTCGGCCCTTTGACATAAAGCATAGTTGTGAAAGAATTGAAATCCAGCCCTTTTGAAAATAACAAAACCTCTAACATTGGAATGACTTCACCAAGTGCCCATGACCGCGGGCGCGGCTAATCGATTAGATTTAAACTCTGCAGAGGTGTACAACTTTACCCACAAGTCATGATCTTTCGATCATACATAGCTGTTACATTACATAGACATGACTTTGATCCAGCCCGGGACGTTAATCCCCGCCAGAGGAACAGAAACACACACATGATGTGGTCCCTTTCACGTATACCCAACACACACACACCGTTTCTGTTCATGACAAGGCGTACACCGTTGCATTGGTGGTAGAAACCCCTTCAAGCAAACCAAACCGGAATGCCTGTGCAAGCTCCCGCCTTCCAAAGAGCAAAGCCATATCTAAATAACTTAATAGGCTAAGTCTACCCCATACATAGCTCTCATGGTTGCACGGAAATCTTGGATCAATAACGTCCCATTGCTCGGTCCTTAAACTGACACGGGCGACACTTCACCCTACACTACATGCAATTCCTCTTGTACACTCGGCTATTGCCAATAATCGCCCACATCAAAACCATAGTTTTATTTTGGGTTTTTAATCAAAATACCAGCAACCACATTGCCATTTCCAATCATTTTCAGGAAACAATTTTGATCTGATCATTTACCTTAATGATTCTAAGCATGGCTAAGCATGAATAATATGAACGCACATACCCATGATGACATAAAGTAATGCCTAACCTTAATCTATGGTTATCAAGGTTCACATGTCATATTCATCAAGGAGGTTTCACGAGACAACAGGTATAATTACCAGCACCACAAAATAGCGAATTTACAGAAAGTAAACGCATGCATAAATTGGTTTAGTAAAACAAAAAAAATTAAATACTGGGATCAATATGATCAAAGGGGTGCTTGCCTTGCTTAATCACTGTTTACGATGAAGACGGAAATCGAAGATGACGAATGCGGCACTTTAAATCAACAAAGGTCGTTCTTCTACGCCGATCAACTAAAACATAGCTTAATAACTAAGTTTAACAAGGGCAAAAAGAAAATAGATAGTAAGAACAAATAAAGACTTCACAAGAAACAGGAATTGCTCTTTATGAATTTATTAATTTTATTTTATGAATTCAAGATGCAAAGATTGTTTAAAATTAAATAGATATGATCATTTCAGGCTTAAGGTGAATTCTTACCTTTAATTAGGATTCAGATTCAAAGCAACATTTAATCAATGTCCTAGTTATAAAAAGCTAACCTATTGATTTAGGTTACTAGCGTTATTTACATGATATTTGAGAAGGTTCTGGTGATACAAACTTTAAAATTACTGATTTCTCATTTAAACTCAAAGTTCGTTCATTTATATTACGTACTTATGTAATGTGAATATTTAGGGTTATTAAGCTATCAGGATTAATATGTGAATCATGGTGAAGTGAGATTATCTTTTCATAACAGGGTAGTCTATGCTTTGGAGAGTGCTACAGGGATAATTTCATATGCTTTAGGATTTAGACATAATATTATATTGATTGTTGAAAAGGCTTAAGTGGCATTGTAAAGTTGACGTTATTCGGAATCGGCAAGAATATGAAGCAAATGATTATCACTTAAGGTTTTTGAGCTAGTAAGATTAATATGCAAACCTTAATGAATTAAGGTTCTTTTTATAGAATATGGTAGTATGAACTTTGTAGATTATTTCTAAACCAGTTTTATAGGTTTTAGCATCCAGACAAGTTATTTTATCTGCAGTTGAAATAGTCTATATGATCATATTGGTGGAAATTATTACAAATTATTTCCTCATTTTATGAGTTTTTATGCTTTCATTTTTATTAATGGCCATATCAAGGTTACTAGTGATTGTAAAGCAAATAATATAATCTGAATTCAACATTTAAATATTTTTGTATATTTGAGTTTACTATGATTCCAGAGACATAGGAAAATTTATTAATGATTTTTAGGAATTATATTTTCTATATGTGCAATAATGTCCATAATAGAGTGTTTATCCTATTTCAGATTTTAATAATTGTTCTATGACTCAAAAATCAAATAATTTTGTAGATTTAAATTCATCCTGATCTATTCACAATATAAAAATTTATCTAATTTTTTTTATGATTTATTGTTTACGTAATTAATATAAACATCATATTAAGGATATAAACAAATTTAATTCAAATAATCTTTCTGAAGTTCAAAAATTCAATATTTTTGTATATTTAGAATCTTACTGATTTTAGTTGAATATATAAATTTGTTGCACTGAGATTGAATCAAAACTGCAAAAGATATTCAAGTTTCATTATTAATCCGGTTAGGAAAATTGACTAAAAAAGAAAATACGCTTTCGGAGTATTGAAAACGCCTTTTACCCTTTGAGCTGGAGTCTTCTCGTGCCACTGACAACGGAGGCCCACTCGACAGAGGTCGAGAGCAGAGGAAGGCTCAGGGGAGGTCACCGGCGGCGATTCGGCGCATGAGACGACTTGAGCGGCGCAAGACGATGAGCACCAAGGACCTGCGCACCTGTAAGGTACTAATTTGTCCTGAGGTAAGCTCAGTGAGCTGCAATGAAGGAGGGCGGCGGCTAATGGCGATTGGTCGAGAAGGTAAACCAAGCACGGAGTTGGAATGGGTAATGTTTTGAGCATACACGGGTTACAGAGTCCATTTTCTAGTTTATCTCGTGGGAGAAACACGGAGAGCTCCGCCACGGTGGCCGGCCATGGGGAAGACGAGCTCACGGTGGTGGCACAATTTCGCTTGAACAACTCGAGATTTTTTTGAGGGATTTAGCTCAGTAGAGTGTGGTTATGCTCTAGATCAAAGGGATTTGGAAATGGATTCTTATACTTCGCGAATTGAACTCGGCTTCGAGCTCCAGGAGGGTTCGGCCATGGCGGATGCAAGGGGAGTCTTAAGCGCTTGGCTAGAAGAGGGCTAAAGAAAATAGAGGGAGAGTGATGCGCAGTCTCGGGGCAACTGTTTGGCGCCTTTTATAGCTGCAGGGGACTAAGGAATTGGCCTCGGGAGAGTTCGACCAAGGAAGCTTCACTGGTTGCTCGGTTGTGTTAACCTGATCGCCACACGATCAGCACACGACGCACTCACGCCACCAGTGCCAAGACTCACACGCCATTGGTCGCAGCCTAACCAGAGCAATGGGCCAAGGTCTCTTGGGCCATCTCCCCAAAAGCTAGCTCAATGAGGGGTGCTCCTCACCCTTATAAACCATGCTTAAGCCCTCTCCACAACCAATGTGGGATTATTCCCAATAATCTCCCCTCACACATTGGGCCAAGATTATCTAGGAACCACCCGGCCACACAGGCTCGATACTAATTGTTAGAAACCAGATCGCCACACGATCAAGACACGACGACTCACGCCACCACCAATACAAGACTTGACACGCCACTGGCCGGTCGCAGTCTAACCAGAGCAAATGGGCCAAGGTCTCTTGGGCCATCTCCACCCAAAAAGCTAGCTCAATGAGAGGGTGCTCCCTCACCCTTATAAACCATGCTCAAACCCTCTCCACAACCAATGTGGGACTATTCCCAACAATCTCTCCCTCACACATTGGGCCGAGATTGTCCGGGAACCACCTGGGGCTACCTGGGCTCTGATACCAATTGTTAAACTGATCGCCACACGATCAGCACACGACGCACTCACGCCACCAGCACGGTGCCCCCACTCACGCCACTTGGTCGCAGCCTAACAGAGCAATGGGCCAAGGTCTCTTGGGCCATCTCCCCCCAAAAAGCTAGCTCAATGAGGGGGTGCTCCCTCACCCTTATAAACCATGCTTAAGCCCTCTCCACAACCAATGTGGGACTATTCCCAACAGGTTGGAGGTTTCGCCGTATACAACAAAGGAAGAACAGCGGCTGGGCAGCAAGAAACACGGGGAGTGGTGAAGCGTGGCAGCGCCGTGGTGAGCTCGGTTTGGTTGGACGGTGCTGGATTGCAGAGGATAACACGAGCTACAGAGTTGCGGGCTTGATCTTTTGCTCTGAAGCTTTGGCGCCTGGAGGAAGAAGATGATGCAGAGCTTCGGCTGACCGGTGGGGTCGGGTCCCACTGGCAGAGAGAGGAATGAGCTGCGCCAAATGCTAGCGAAGCAAAGGCACAGTGAACTGGGTCCACATGCCAGAGAGAATAGACAAACCGACTTAAAGAGTTGACTAGCTGGTTCACTGAATTCGCATTATCTTCCAGAGATTTTTCATACTTTTTGTGTAGTCTCTGCTGGAAGTAGATGATCTCCAGGAAAAATTTGATATTTAAATAATTTGTATATTATTTACTAAAATTCCGACACTGTACATTGCACAGGATTTCAGATTCGGTTTTTTGAATTATCAGACAATTCAAATATTTTTATAACTTTTTTAAACTTTTTTTAAAATTTATTTGAGCTAAATATTCTTATGTAAAATTGTTAGCTCCAAATATTGCTCCATGATTTTATAACAATTCTGACATTAAGATTTTCAGAATTTCAGAGCTTCTGTTTTTGAATAATTTGGAGGCTTTTCCAACCTGTTAAATTCTTGATATTTTTACCAGAGGTAAATTCTGTATAAAGGGTGATTTATTAATTTTATCAGCTTCAGATAAATCCTTAATATTTTTAATTAATTCGGAGAATATACTGTTTCTAGTCAAATTTGCCTTTTTCTTCATTAATGATATTTTTACCATGCAGTAAAAAATAAATTTACCTGGTAAAAGTTTCACCTGAGGGTTAGAAATATTATTATAAATTTTCAAGAATTTACTTTTACCTTTTTATCTTTTTACCATTATCCATTCCTTAATTTCTCTTTATTTGATTTTTCATGCAATGCAAAACTCCAAAGGAAATTCAAATAAAATCAACAATGCCAAGGAAACTCATAAATAATAATATTCAAATTCAAAATATTTATTCTTATTGAATTGCATTTTTCGGGATGTTACAGAACTTGCACATTCTTCGCTCATCTCGCGTGGCTCCACCGTCCACGCTGCTTGTTAGCGGTTCACTGTGAATCTGTTCACGCTCTGTCTGATTGCATTTGTGTGCTGCTCCCAGGTTATACGTACACCCCTGCGTAGCTTCTCCTCGGCTTGCAATTTCGCGTGTATCACGTACAGGGTTCACAATCTCGATTTCGCTGGAGAACGAATTTTCGCTGATATCTCGGAAATTCAAACAAATTTCAGCCAAAATGCAAAAACAGGAATTCAAATCTGGTTTTGGAACTCCAGGCCGGACCGAAATCTCACCAGTTTTGCCGAGATCTTGGCCGGTTTTGCCGAGATCTTGGTAAAATGGCATGGCGTAGAATCCGGTCGAGACTGAGTCAAAAAAATTTATTCATGGGAGTTAGGTTGGGAGGTGTTGGTTTTTTGTGAGCGGCAGAGAAAATGGAGGTGTGGATGAAAATGGACTCTGAAGGAGAACGAACGGCCACCACCAACTCCTAATTAGAATTAGTAGAGATGACTTAATCCTAATCACCTACATGTATGCATACACACCTAGTGCAATTAAACGTCCCATTCCACTACATACATACACATAGCCTTGCACTCACATATGCACGCATACGATCCACTTGTCACTCTCGTGTGGCTCACTTGCCCCCACGGTCCGTTACGCGCTACACAGCATCTTTCGTCCACGTGAACGTCTTTGTGTCCCACCTCGCTGCATTCATATGACTCGTGTGCTACTCCCGAGCTACGCACCTCCTGCGTGGTTTCTCCCTGACCTGCAGTTTGCGTTGTGCACACCTACGCTACATCTCCTATTACAAATAAAAAATCAACCCAACACATTAATTTAGGCTTTCCATAAATAAATTATTCCAACACAAATATTATTGTCAAATTAATCATTATACATATATATACCACAAATAGAATTAACGTACACAAATAATCATCATTCAACTGCTCGAAGCACTTAATTGAAAGGTATTGTATCATTCTCTCTCTGATTTTCATTGAACATAGCACTTTTTCAGCCTTCATAAAGATAAAAACACGTATTATAAAATAAAATTTATAACTTGATGACTGAATTTAGTCGGAAACAAATCAAATTTAACATTTAATTTCCTAGGCTTTGTAGAATATTCTGAGCATGAATTTATTTCAGAATTGTGAATTAATCACAAAAAAAATAATAAAATTGACTACCTGTAAAAATGGTTGCCGTAATGCTACTAGTTAAGAAAAGTAGCTGCTAGCGATTTGCAGAAGGAGATAGCAACTGCGTAGACTACCGTATTGACTGTTTCCTCTCCATTCATGCCATTTTCGCTAGTCTTCCAGTCAAAGAAATCAAAGCAACAACTTTTACACGAAACCAAGGGTATTTCACATCACATATAGAATTATTATCACTTCTTCTCTTGCTGAGAGAGGTTTCTCAATGGAGACATTCTTATCTGCAGTGATAGGCGAACTTGTCAGCAGATCCCTCTCCTACTTGATCGACAAATACTGCAAGCCGCCGGTGACATCCAAGGAGGAGAGCCTGCGGAGACTACAGCTGATGCTGCTCCGGGTTCGCGTCGCCGTCGAGGAGGCCGAGGGGAGGCATGTCAGAAACCAAGCCATGCTTCAACAGCTCAACGTGCTGAGAGAAGAGATGTACAGGGGCTACTACGTGCTCGACAAGTTCAGAAGCGATGAAGTGAGCTATTCTTCCCTGTCAAAATTCAATTCTGGCAAGCGTGTTCATTTCTATACTGGCAATAGACACGAAAAAGATGAGTTGGAACAGATGCTCCAAAGTGCAGAGATGACTGTTACTAGTTTGAATGAATTTGTTACATTTCTAAAGAACTACCCTCCTATGTGTCGCCAACCATATAGCATGTATATGTTTATGGAGAAGTGCATGTTTGGCCGCCAGATGGAGATGGAACGGGTCATCAATTTCTTGTTGGATAGAGAATCTCCGAGAACCGATAATTTGGGTGTTCTGCCAATTATCGTGCAGCAAAATTGGAAAGAGTACACTTATTGAGCATGTTTGCTTCGACGAAAGGGTGTGTAACCACTTTTCTCAGATTATCTTTTTAGTGAGAATGATTTTAGAGAAGAAAAACATGCACCCTAAGAGATGGAGGAGTAATCAAACATCAACGTACCTCCTCCTCAAATGAAGAAAGGCTCCTGGTTGTTATTGAGCTAGCTGGGGATGTCGATGAAAATGCATGGAGAAAGTTGTACTCTGCTTCTCGTGGCTGCTTTTCACTAGGAAGTAAAGTCATAATTACGAGTCGATCTGAAGAGGTTGTAAAGTTTGGAACAACGCAACCTCTTCGTCTAAGGTTTTTGTCCCGAGAAGCACACTGGTACTTCTTCAGGGTGCTTGCGTTCGGAAGCTCGAATCCCGAAAACCAACCAAAGCTAGCATCCATGGCAGTGGAGATATTCGATGAGTATTTTGACAAATCTTTGTCACATTCTCCGGAAGTCACTGGGCCTTTCATAGCTACAAGCAGCATGGCTTACTTTCTTAAAGCTAGTGATGACCCAATGCATTGGCGCAGGTTTCTTGAGTGCCTCAGGGAGAATAATCAGCTGCGACTAAATAGATGTTCAAGTGATTTTGGGGTGAAAAGAAAACTTGGTTTAGTTCCGAGAATGTCTGGAAGTATATATTGTGAAATCTACGGCCAAGATCGAGTAGGGCTTGCACATGAAGAGGCTCCCAAAATTACCTTCCTAGATATATTCTCTGGAAGTGTTACACTTCATGGGAAATTTGAGGTCCTTGTGTGGAAATCTCACCTACCGCCTTATTACAGCTACATTAATAGCTGTGAGTTTCACGATTCAAAGTGTGTGGTTACTGGGAACAAGCATTATCTGAAGAGGAAGGCTTCAATTAGTATGCTCAAGTAAATTTCTCTGTACATGTAATGCAAAGCACTCACATTGTGATGGATGTTGTTTTCTCCAAAATGTAGTAGATATCATAGTGTTATTGTACAACACACGTGCATTTTCATTTCTACTCTTTCCTATATTCTATATAGTCTTCGCTCACGTATATAATATAATCACTTGATTATGTAGTTTTTTTTGTTTATCTATATAAATAAAAACACCGATGATATTTAAGACATCTCCTTCACTTTAAGCGCAAGAAAATCCCACATTAATCCTAAAGAGAAAATATCTAGAAATTCTTGCAAAGAAAAAGAGAAGGATCTCCCACTTATTTTGTTGGAGGGGGGGGGGGGAGATTATAATGGTGCAGATTAATTATATATGGATATAAGAGATATAACAAATACAGCTACAGATAAAATTTATTTCCAGTTTTAATTTAGTTCTGGATGTAATTCAACTCATTCCTTCTTGCTTTTGCTGGTCGGACGCTGACTGTTGCTTGTGTTACAGGTACGTGCCTACGTGGGGGTGGGGCCCTGGAGGCAACGAGCGTGGGAGTAGGGGGTTGATTAGTCAACGTCTTGTACGCTGGACGTCCCTATGGAGGATTGGAAACCTCGTTAGATCAAATCAGAGCGAAGAATAAATTTTCTAAAAAAATTAGCTCTAGGATGGTATTATCATACTAAGTAGAGATAGCACTGGATGAACAGTAGCACGGTGCTACTGCATGAACAGTAAAATCACAGTGAATAGTAAAATTAGCACAACTTTAAATTCAAGAATCGATGTAACTTTTGATTGACTGATCCAAAACCTGTGAAATTTTGCATACACTTTCTTATAGATGTTGGAACCTATTCCAACCATCAGTTACAAAGATTGATGTTAAAACTTCAACCTTTCTCTGTTTTAAGGAAGATTGCACTAAAATTGGATTAAATACACAAATTTCATCTGCGTCCATGCTTCCAAATGTGCGTACCTCGAAGAAGTACCAATCAAGCGTTGTACTCTAAGAGGTTGTGTGGTACCAAAACTAGCAATCTTGCCAGAATGGCTTCAGACTATAATTTTAGTACCACTTGCAATGCGAGTTTTGTACGGTGAGTACAATCTTCTCCACACACCCTCATCGATGTCCCTGGTTAGTTCGATAATGACCAATATCCTGTCCATCAACACCACAGTTTTGATGCTTGATTACACCACAATCAGAGCTACTATCCTTTCATCTTTAAGATCACACTAGATAGAGAGACGTGTGATGTTGCACCCGGCAAAAAAATTCAATCCAAATTTTTCTGCAAAAAAAGCAATTCCATTTTTATTAGCGGTGTTTTATTTAAAATTGACTTGCTAAGAGCCGTCGGTGAATTTGCATAACGTAATTCCAATCTTTTGTGTCGAAAAAACCGGCGCTCGTGTTGAATTTGCGGAACTATGGGGTCTTTTTTGCAAAATAACTAGTGAAAGGACTTGTTCGTGATTTTGGAATCTTTCGGGTCAAAAGAACCAGCATCCGGGATAATTTTGCAGAATTATGGGGTTTTTTTGCAAAATAGCCGGTGAAAGGACCTGTTCGCAATTTTAGAATTTCTGGGGGCCTTTTCGCAAAAACACAGTGGAAGGACCCATCGTAATTTTGAAATGCTTTGAGTCCTTTTGCAAAACACCGTGTAAGGACCTCATCAAGCGATTCTCGAATTCCTAGAGGATTTTTTGAAAAAACGCGTCTGAAGGCCTCCCTGCGCTTAGAATCTTCCTGCTTAATATATACTAGATGATGACCGCTACGCCATGGCGCGATATAATTTGTTTGTTTGCGTCATACGGAATCTTGATCGCTGATATTTATGGAAAAACTGTAATCCGCATTTTCTATTTTTTTAGAAAACGTGTCAAAAATAGGGTAGAGGAAAAGGGCTTTCTCCGGCTTTAATAGGGTTGGTTGATATGATATATGATTCGCACAACTTATCTATTAGACCACGCACGCGCATGCATGTACGCCTCACCCAAACGACATAGGCGTGGGAGCCGGAAATTCTATGGAATGCAATATAGGATGATTCCACTTTTATCCATGAGGATGACCGAACAAGATAATGGGAATCGAAATGGTCACGGTTATAAACAAAATGTTCCAATTAGTAACTAAGCGACCTATCTCAAATCATAATAATGCCAACAAACATGGTTCCAAAATTTTCAAAAAATCATGAAGTCATGATAAATTCAAAATATCTCAAATGAAATGTTAGAATAAGATAACATAATAATCATGATATCTCGTGTACCTACACAAGTGAAGATATAGCTCGCATAGAAGTCTCGCCATTTATCCCCTAATTACCGAAAGATCATCAAGGCAACACCCACATGTGCATAGAATATTCATAAACGATGTCAAGTTAATATCTACGATACTTTTTTATCAAATTCCAAATTCAGTGAACAAAAATAATAATGATATTTTTACATGAAGTAATCAAAGTGATTTCTTACAATGATCTGATATATATTTTTGCTCAAAACAAGTCTTGAACCCTAGCCTTTGGGAAGCTACGAGTGATTCAATGTAGCCCTAAATAAAACAAACATTTTGAGCGATCTTCTTCACATTAAAATGTATTATGTGTAAGTCGTTAGGATTGAAGCTAACCTTAATCTTAATGGGCTCTTCAGATATGGTAGCATTCTCTCGCTCGTAGCTTTTGCAATGAGGTGCGTAAATTCTCTTTCCTTTCTAACATTAGCTCAGTAACTAAAATGCATAGCGAGACTCAATACAAAAAAAGCACACGATGAAATGACTGAAATCAAGGTTTCATATTAATTGATGAGTATCATCATGTACCCCGAATTTGTTTTCTATTGCGGTCAAATGGTTTGCATGCTTGGTTTTATTTGAAAAGGAGGTTGCACAAGAATTCTAGTAAAGCCGACTAACCCTCCCATTATTTAAAACAAGAAAATTGTTAGGCAAAAGGAACATTTTTTCTCTCCTAACATATTCGAACCTTAATGTTCCAATGAACATTTGCCTAAAGTCGATGTGTCTTACCAAATATTTCAATGACTATGGAATGAAGAGAAGCCCCTCTAACAGAGAGAACACATGGCACTATACTGTACAAAAAATGTATTTATTTCCATCCAACATGAATGTGAAGCATAGCCATGTTAATTATATGCATGGGAAGACAAATTACCAACAAATACTAAATCGCGCCATGCAACCAGAGACCCTATTCTATAAGTAGCTGAACTCCCATATGATTAACGCTTGCACATGTAGATACAAGTGGCAAACATGATCAATTGTTTTTTTGTTAGGTTCTAGAAATTTCAAGGAGGGCTACAATCATTCCAGAGTAGATATTCCAATGGATTGTCGGTTTATATAAATTATGTAAAAAACATCTCAACAATAGTAATGTATCGTGTCAAGGGACCATACTTCCTCGATCCAATTTGGCATAGTAGCACCCAAACGAGCGTCCCGGACTTCAGTAGCATCTTCAACCTCACCGCTTATAATTAATGAAGGATTCAGTTATATCAGATTTTACATCAAATGATAAGCACCGCAAGTGACATTTTCAAATGTTGATTATTCAATCTGTATGGTTGCGTAAAAAGCGAATGAACAATTGGCTCGATTGAAAAAGACAACCATGACTAAGTACATGAGACTCAAAAATTGAGGAACATCTCGAATAGAAGACATGGATATACCAAGAATAAGCTCAATATCATCAACAAAACCCATGCTAAGCATCTCATCAGCCTCATCAAGGACATGGAATTTCAAAGACTCAAAATTGAAAGTTCCTTTTAAAATAAAATCCTTGACAAGAAAATCATGTAGCAAACATTAAAATAAATTTAAGAGATTTTGGGTTCAGCTAACCAGAAAGTTGACAAAAGAAAATAATTATTTTGACACGGCCAAGAGTCTCAACAATAATGGCAACCGCCTTTTTGATTGCTATTTCTTGAGGACAATATCTGAAACCTCCATGTACACAACATGAAAAAAAGACCAAATGTTGTGTGGACCTAAAATTTATTTCGGTAAAGTAAAACAAGTAGAAAGGATTTTCTTTCTTGAGAATAAAAAGTAGTACTGATACAATCTTACCTCGCTTAGCAAGTGTTTTAGCTACGCTTGACTGTGTAGAAGAGGTACACATGAATATACGGTTTTGTAGCATAGATAGGCATCTTCGTAAGGAACATATGACTGTTAGTGTTGGTGGGAAGGAAATAAGTCTGATGAAAACAAGCTCATAGCATCGGGAGATAATTGTTTGGGAGGTGTTTCGTGTATCTTACAATTCTTGATCAATGAGGAAGGATTATACTTAGTTTGCACTAACATGTAATACATTCAGTGATTATCTTTGGCATACATACCTAGCAATGCAAGGCGAAATTAGAAAGATTGTGGCGGCGCCTAGCAACGGCCGACATTGGAACATATATGGTGATGGACAGAGGCGGCCAGTGTTGCGACAAACTAAAATGCACACGCCTCATGTAAGATATCTGAGCTTGCTCACGGGTGCTAGCCGGATCTGAGGTCCAGCCTTGCATTTGTAGATATCACCGTCATTTTCATTGAGTGGCTTCTGTGGACTGTCATCAACAAGACATTTGCAATATAGGTATCTTTGATGGGAGCACAAATCATTTAATCCCAAGTGCAAAAAAGCTGATTCTAAAAAATAATTCAGGAGTTACAACAACCCAGTTTATACCTTTAAGAAATACGGAAGCCCTATGAATCATTGGGCCAACTAATGAAGAACATCATAAGCCTTTTTGTAATACTGATATAAACCTAGCTAGAAAATAAGCTATTGTATATACCTTCTCGAGTTATTTCTTGGGGCACAAGTTGGGGAAAAATCAATTAAAAGAGGGAACACAACAAATCAAATAACTTGATTACAACAATATCAAAATTTGGGCAAGAAGCCAAAGGAGGCCTACAAACCAGAATATAAACAATGAATTAGATGGTTTCTTAGCTGAGGGTTACATTATTAATCCCAGGTGAAACAAACCACCGTCCATGAGTGCTATCATAGGGCAAACAAATGCACTAACAAAATTTTCAGCAACTATGGAAACATGTAATAAAACTGCCAATAAAGAATCCGATTGCAATGTACCTTGCCATGCTCAGCGGTTTGACGATAGAATCTAAATGAAATCATCAAAATAAATATCTATCTACTAAAGCTAAATCCTTGGCCATTTGTCAATCGTTATACGCGACTTAGTTGAGACCAAGTAAGTTTAACCGTGAGGTTGATCCAACACTGAATTGGTGACGATCGTATGGCAAGACCCAAACTTCAACACTATCAAGCGGCGAATGCACCACAACCGTGAAGCAATTGACAATTAACTTTGAGAAAGTCAATTTGCGAAAAATAGCATTGTATATTGAATTCGACAACTCAACTGACTAAAAAATAATGAGAACAATAATAGGAGAGAATGAAAACATATTCTAGTTGCTACCTTGTCCCACCTATAAGAAGATATTACAATCATTCGACCAAAATCACATTTTAAAGACGCGAGATCACGGGCATGAAGACCTACACTAAGCTACTTCAACTATTCATAGCTGAGCAAAAAAATCTGCGAGATGACAAGGATACAACTGGATATTTAGAGCTCAACATCACCTTATTTATTGACATATATCATCGGGGAGCAGTTCAAACTAACAATTGTAATATTCTAATGTTATATATTAAGCTGTGGAAGCGTTATTATGTACACTCTGTATCCAATTCTAACAAAAAACTATGCTCATAACTAAAACAAAGGGGAAAAAAGCATGGAATGCCATGGCTACCTATTTCATCTGTCTATTCCATTGCATCTTCTTCAGACACTATGCAAAACCCGCAAAACCCAAAATGATGCATTAGCCTATGCGTGCATAGCTATAGCTTATATGGAATAAAAACATCAAATTAGAGCGGTAAACAACACACCTGAATTGGTATTAGCTAGGATCCCTTAATCTCAATTTTCACGTCCTTAATTAATATCGGTTTGTAAATGGATAGAATTATAAAGCATTAACAAGAACAATAACAAGATTACCTATATAGAACAGAGATTCCAGATTGAATAGGGAAAAAAACCTACTTCGTGTGCCGATCCAAAAAGAAAATAAAAGAAAATGAGCAACGAAACCATGTCAGGCTCTTGAATCCTGGGTCATCAGAGACATAATAAACATCTTCAATGTGTCCATACGCTCAAGTCCACAAAAAGAATACCGCAAAATCCAACGACAAGGTTATCAAACTTGATGGGAGTTCCTCTTCTGGTGCAAACATCAAGAAATACTGGATTTCAAGAACCAATCTAACCTTTGTAGTTTGTATACATTCATAACTCCATAAACATAAGTTTTCATCTCCCAATGATGGCCTGTGTTTTGGAAACGCGTAAAATCTATGAAGAAAACAACTCAGTGAGGGCATAAAAAAATCGATATTTGTTTGCTTCATTGAGACAAAGACGAATGATTGTTTGATCTTGGTAATAGCTCTCTACACAATAAACATATAGCGTCCTAAAGCTCCAAATCCATCATAGCCCCCGCAAGCAAAATGTAATGATGCAATAGATACATCCATTGAGGCATAACGCATTCTTCTTACAGTTCTTTCATCGAGCAATTAGAAATGAGTATCTAAACGAATTCAGAGAAATTAGCATCACCGCATCAATCAACATTTGTATTGTGATTGTGTTAGCGATGACCTTCAGAGAAACCGGCCCTATTTTTAGAAGAATTTCAGATGTGTAAATAAATAAAGATCACGAATTGAGACTCACCAAAATTGAAACAATAATTCTATTAACACGGATGAAAATACAAACTTGTGACCCTAGATTTTCCAGCTTCTTCAATTATTGTGCTTACGTAAAAGCGGCTTAAATTCTCGAGTCATCCGTTAGTTCATCACAAAGAAATTCGCATCAAAGATATTTATTCAATGGTAGATAGAACTGACAAATCGTCTTCGGAGTAATAAAATGACAACGTGTTGCTTTAAGTTGTGCTGTAAAAATATCAAAAGAAATGAAAACATTATGTTAATACTTACCGATGTAGAGTTACGTGAATGTCAAAACTATCTAGATGTCTTGACTCATGGAAGAAACATTCGTCAATGATGATTCTTTCTCTTACAGGAAACTCCTATAATCGGTATAAAGCATCCATAATATTGTGTGAGATCTGCAATTTCCATAACATGTAAAGAAATGGGAAGGTAATAAGCAGATCCTGTTTTCCGTGATAGGTACTTGATAGCACATGAGAAGTCAGCGTAGCTCAAACGGTGGGGAAAAGCACAGTAATAATACACTTACATTTCAGAAAAGGAAGGAATCGTAAGGCGTACTAACCTACACATCAGCACATACAGAAAGGAACTAAACAATGTAGTCTACGAAAAAAATCAAGACAAGCAAGAGAGATTTCGTCACCTGATTTATTTCTTGAATATTTTTATCAGATATGGTATACAACAGTGTGCAGTTTTTCAAGCCAAACACCTTATAAGTACTGTTTGAAATGAGAAAATAATGCCATCATCTGGATTAAGTAAATTGCCTTGCCGTAAAAAAAGTATGGAGATCTGGTACCTGTCTTGGGCAGAGTAAGTCAGCACCTTTCTGTTTACATCATCAAATTCCACTTAAACACAGCCACTTCAAGGATTCATCTCAAAAGAGGGAAACGAATCGGCTTTGCATGCCAGTATATACCTTAAAACAAGTAAAATATTACGTAAGCAATTAGCAATATGAGAAAGCTAGAACTTAGTACTATAACAGGAATATAGAAAGTCAAGCTCACTCATTTCCGGTGTTCTTACGTATCTTAAAGCACCAAATTTTCGTAACCACAAACCGATCTGATTATTAGTGAGTCATTGTTCTTGCTATAAAATAAACTGCGAATGACTTCATCCGGACTTACATTCGTAAAGCAAATCCATTTGGTTTGTCATTTGGGAAAAAAGAGAATATCGAATAGTTATTTTAAACAGATTAGCCATTACCGGACAATTGTACCTCTCTTGAACATAGCATGCACTCTGATTGTGATAAAGCAAAGATAATATCATAGGCACCAACTATCTCAATAATTTCAGACCGTTTCCTCAAGTAAGGTAGTAGAAAATTGTTCTCTCTAGGATCATGAGTATCAATTTCTTCCTAAAAGTAATAAAAAAATCAAATGTGTTATTAAGAATCCCAAAGAGAATGGGATATGTTACTAAAAGATAAATAGGCAGGATTTTAGCTCAATTGAGTTATGCGATCGTAAGCATTCTTAAGCCCGAGAAGTATTCCAACTTGGCATGAACAGAAAAGAAAACATATCTCATGTTTCGAAGCCTATAGAAATATATCCTGCAGAAGAACAACGAAAATTTGCAAGAAATAGGTGGCTACTCATGCAGGCACATACAGAAAAGCATTCTCGAAAGCGTAAATTTGTAACAAAAAACAACACGAACAAGGTATGAGAAGGTATATAATAGCAGTCCACATTGAAAATAGCCGACATAGAATCAATAACGCAAACTGATCTATTATAGTAAAGGAAGATAGAGGAAGATCTCATATATAGATTAGCATCTAAAATGGCCACCTGAACAAGGTATGAGAAGGTATATAATAGCAGTCCACATTGAAAATAGCCGACATAGAATCAATAACGCAAACTGATCTATTATAGTAAAGGAAGATAGAGGAAGATCTCATATATAGATTAGCATCTAAAATGGCCACCACAGGGATGAACTATGCTCACCAATTTAATCTTACATCGAGTATGGCATTAACATCTTTAAAAAAACAGCAAGCCATGTAGTTCTTATTAATCAGAGATCCAATCCTGAAGCAAAAATATTAAGTCAGTTCCAACAATATACCTTAGTCAAACAAAAACCATTGAAGCTAACTCAAATGCCACTTCACTACAAATTAACAACGAACCTCACCAATAGTCAAGAAGGTGGCATTGGGTGCGCACCACTCACCCATAAAGCAACTATCTTTCCTATTCAAACATTATGAAGCAATACCTTTGCCAGTCAGAAGCACCTAGAGAAGAATGGTTCTAAACCTGCGAATCAACCTGCCTAATTACAGAAAATAAATCAATAGTCTTGGTTGAAAGAAATAACATATGCGAACGAGTAAAATTCTCAGCATCACGTTTTTGCGAATGGAAAAAACAGCAGTATTGAGGAGCGTCCTAATCCATCACAAGAAAAACGTTGCACGCACCCCTGTTCTTCTCCGGAAAGAGCCTGGCAAGAGGAAATGCTTGCGGCTGGCGGGGTGTTCGCTGATCTGACACCTCGGCTGGAGCCCAATTCCTAACAAATCTACATGCATTTGATGCGAAACGAAACCTGAGATATTTGATTATACCTTCCAACAACCTTGGCAAGGGTCTGAAGGTAGGTCTCGATCATCTCCTGGCGGAAGGGCTTGGGGTCAGGGAACTCCATGGCGATGAGCCAGCGGCTGTAATCGCACCCCTCGAAGAGGATCTCGTTAGGGGAGAAGCGGAGGAGGAGCGGCGGAGGAGATGGCAGAGGGCAGGAGTGGAAGGGCGAGGGCGAGCGCGCGGGGAGGAGCGGCGGAGGCGGCGGCGACGCGACACGATTGAGGAATCGGGGATCCCTTCGCCCGTGCAGCCCGGCGGAGCAGGCGAGGAGGCGGGCACGATCCCTTCGCCGCCGGCAAGCAAATGGGAGGAGCAGGAGGATCTCATTAGGGAAGAAGCGAGGAGGAGGCGGAGGAGATGGCAGAGGGCAGGTGGAAGGGCGAGGGCGAAGCGCCAGGGAGGAGCGGCGAGGCGGCGGCGACGCGACACGACTATGGAATCGGGATCCTTCGCCGTGCAGCCCGGCGGAGCGAGCGAGGACGCGGCACGATCGCGACGAGCGCGCGAGGAGACGCGAACAAAGATGCGCTAGGGTTTTGGCCCGCAGATTTCATGGAGGCGCTAGGGCTTATGAATGTGTGACGGACGGATCACCACCAACGAAGAGATCGACGGCGAAAAATTCAGTGACGTGGCCTACCGAGGAGACTGAAATCTTCGCGCTTTAATAGATTAGTTATATATTATATTATTCACTAAAACACACAATTTGAGAAAAGTGATTACACGCCGTTTGATCGTTACATGTAGAGGTGGGTGTTGTCTTGGTAGGCCAGATGCGACTCATCGTGCCAAGTGGTGAACCGTGCCGAGTCAGCGACAAATTTTCATCGTGCTAGCCGTTCTGCCGAAAGCGGGGCTCGACTCACCTTCAGCGAGCCCAAGCCTGTACCCCATTTATGCCAGACTGTTTCTTGCCGTGCCACCTAAGCCCACCCATTTGCACTATTGTAACGAGAAGAAAAGAACTAGAGACACATGGATTAAGGCAAGGACACAAATATTATAGAAAAAGAACTAAATTTTATTTATTCTTAGAATGAGGGGATGTCTTGAACACGATCGAGAGAGGGTGCAACGAGAGAGTGACGAAGAGAGGCAATAGAGATTGAGAGAGCGGATGAGCTAGGGAGAAATTGAGAGAAAGCGGTTGAGAGAGAGAGAGCTAACCAATCTCTCTCAAGTGTCGACGGTGGTGTAGCGTTCATGCTGTTGGGTACGTCCATAATGCTCATGTTCTGTGGGTTGGTGATCTTCATACTGAGCTTCTTCCTCATGCCCTGGATCATCGGGCCCAACACGTCTGTGTACTACAATGTCGTACAGTTCTCGAGCCTAGCACGGCTCGTGCTCTGATGTCATCATGCCGGCCGGGTTTCAGACCGTGTCATGCCTGGTGTGACTTTGGCCGCCCAAAAAGCCGACCAGTACCCACCTCTAGTTACATACATGCTCGATTAGAGTGCTCTTTCCAACTTTTCCCGGACCAATGATCGGAAGGACACCCGGATTTTCAGAGCCGTGAGTCTCCCCTTTCAACAGGAAGTTTATGTCAGGGATAGAAGCATAGCGAAAACAGGAGACAAAATTTAATATGAAAAAAATTCCTGCGAGAAAGAAATCACACAAAACAATTCACTATAATGGTTCAAGTTCATATGTAAAGGGGTAGCTTAAATAACCAAAAGAGAGTCTGAGTTGTTGAAGATTTAGACTAATAACCTATTTGAATAAAAGCAAAAGATATGAAAAGTTGGATATTGAGTTATCTCCAATAAACCTCCCAATCAACTCAAAAATCTATAATGAAATTGACCCCAAAAACCTTAAAGGGTAATTATATAAGCACTATAAATACCAAATGCCTTTGAAAAGTCCAAAAGACTTATTAAGTGGGAAAGACTAGAATAGTCAATCCAAGCATTTCTTGTGAAACAAAATTGAGCAAACCACAAGTATATCCAAACACACAGCTACCAACAAAGCAAATGAAAAATATGGGCCTTCACCAATTCATAACCCCAATAAAATCTGAATCTGTACAACTGATCTCCTAAAACAAATGCTTAATCATCAAATGACAGAAGACAAAACATCACATCTGCGCTTGATAGATATCGAAGAACTCACATCATGAGTATTTGACATGCTCCATATGAAACACAAAATCCAGCAAAACAATGCTTATTGAAATAATAACTTACACGTAGCCATCACATACAAAATAACTACCGACTTCAAAAATAATTAAATTTTAGGACGGACGACGTGTCTGGACTATGCTAGACTTTGTCGACGAAAATCGGACCGACACGGACTGAAATTGGGCCGGGCCTTAGTGGGCCAGCACAACTCGGCACAAAAAAATAGGCCGAAGCACGACCCGGCACAAAAAAATGGGCCGGGCTGGCGGCCTGAATGGCGTCTTGTTTGAGCCTAAAACACGCACAATGGGCCACCCGGCACGGCCCGAATCTGTAATTTGTATTTTTCAGAGTCTTCCTTTGCTTATATGAATTTATACTCTACATGAAAGTTGTGGAGAATTTTGAGGCGCATCTTTTTCATGTAGACAACTTTTCCATTTGAGCAACGTATGAATTTATAAAAAATATTTAGTGCGCTGTATAGTTTCGGACCGACGCCACATCTCTCGGTAATCTGCATTTTTCAGGATCTTTCTTTGCTCATATGAATTTATATTCTACATGAAAGTTGTAGAGAATTGCGAGACACATCTTTTTCATGTAGATAATTTTTTCATTTGAATAACGTATGAATTTATTAAAAAAATATTTAGTGTGCTGTATTCTCTCCAGTGCCGTGTTCGGGCCGGCCTGGCCAGACAGCAGCCCGACGTGCCTTTGGGCCGTGCTGGGCCTTGATTTTTACCGTCCATGCTGGCCCGGCCCAGCACGAAGAAATGACTGGGCTGTGCTGGCCCGTTTCACGTAGGTCTGGCACGGCAGACGCACGCCCAAGTCCCACCTCGACACCGCGCGCACCATGGTTGAAGCGGTTGGCCCATGCGAGGCACGCACGGTCCAACTCTATCCTCTGCTTTCAGCTGCCCAAATCGGCAAATGGAAGGTGCCGGCGCTAGGCGCGAGCACCGGCAGCAGCGTCTGTAGCGATGGCTTCTCCGCTTTCGGCGCGTCGCCTCCTGCCTCCTCGTCTTTGCGTCACTTCGCCGACACCCGCCACCGCCGCCTAGGGCTTCTCGAGACACCGCTTCGGTCCCAGCTCTTGTAGCTGCTTGCTTCCATCGATTGGCCCTAGGTTGAAGGGGTGCTGTGTGAGGTGGGAGGCCGTAGTAGGCCTTCTCAGAGGTCTACAAATTTATTCCAACTCGTACTTCCTCGTTTAAATCCCTCTCTCTCTGTTCTTCTTCCGACTTTTCGGCAGTGCAGCACCCATGGCCTTGGCCGCCGTGAGAGAGAGGGGTACAGCGCCGTCGTTGAGGGAAGGCTCGACCCTAAGGAAGGAAGCCCTTCATCCGTAGATGTTGTGAGATGCTATCTGAGCTCCCATGCAAGAACCTCAAATTTCCTTGAGGAACATCATGAAAAAGTAAGGGAAACAGGAAAGTTAAGTATTTTAGTACAGACAATAGGCCTGATATCTACTCCACTCACGTCTCTGTATTTTGCTGGAGAAATATGCATTAGCTTGGAGCCTTGTTGGACTAGTGTATCCTCTCTTTTATATATATACTAGGAGAACATTCTTGTTCTTTCTGAGAAGATGAGTAGAATGTTTTCATTTCACAAATGTTCAGCTTCTAAATTACAGATATGGCATCATACATCAAATTGGGAGGTAGTAAGATCGCCTGCTAATTAAGCTTTGATAAAACTAAAAGGATTGTCAGCTACTAATTATTCTTCTGAAAGCGCGCTTCTTCCCGGCGACCATACGCTGTGGCCTCCGTATCTCACAGTTCAACATGTAGTTGTAGTAAGGTGGCAGGTGAGATCTCCATGCAAGTACCTTAAATTTCCCTTGAGGCCTAACACTTCCACAACAAAGATCTTGCACACTCATCTTGGGACATTCAGCTTCACTTTGGGCAGAACTTTGAGCCAAGGTCTGCGCAGAACCTATTTGATAGTTATCAAGAATCACAAAATATTCAGAAGAAGCTCTGTTTACTCTTCTAAGATATACTGGTTTCACCACCTGCCAAGGATCAGCAAACTCTGCCCCATGCAGTAGGAGGTTCTTTTGCTTGAATTCTATGTAACTTGCAAGAGCCATGCTCCAGAAATGGAGATTAAAATTTGCATTCAGTAGTCCACTCCAGATGGTTGCACCCATGAAACACCCATTCATCTCCCTGGCCAAGTCCATGGCTATTGATGCCAATTTTGGGTGCTCCTCCGCATCCATGCTTCCAAACGTACGCACCTTGAAGAAGTACCAGTATTCTTCTGGAGTAAAGAATCGTACTCTAAGGGCTTGTGCAGTTCCAAAACTAGCAATTTTTTCAGATCGACTTGCGAATATAATTTTACTGCCACTTGGAAGGCGACCTTTTGAAGCTGAATACCACCTTTCCCACACACACTCGTCAATATCCCCATCTAGTTCAATGATGATCAATGTTCTTTCTCCATCCACGTTACGGTTTTGATGCTTGACTATACCTCCATCTCTTAGAGTCACTGCACTTCCATCTACATGGTCATCTCCACTGAAACACAAAATTTGGGAGAAGTGATTACGCACCCTTTCATCGTTGCAAGCATGCTCGATTAGGGTGCTCTTTCCAACTTTTCCCGGACCGATGATAGGTAGAACACCCGGATTTTCAGCACCGGGAGTCTCCTGTTGCAACAGGAAATTAATGGTGTGTTCCATCTCGATTTGGCGGCTGAACATGCACTTGTTCAAAAGCAAATACATGCTATACGGCTGACGGTACAAACGGGGGCATCCATTTAGGAACGTAACAAACTCCCTCACAGCTTCAATGGTGATTTCTAGGCTGCCAAGGACTTGCTGCAGCTGCTCTTGTAAACTCTGGCCACTGCCATTTGAGAAACAAACACGCTTGGCAGGATTGAACTTAGACAGCGTAAAAGAGTGACTCACTTGATGATCCTTGGCCTTGTCTTCTTCGTGGGCTCGGCATCTGACGGCGTCGAGGGTGTAATACCCTCTATACATCTCCTTCCTTAGCATGTTCAGTTGCTGCAGCATCGCTTGGTTTGTGATGTGCCGGTCTTCTGCCTCCTCGACGATGGCACGAACTCATAGCAGCAGTCGTTGCAGGCCTTGCAGTCTCTCCTCCATGGTTGGAGCAATCGGCTTCAAGAATTTTTCGATAAGGAAGGATATGGATCTACTAGTAAGATCACTCAAAATTGCAGAGAAAAATGTCTCCATGTTAGGGAAGCTCACTTCACCGAAGCTAGGAAGGTACTGAAACGGATAAAGCCAAGAGCTCAGAGAAACTGTGTGATCTGAATTTTCTATGGTCCTTACAAGATGTTGCAACGAATCAACAGGAGCTCAGAGAAGTCTTTCTTTATTTCTAGGCCTCCAATAATTTGCCGCAGCTCTTTCGCAGTCTGACAACTGCCACTAGACAAACAGACACGCTTTGCAAGATTGAATATATAGTTGGAAGTCAACTGCAGCTTATTGGAAGTCAACTGACAGGGCAAAAGAGTGACTCACCCGGTGCTGACCTTTGGCCTTGTGTTCCAACAAGTAATGAATAGTTGGAAGCAGGGTTCACATTTTCGGCAAAATTTCGTCGAAATTTCCGAAATTTCGTATTTTCAGTGGGGCCTGAAAAAAATTCCATACCGGCCAAAAATTTCAGGCGAATTTGAGCTCTCGCCCTGAACCCGTGCCAAACTGGCCCAAAAAGCCTTCCCCCGCCGGCCAGCCCATCCAAATCGCTTTCTAACCCTAAATCACCCACAATTCACTCACTTTCCCAAATTCATTTCCGTGCGCCTCCAAGTCTCTACCCCAGTTGGCGGCGGCAGCTCGCAGCCTCGACGTCGCGGCGCAGCCTTGCCTCGCACTGCACCATCGCTCGTCGGCTCAGCCGTGTTTCGGTCTCCTTCCTCGGTTGCTCGCTGGAGATCATCCCGGCCTCGCCATTCTGTCACGTCGACTCCAGCCGCCGGTGCAACCACGGCCGCTGCTGCCAGCTCCGGTGATCGCCGCCGACACCAAAGACCTCCCCAGTCAAGCCTCATCTCCCTGCAGCTCACCCCTCCAGCCATCTCTAACGCCAGCATTGCCAGCGCCATTGCCAGCCGAGTTGAGCTCTAGGGTAAGTGAGGTAAGCCTCAAGTAATTTTGCAAGCCCCCATAACACAAGCAACACCTTGGTCCAGTGGTAACGCGTGAGAGCTTGGTTCATTCGGTCTGGTGCTCGAATCCTAAGTTTTGCATTTTGTTTTTCCTTTCATAATTTATGCGGCGAATTCTCCTTGATCACCAAGTATTCTACCTCATTGGAGAGGCATAGACGAATTGTCTGGACAGCCTTCTGCTCTATAACCTTTCATTCTTCAGCAGACATCTTTTCCAGTTTATCCTCTTCAAAAGCAGCAATTAACTCTTGCTGCACAAGGATATCCTCCATCACATATTGCTGATATTCTCCCCCCCATCAATTTTCTACTTGATTCCATGTGACCGACATCGATCTTGATTTTATGCCACCTGATGCTTTACAGATCTTCTCATAAATCTGATTAATTTGGGCAAAGCTTTGAAACCATGTGTTACACTTTGATACATGTACAGAAAATTTTGTTAGTTAATCTTGATGTTCAAAGTTTGGTAGTTGGTTGGTTTGTTTTCAGTTTATGTTTTGGTAAGGTAGTTGGTTGGTTTGTTTTCAGTTTATGTTTTGGTAAGTCTGAAGTCTTGTTATTTTCAGTAGTTGATGTCGTATGGTGCTGGGAGTCCCAGCAGAAGAGTTTTAGTCATTGCCAGATGGCGAACAGTCAGGCGTGAGTTGCCCTAGTAGAATAGTTTTTGGTTACAGAGTTGAGTCAGGTAAAAGAAATCTGAATGCAAGGTTGTTATCCAGAGTTGGTTGTAACCATAGAATATATAAGAAAAGGAAAAACGGTAGAAAACCTACGCAGGATTGGCAACACCATCTTTTGATCTTCTCTTTGTTTGCTTTGCTCTATGTTCTGTGCACCGGGAAGAAATTCTGAAGAAACCGCATGTATCTGAAGAAACTGCATGTATCTGCTCTATGTCTGTGTTTTGGCTTGGTTTGTGACGTGCCATCCCTCGGCCTCCTCGACGGTGACGCGAACCCGGAGCAGCATCACCTGTAGTCTCCGTAGGCTCTCCTCCTTGGACGACGCCGGCGGCTTTCGTATTTGTCGGTCAAGAAGGAGAGGGATCTGCTGGCGAGTTTGTCTACGATTGCAGATAAGAACGTCTCCGTTGGGAAGCCTCTGTCACCAAGATAAGAAGTGATAATAATTATATATGTGATGCGAAATACTCTTGGTTTAGTGTCAAAGTCATTGCATTGATTTCCTTGACAGGAAGTGGAGAGGAAACAGTCTAAATGGTAGTAATGGCAGAATTGGGATGGCTCAGAGACTTCTCGGTCGAGACTAGCAGAGGGAAGTGATGCGCAGTTCTCTGCGAACTGGTAAGCGGTATTTATAGTCAGGATTCTTGCGGCATGGCACAGGAGGAAATGATGGCCGGTAGCGTGGAATGTGGAGGTGGCGACCGCGTGGCAGAGAAGGGATAAGGCCAGTGCCTCGATGGCGCGAGCTACAGGCGAGGATGACACAACTATAGCACGCGCAGAGCAAATTTCACTTGGGGCTTCAACAGCTGGAGGTAGAAGATGATGGAGAAGAGACGTTGCCGTGTGGGCCTGTGCAAGAAATGGGACACGCATGGAAGTGAAAGAAAAGGGGCAGCGCAGCAAAATCAGGAATTGGCTCGAACAGAACGGAATTGAATGCACTGAATTGGCTATCTATCCTGACTGAAATTTAATGAGAATTTTTCTGTAAGTTTTATGGAATTTATATTCATACTGTAGAAATTTCAGGCAAAAATATTATACACAAAATTTATAAAAATTCTGACAATACTCTTTGCACAAATTTTAGTTTTCTGCTTATGATTTATCAGAGAATGTAAATCTTATCAAAACTTTTTGAAACTTTTTTAAGAGTTCTTCTTGATCATATTATCGTTCAGTAAAATTTTCAGATTGATATATTTTGTATTTAATTTAATAAAATTCTGACATACAGATTATTAGATTTTTAATTTTTCTGTTTTTGAATTTTTAAATATCACAAAATAATTTATTAATTTTAAAATTTTAGTACAGATGTATTTATTTCTCTGTAAGATAATATAAAATATTCGGCTCAATATAAGGTTGGATTATTTTTATTAAATTCTAAAAACTTTACTATTGCTAGTCATAGTTCATTAATTGGCTTTCATTTCATGCATAATTGCTTTGATATGACATTTAAAATTCAGAATTGAGGTTCTAGTGAATTATTGAAATTACCAGAATTTTGCTCATTTTATTGTTATAATATTTTATTATTGTCATTTATCCATTGGAGCAAAAGTCAAGGAAAATTCAGAAAATGCAAAAAAAGTATCAATAAATATAATTCAATTCTAAAATTTAATTTCTTACTTTATTTTAATTTTTGGGATGTTACAGAATTCTCAGATTCTTATCTTATTCAAGAATCTAGTGCTAAAGAATAACCTAGTCTTTAATCCTCTCGTGCACCTCTTGTTGATGACTTGGTTTGATGCTTTTTAGTTGCTTGGGTTTTTTTGACCACTCTATGGGTTTATATAGCCCCCTTTTATTTCTCCTTTAAAGCAAGTAGGAATTATAATCTTATTAGGATTTATCTACCATACATTTCCAAATCATAAAAGACTATGAGTGACTGAAATAAAAGATCAAGATGCACAAAAGAATGCAACACAAAAACCCAAACGAAATGCTACAACAAGCTGTATGTAAGCTTAAGTCAGATTATCCTACAGACTCAGATAATCCACTTGAGTCAGATTATCCTACTCACTCAAATAATCTGGATCAACGTAACAAAAACAACAGCAGCATAGATTAAAACCAAAACAAGTACAACTTTTAAACCAATGCTCCAAATGAATTGAAATTTGAAACACAACTTCCTAGGACTTTACAAACCTATTCCAATAAACAATCATAAGGATCATTGCTAAAGTTCTAACATTTATCTATTTTAAGAGAGGTTGCACAAAAATCGAGCAAAACCACAAAATCAAGATCTTGAGTTGCTCGTGGGAGGATTCAAGCCAACATGACCAAGGATGTTTTCCCACACATCCTAGCACTCTTAATCCCCGCAAATATTAAGCCAAAACCTTTTGAATCACAAGAACCAAGATCTCACCCTATTGAAGCCAAAACATGGTCAACCTCCTAATATTTCCTATGAGGAAGCCTTGATGGATGGGAGATGACCTCTTGGAGGTTTTTTCATCTCTTTCATGTTCTTGGCAACCAACAATACATATGAGAGGAAAAACCACAAGAATCAAATACAACCAAGGCAAAAAGCTCAAGAACAATGAGAACAAGTACTAGCTTGAATTTGATAGATATATCAAACCAAAGGATAATAAAAAGCTCACATGCAAGAGCCTCAAGTCATCTATCCCTAAGGACTATGGAGAATATAGGAAAGAGAGTAGAAAAGAAAATACACATGTGCTGTACAATAACACTACAATATCTACTACATTTTGGAGAAAACATGCATCACAATATGAGTGTGTTTGCCTTACATGTACAGAAAATTTTAACTGATCAAACTAACTCAAAGCCTTCCTCTTCTGACAATGCTTGTACCCAGTAACTATACACTTTGACTCATGAATCTCATAGCTATAAATGTAGCTGTAATAAGGTGGTAAGTAAGATTTCCACACTAGGACCTCAAGTTTCCCATGAGGTGTTACACTTCCAGACAATATCTCTTGCAAGGTAATTTTGGGAGCCTCTTCATGAGCAAGCCCTACTCGACCTTGGCCGTAGATTTCATAATATATACTATCTCCAGGTATTCTCGGAAGAAAAGCCATTTTTCTTTTCACCCCAAAATCACTTGAACATCTAAGTAGCAGCTGATTCTTTTGATCCTTCTGATCCTTATTCTCCATGAGGCATTCAAGAACCCTACGCCAATGCCGCGCATCACCACTACCTCTAAGAGAATAAGCTATGGTGTTCACATTTATGAAAGACCCAATGAACTCCTTACATTTCTCTTGGTCAAAGAACTCCTCAAATATCTTCACTGCCAAGGATGCTAGCTTTGGTTGGTCTTCGGGATTCGAGCTTCCGAACACAAGCACCCTAAAGAAGTACCAGTGTGCTTCTGGAGACAAAAACCTTAGACCGAGAGGTTGCGTTGTTCCAAACTTTGCAACCTCTTCAGATCGACTCGTGATTACGATTTTACTGCCTGGTGAAAAGTAGCCTCGAGAAGTAGAGTACAACTTTCTCCATGTATTCTCATCGACATCCCTAGCTAGCTCAATAACAACCAGGAGCCTTTCTTCATTTGAGGAGGAGGTACGTTGATGTTTGATTACTCCTCCATCTCTTAGGGTGCATGGTTTTTCTTCTCTAAAATCATTCTCACTAAAAAAGATAATATGGGAAAAGTGGTCACTGTAATGTTGACCTAGAAATTCCAGAACAGTAAAATATAATATTTAAATTTGGATGTGAATATTTTCAGCACTTTCATGATGTCTCTTGATTTTATTTGGAGTTTCATGAATTCTTCTTGTGTTTTGAGTTGCAAGAAAAATCAAATAAAGAATGCAAAGAAGAAAAGGCTAAGAAGCAAAAAGCAAAAATTTGGAAAATTTATTGGGAGAATCCTGAACATGTAAATAAGCCATTTTAACTACCACATGAAATCTTCACATAAGAAAATGAGGGAGAAAAATAGAACAACAATTTTTATTCTCAAATAATGCATTGTCAGAAATTGTGCAAAACATTGGGACAGCAAATGGAGATGTAAAGATTTATATAAGAACCTCATTGCTATATCTATATCTAGTAAAAATATCATGAATTAATAAGATGGTTTAAGACTTATAAAAATTTAAAAACCGAAAACTTGGGAAAATGGAAATTTCAATGTCAGAATTTTAATTAAATAATGGAGTGAGTATTTGAGCTGAAAAATTTACATAAGTATCCTTAGCTCAAATTAAATTGAAAAACAAAATATTAAAAATAATAGACTTCATTTGATCATAAACAAAAAAAATCAAAGTCGAGGCTAGAAATGCAAACAGTCACTATTGAAAGAATATTTATAAATTCTCAGTAACTTGGTTTGATCTCAAATTTTTACCAGGGGATAAATACTGTTTGGAGACCACAGTCAAAAAGTTTCACAATTTTCTACCTCGATTTGACCACCACCAAAAATCGGAGAGAGAAGGGAAAAGTTCACCCTAAGCACCCTATTCTCTTTGACCACTCGTACGCCATGTGGGCCAACTGATCCCGTCCCTGTTCTGTTGGCTAACGGTGAACCATCCAATGGGTCGACAGTGGCCCCAGGCCCCACCTGCCAGGCTCTTCTTCCTCGGCTCCTGCTCGGTCCACGAGAGAGGCGCGAATTCTCTGAAGCGAGAACGCAGACCATTTCGATTCAATAACCCAATTGGCATCCGGTCATCTCACTGCGTCACCTTCGTCTCATCGCCGCACGGCTTAGCCACGAAGTCTCACGCACCGAAGCCGCCATTAACCATTCCCCGCCGCCTTGTCCTTCCGAAGCGAACGCAGCGATTCTTCTGCCAAGGCCCGTCGCTCAACAACAAGATAACCCACTACAAAGCCAACCCATAGCCACACTAGCACTCTTTCCCCTTTCTCTTCGCCAGTTCTCAGGCTGGCTTCTGGCTCCTTCTTCATCTTCGCTGCCATTGTTCGTAGGGAGCTAGGGAAAGGGGGGAAACCAGCAATCGAGCCGAGCAAGAGGTAATCCATGAAATCGAATCAATCCCGAGCTTCGCCGTGTATCCTAGAGTCCTAACCGAGCTGCAATTTGAATCCTTTTTGCCTGTAGTTCACTGATTCCTCCGGTCTTCTCCTTCAACTCCGGCGCATCGTGGGCGGGCGTCTCTGCTTCTTCCCGGATGCCGTTTTCAGGTGAAATGGAACTCCCTCGCCCCACTGATGCTCGCCGAGTACCCAACCAAGCCAGCGAATCGTCGGCGTGGTGGTTTCACCGGAGATCCATGGCGGCCGCCGCAGGTGCACGTGGGCGACCATGCTCCCAGCCTTTCCGAGCGGAATGAGTACCACCACTGGACTCCCCTTGCCGTGCTGATGGTGTAGACGCCACTCATTCTCATTGATTCACGGCCACTGTTCGGCGTAACAAGCGCAAATCTGAGCTCCTCTGTTTCGGTCTCTGACGCGCGGGTCCCAGCGCCAGTGTCTGAGTCTGGGCGAGCCAAAAAAAAGGAAAACGCGTTCTCCAAAGGAAAACGTATTTTCCATTTTTGGAAAGTTTTTATTTTGAGGGATTTTTCATACCGAGTGGATTTAAGTTTGAATATCTTTTAAACTAGAAGACCAATTTAGATGAAATAAATTTTAAAATTCGTGTAAAATCCAGTAGATTTAGAATATGCAAAAATATTTTTAGAATAGTCTCTGTGTGATTTTTAGTAAATGAAATACATGAGAAAAGCTTTATGCCTTAAGAAATTAATGATTTTAACTTTAGGCAAAATGAAGAAAAGTGAATTTTTATGAAACCACGATCATTAATAGCTTAAAAATGTAATGAAATGGTATTTAAGTTGAGATATTCCAAAGAGCTTAATAAATCTTTAAGGAAACAATGTCACATGTATAGTTTAAAATGAAAGTATGCTTAATAAAGTAGAAATATGGGGTGATCGTGAAGTTATAAAATGCAACTTTAGTTAAGTCTGTGATGGCATTGAACTCAATTGAGTTCTTGGTTATTCATGCATATCCTTGCATGCATAATCATACATATGCTAGTATACATATATATGAAGATTCATATATATATATATATATATATATATATATATATATATATATATATATTCTAGCGATAAGAATTGCTATCAATAACTAGAATTTTATTAAAATATTGCTTGAATCAATCCAATCAAAATGGATAAGAATCATTAAAACACGAAATGATTAAATCATTATAATCTTAACCTATTTTTGCGTCTTGAATTAGAAAAATATAAATAAAAGAAATCACAATCTTTGCATCTTGAATTCGTAAAGTAAAAATAATGAATTCAATTAAGCAACTCTGTCTTGTGTTTGTTTTAGAGACCATATTAGGGTTTGATTTAAATTTTGGTTTAAATATTTCAAATAGAGA
The DNA here is from genome assembly GCA_036346375.1 of Guadua angustifolia. NCBI lineage: Eukaryota > Viridiplantae > Streptophyta > Magnoliopsida > Poales > Poaceae > Guadua > Guadua angustifolia. The sequence goes on along the minus strand of CM070512.1, from coordinate 54,510,251 downwards.
TGTAAAATTAAATATTTTTATATATTATGATACAACATGATTTTAGATGAATTTATGAATTTATTTCACTAGAATTGGAGTCATAATGCAGAAGATATTAATGTTTGAACCTTTGTCAGTTTATTGTTTCCACAAAAAATTCAAAATCGCTTTTCTTCTGGAGAAGCGCCTTCGCTTGGAGTTGAGCTCGATCGCCACTTGCGATTGGGTCCCGCTCGGCAGAGAGATAGCGATCTTGAATGATTTAATGGGTCCCTATGGCAGCGACCCGTGAGTAGAGCTGCCGGTTTCAACTTCGGCGGATTTGGAGGAGGGCTAGAGCCGGTGAATGGATAGCAAAGATGAGCACTAGGGCATCATAGGCGCATTACCGAGGGTGGTCTTTATGGCTACCGGAGATGGCCGGAAGGTATGCGCCACCGTGGTCCAGCGGCGGCTGCCATGGCAGGTCGGTGGCGAGGAAGAAAGGGGACTCGTCGGACGTCATTTTCACCACTACAAGCATCAGTGAGCACTAAGTAACGTATTTTAGCACTTTTCTTGAAGGAATTACATGCGGAACGATGCTCTCACCGTGAGCACCCATGGCGGAAAAGAGAAGCTCGGGGCGATGGCTTGACGGGGAAGGTGAGATGGAATTGACTTTGGGGATGAGTAATAGGTGCTATGAGGAGGCTGCATGCCGATTGGTTTGAGCTGATTTGAAGTATGGAAGAATTGCGGTGGAGTTTCCCCTTTTGCGGCCTTGCCGATCTTGGAGAAGATGACCGGAGCTTGCACGCACGGGAGAGGTTCAGAGAGGAGTTGGTTTGGCTGTGTTGATGCTCTGGAGAATGTTTGCAGTGGCTTTTATAGAAGAGAGAAGGCAGTTCGTCTTTGGCTTGGCACGGAAGAGAAACGGAGAGGATTGGCGCTGGGGTTGTGCCGTGGCAGCGAATTCATTGTTAATTTCTTGCCGTGGCAGCAACTGGGCAGCGCGCAGGGGAGCTGGATTTGCTAGTTAGAGCCGACATAGCGCCGTGGCAGCGATCGGGCGGTTGAAACCTTGCCGTGGCAAGAGTTTGGCAGGGAAGGCACAGCAATGAGGAGGGGAGAAGAGGGGAAGGATCTGGCGCTTGGGCCCAGCTGGCTGTGACTGTAACCAAAGGCGGTTCACTGGTCGGCAGGGGACAGCTGGACCATCTGGCCCACATGCAAGTGAGACAACAGGACAGCTCATGAGGAGTTCTCTAGACAGACCGAGGTAAGATCACTGAATTGAGCTGACAAACTGACTCAAGAATTTACAAATATTTTTACAGAGGTTGGTCAGGTCAAGATAAGGGTTCAGAAAAATTTTCAGATGAAAAATCATTGTAAGTATTTTATTAAAATTCTGCCAATATACACTGCACGTAAATTCCAATTATGTTTTTGATTTATTAGAGTGTCCAAATGACTTTATTTATTTTTAAAAATTTGTTTGTCAGATGGAATTTAGCTAATAATTCTTTTTTAAAATTTTAATAATTTTATATTTGACAATTAAATTATAAAAATTCTGACATTGCTATTTACAGATTTATTTGTTTTCTGTTTTTGAATTTCTAAATGCTTTAAATGTAAGTTTTATTTTTGAAATTTTACCAGAGATATATATGGGTCTTAGTTTGGCATGATAAAAATATAAACTTGAGGTAAGATCTGAATGCTGCTACAAAAATCTGACATGGCTTCAATTCAGATTTCTTGTCTCATAATTATCACATGTTTCCATTTTATTTTAATTATTCAGATTATCTTAAACAGCATGATTTGGTTCTGGAGATATTTTGAGAGCTCTAAAATTTTAATAATATTTTTGTTGATGTCTTACTTTTACCATTTTACCATTTCATTGTATTTAACTTTTCTTTTAAAAGTAAAAGCTCAAGAAATTCAATCATGCAAGAAAATTCAGAAAATGGAAATTCAAATCAAGATTATATTTCAAACTCATTTTGATATTTCATTTGTTTTGATAATAATAATTTTAAGTTTTGATATTTTTCCTTTTCATTCAGATTGAAATGGAAGAAATGAGAAAAGAATATTGTTTAAAATCAAAATCTTGATTTCAATTGCATTTTAATTCATTTCCATTTTAAATATAAAATTTTCATTTTTATTTATTTTTGAATTTATAGGGCTGTTACACAATAGCCGAAGGTGCAAAAAGGAACTGCACGTAGTGTAGGGTGGAGTGTCGCCCATATCACATTAAGGACCGAGCAATGGGACGCTATTGATCCAAGATTTCCGTGCAACCACGAGGTCCCTATGGGACAACCATAGCTTATTAAGTTATTTAGACATGGCTTTTCTCATTGGTAGGCGGAGCTTGCACAGTATTCTGGCCAGTCCGCCGACGGGTTTCTACTTGCTAATGTAACAGTGTATCGCCTGTTGAAACGTTGTGTTGGGTGTGTGAAAGTGGATCCATAGCTTGGGTGTGTGTTTCTGGCTCTACGGTGGGGGTTAACGTCCCGGGCTGGATCAAAGTCATGTTTGAATAATGTAACAACTATGTATGATCGCCTTGCCGGCACACCAAAGGAAGTGTGTCGTATGGCCTAGCAAAAAGGTGGATCATTCCTTGTGGGTAAAGTTGTACACCTCTGCAGAGTATAAAATCTAATTAATTAGCGCTACCATGCTTATGGGCATTTGGTGAAGTCAGTCCAATGTTAGATTTTGTTATTTTCTGAAAACTGGAGTTTCGGTTTGAAACTAGTTTTGGCAACCTGGTTCTATGTCCAAAGGAATCGACATGTATGGCTGTTCAGTCGGGTAGACTGGTTGGGCAATTGTATTTACTTTCTGTAAATTACTTGTTCATAGCAATTTTATAAATGTGAATTGCAATATAATATTAGCTTATGTTTTATTTCTTTAGCAATTGCAAAATAAGTAGAGCCTGTCATTGATTAAGCTTCGCATGATTAATTATTTGCATTTGCTAACCACTATCAAATCTTGCTGAGTACCAATGTACTCAATCTTGCTTTTACACTTGTCTCGAGAGGATGAAGATGCAGCTTTGCCAAATGACGTGTGTTTTCAGTCAGGACGTGGGGTTTTTGACGATGACTTTTTCTTCTAGGAGTTTTCCCAGACTGGTGCCTGCGGGTTGTTAGGGGCAATCCACCTGGGTTTTGGTTCTTTCCGCTGTCGTGTTGTTGCTACTCTATTAATGTTTCTAAGTCCTGTAATGTACTCTGTATAATTAATCTTGTGCAGGTTACAAATACCCTGTTGGTTGTGATATCATTGTTGTAAACATATGCGTGCTAAGCTCTTGATCCAGGACTAGTATCAGATACACATGGAGGTTCATGTTAAATGGAACGGGTCTCACAACTGCACACCCTTTCGTCAAGCAAACATGCTCAACAAGTGTACTCTTTCCAACTTTACGCTGCACCGATAATTGGTAGGACACCCAAATTGTCAATCCCCGGAGGTTCTCTATCCAACAAGAAATTGACGACCCGTTCCATCTCCATCTGGCGGCCAAACATACACTTCTCCATAAACATATACATGCTATATGGTTGGCGACACATAGGAGGGTAGTTCTTTAGAAATATAACAAATTCATTCATACCAGTAATAGTCATCTCTATACTTTGGAGCATCTGTTCCAACTCATCTTTTCCGTGTCTACTGCCATTATAGAAACGAACACGCTTGCCAGAATTGAATTTTGACAGGGAAGAATAGCTCACTTCATCGCCTTTATGGGCTTGGCATCTAAACTTGTCGAGCACGTAGTAGCCCCTGTAAATCTCTTCTCTCAGCACGTTGAGCTGTTGAAGCATGGCTTGGTTTGTGACGTGCCTCCCCTCGGCCTCCTCGACGGCGACGCGAACACGGAGCAGCATCAACTGTAGTCTCCGCAGGCTCTCCTCGTTGGATGACGCCGGCGGCTTCGAGTATTTGTCGATCAAGAAGGAGAGGGATCTGCTGGCAAGTTCGCCTATGACTGCAGAGAAGAATGTCTCCATTTGGAAACCCCTCTCTCTTCTTGGTCCTTGCAAGATGTTGCAACGAATCAACAGGAGCAGAGAAAAATATGTCGTCTGAAACTTTTATTGTGGCAATTGGTAATATGCTGGTTGGGGAACCTCTCCTCCTATTATAGAGAGGCACTGCAATATGAAACTGTAGATCACCGAGAGCTAACCAACTTTCTTTTTTAGTGTCAAGTGTTTGTACTATCTTTCACTGTAGAATGTCTTGTGTGTTCAAGCAAGCAATGAATGGTAGGAAGTCAATAGCAGCCGGCGCGCCATATCTTATTGGCTTTGCATGTGTAGATGTGGGCATCCTGCCGGCCCGCAGGCACAGGCAAGACGGACCGTATGCCAGCCCGCTATACCGTGCCAGTCTTAGGCCCTGTTTGTTTCAGCTGGGGATTGTGAAAAGCAGCTTTTAAAAACTAGATTGTAAAAGTTGGATTGTTAAAAAGCTGGAGGTTGAAAAGCTCATGGTTGTTTGGTAACCCAGATTATAGTTAGGGCAATGGTGGGTAATTTTGGTTGAAGTTAAGGAAAGTGGAAAGCTAGAGCAATGGTGCTGTAATTTTGGTTGAAGTTGGATGGATATTATGGTTTTGCAAAAAAAATTTGGAGAAAGTTTGAAGAGTGGATTAAGGGATTACTTAATCTGACCTCCAGATTGTTATAATCCGATTAAAAGTTCTTGTTTGTTGCCCTTCCAGTTTTTAAAAGTTCGCTTTCACAATCCCACCAAACAAACAGGGCCTTACTTATCGTTGGTGAGTTCAGATATGACACAACAGCGAGTAATGCAGGTTTAGTTCCGTGCCATTTACATTATTACAAGGAGATGAAAGGAGACAGATATGTATGAAGTTGGGACAGTGAACAACACAAATATTAGAAAAAAAACTAAATTTTATTTATTCTACTTGAGAACACGACGAACTGATTCACATCTCGGATGGTGGTTTCTAGCCTCCAATAATTTGCTGCAGCTCTTTCGCAGTCTGACAACTGCCACTAGACGAACAGACACGCCTTGCACGATTGATTCCAGACAGGGCAAAAGAGTGAATAGTTGGAAGTCAACTGCAGCTTATTGGGTTTGCAGATATAATATGCAGGCCACGTTGCTTTCGCTGCATTTTTAGTACCACACTCAACTTAATTACTGGTACAACCAATACAGAATGGAATCTATGAGGTGAGCATAAATCAAACCATCAAATCTCTAAGTAATTTAGGGTACATGTACACCAGGGATCAGCAAAATCACTATTTGCACCGTACAGTAAGAGATTATTCTGCTTGAATTCTCTGATGCTTGCAAGAGCCATGCTCCAGAACGGAGCGTTGAAATTTGCTTCCAGTACTCCACTGAAGATCACTACAACACGTCGGGCTTCCGATGGCGCCTATAAATGCCTTTAAAATCTTATAAATGCTTTAAAAAGATTTTAGATGGCGTTATATGGCATCAAGAAAAAATGGCGTCGGAAAAGTAATTGGCGGCGCAATTATCCATGGCGCTTTATAAATTAATCGTGAAGACTCTAACCCGGCGTTTATAAGTGCCGATTCCCTCTATCATGGCACTTTATAAGTGCCGGTTCTCTCTATTTATAGGCGTATGCTAAGCGGGGTTTTATCTAAGCATGACGCTTATAAGCAGGGGATCCTCTATTCGTGGCATTTAAAATCACAGGTGCACAATGACTTCCCAAGAGGTCACCCATCTTATTACTACTCTTGTCCAAGCACGCTTAACTTTAGGGTTTTAATAAGATCTAGTACTTTAGTGGTGATATGATCACATCGATATATAATCGTCCTCCTCCCTTAACCCCGTTAAACAATCAAACACCGATTTTCAATTATTTCAAATTAACAAACTATTGAGGTAATTAGCAAAATCATCATACGATAAGATCTCCAATTATATTCTTTTTGGGCACTAATTCTAGTTTGCAAATACGAAATCCGAGCATATTTCTTAAAATAGACATAACTTTTGACTCGTACCTCCAATCGGGCGCTCTTTGGCTCATTGGAAAGATAATCTAAAAGTAGCATCTGAAATTGATAAGTGTCACAAAATCAGATGGTCGAAAAAATTTGAATTTTCAAACAAAATATCAACGAAAATTGAATTTTTGGACAAAATTTGAAATTTTAGACAAAATATCATCGAAAATGAAATATTTGGACAGAAATTATTGCAAATGGAATATTAGTTTCAATTATTTCAAATATAATATTATTTAATTTCAATTCTTTCAAATTCTCGATGTGGTATTCACGTTTATAAACTCGAGTGGTAGAGAGTCTACCACGCCTTATAAACGCCATGAAATCCACTCTATACCGACGCGTATAAGCGCCGTGAAGATCAGAACCGGCGTTTATAAGCGCCGATATAGTGGAATTCCAGCTTATAAGCGACGTGAAGATTTCTAACCAGCGTTATAAACGCCCCGATATAAAGTAAATTCCCGCGTTTATAAGCGCCGTGTAGATTTAACCGGCGTTATAAACGCCGGAATTAAATACCTTAATGATAAAAACGCCGCTTTAGCCTTATTAGGCGTTTAGATTAAACACCGGGTAAAATAAACGCCGGGAAATCCATGTTATCTTGTAGTGGATGGTTGCTCCAATGAAGCGTCTCTCTGGCCATGTCCATGACTATTGATGCCAACTTTGGGTGCTCATCTGTATACATGCTTCCAAATGTGCGTACCTAGAAGCACCAATACGCTTCGCTAGTAAGCGTAGTACTCTAAGAGGTTGCGTGGTACCAAAACTCATAATCTTGTCAGATTGGCTTGAGACTATAATTTTAGTACCACTTGCAATGCGAGTGTTGTATAGTGAGTACAATCTAATATCCATTCACGAGAAATACCTAATTGGCTGATGATATATACATCTGAATCATCTTTTGCTACCGTCATTAAGCATGCACCTTATATTTGCTTCAATCTCGGACAATTCTTTATCACATGACCTTTCTCGCCACATAGATAGCATACACATGTCACTACAACACAGTAAGCCACTAATGGCGCTTATATATGCCGCTATAAGTGCCTAAACGCCCCCAAAACACTTTTCCCGACGTTTATTGGCCGTCAAGGAAAATGCCATCGGGGAAAAGTAATCCCCGGCGTTTATCTAGCTTGGCACATAATAAATGCCGGGGTTGGTTATCGACGGCACATAACAAATGCCGGGAATAGAGTTACCCCGGCACATATTAAATGCCAGGGTTGTCCATTGCCTAAGCACATAATAAATGCCCGGAATTGGTTATCGATTTACACATAACAAATGCCGGAATAGAGTTACCCGGCACATACTAAATGCCAGGGTTGTCCATTAAGCCGGCACATAATAAATATCGAGGTTTCTTACTAATAGCACATGTCAAATGCCGGGAATAGTCTAGTACGGCATTTATTATATGCCATCTTAGAGCAAAGGTGGCACATATGAAATGCCTTGATATAGTTATCGGTGACACTTAATTAATGCCGGAATAGCCTTAGTCCGCACATAATAAATGTCGGGGTTTTCTACTAATGGCACATATCAAATGCCCGAATGGTCTAGCACGGCATATGAGGAATGCCATGTTATTAAATTTGTGACACATTAGAAATGCCGTGGTATCTATTTGTGGCACATAATAAAATACTGTTTCAATGTTGGTCACGCGCCCATTTCATTGATACTAATTCAATGCATGTTTAGGGCATGTACAATAGCCATTTTGTTGCTTGTTTAAGAGAATACATGGTAGATACTCAAATAATGCATATGAAAATATTATAGAAGCATAAATATTATAGAAGCCGAGACAAATGAGTTGTTCACATTTCGAACTTGTTGCAACAGTTCACACATGATTGCATTTTCACACATCGATCAATGATACATGATGGATAATCGATAATTGTTGAGGGGCATGTAGGAGATAAACTAGTCTCTAACAAACTGCTCCTAATCTGAACTCTTTAACAAAAAATCCTAACTTAAGAAGATAACTACTCAACCTCGCCGAGCTTGGTGCAACCCGGCAGCCCAGTGCATGCTAGTCATCACCGCCTCTGCGCTTGTTCACTGGATATGTCTTGCCCACATGACACCCTACAAGAGGAGAGGACTATTTCATGCAACCATTTGTGCCAAGCTATAAAGAATCATTCCGAATCTCAAACCCATCGAGCCAAACAGTCCACATAGCCCTACTTGATAATGATGTGCAGCAAGAATGCAATGGTACGTATGTTCCACATATGACAAACTCATAATAAACAATACATCATTGATCATTGCACCTTTCACCAGATACCAACATCGTGCTAATTATCCCAAATTTTTTATCTATTGTGGAAATTTATTTTTCCGGCCGAGCACAGAATAAGCGTTAAGGGTTGGACAAAATCTTGCACATTCTGAATTGCGTGTTATTATGCATGTCCGTAATGAGCATCTCACATGTGAGGAAAGGCATAAATGTCATCAAACTAGGGCTTATATAAACTGAAATATACCCACTAAATCAAGCAATGCGAATATGAAATCGCCAACATTTCAAGGATACAACCTTCAGGAAGTAGTATGAACTAGAGATTATGCGAATTACTAAGCATGAATTATTAACCACAGCCAGAACTACAGATTCATTTCAGGATATGAATTATTATCCTGAAATGAACTAGAGATTCATTTCAGGATATGAATTATTAAGCACCTGACTTTCCAGCATGAATTATTAAGCTTGGTACAATGTAAACTTGTCTGCTCAAGTAAATTCTTGACATTTTCCGCATGGTTGGTGATACGCCAAGTTGTTCATAATCATCAAAATCCACAGAAACACTGGAGACATAAAGAGGTGAATATTAACAAACCAATTTCACACATTGACCAATAATTGTATATATCAAAGATAAACCATTATCGCACCATAAACCTTTTCCCTCATCGACAACGAAACAAGAAGAAAAGGAAAAGAAGATAGCTACGCCGATTTTGCCTCGACAACGAACCAAGAACCTCCTTTGTCTTTTGTGTTAGTTTTTGCAAAAGAACTTGTCGACATATCGTAAAAATAGCGACCATGTCAAATCTGAAACCATTAAATCTCGTGTGATGACAAAACCATGATCTGCACCGTGATGATCGGGTATATTCCACGATGATTAGTCCGATCCGCCAATCCATGCGAAAACAACTTAATTCAGCCTCTCATTCATGCAAAAACTGGGCCGAAGAGCTACGATCTGTCCCCCAACAAACGCATTCAAAGCCAGATCGGACCAATTCACACCATCGGGCGACAATCGGACCTCGCCTCGATCGGTACATTCAACACCAGCTCCCAAACCCTACCCAGATCGGAACCCTAACCGGATGGGAAATGCCCAAATGTACCACAACCGTGAACTTGCCATCATCCTCGCCATTGAATCACTCCACATTTGGGGGAAAAACTTACGTCGTAAGTCCTCGCAAAATTCATTGGAAGAAACTCCATTTTTAAGTTAACATAATGCTTACTTCACTATTAAGGCAAATGAGAAAATGGATAGGATGTGTAGGAGGCAATTATAAAGGCGAATGAGATAAATGCACAAAGCAATTATAAAGTACTTAAGCGAAGTAGTAACAAAATCCGCTAAACAAAAGCCAAAATTTCTACATTGATAAGAATGTAAAAGGTAAACCAAAAAGGCAAAGTTACCTCTTTCAACTTTAAGTGCATTGGTTCTTTAGTAAGATTGCATACTTACAAGCTTGTACTTTTGTTAGAGTTCTTCAAACTTTTTCTTCTTTTTTTTTCTTTATCCAAAGAGGTCAATCAAGAGTTTACTATCTCTCAAAGTCAAGAATTATACTTACATGGTTACACTTGGAGGGAGGCAAAGAGAACAGCTTTGTAACTCCAACCTGTAAGTACACATTGGTCAAGAAGCCTTCTCTGCTCGCTGTAATATGTGCCTCAGAGAGAAAAGATTGATTAACATATCACAGAGAGACCAAGAAAATTTCCATCAAGTAGCAATTGTGCTTATGTTCTATATTCCCATGAAAACACAAGTATTATAATAAGTTGAATATATTTATCGATTCCTTTTGCTTTCATCAACTTCATCTCGTTAAGAGTCGGTCCATATATGCTAACCAACAATCACCATTTGCACTAAGTGCATAACTCGAAAGGAGGAAATTTCCAAAAGGTGTTTAGATCATATAAAATTATAAAGGTTGTATAGATCAATAAGATTTAGGAAATGGCCACCAACACCAGATATCCAAAATATATCGATCAGATCTACACAAAGTCAAAGCTTTACTTTTCTAGCTGAAAATAGGACATCCACATTGTATATAATCCGAAACATTCTCGCTTGAAATACAATACAAATATTTTAATTTTTTACAATGGAGTGTAGTGCCAACAGATGTCGTGGACTAGTTCATAGTAATTTATGCAAATCATGCTTCACATCATGAATATGATAATGAAATACACTTAATATTTTATGCTAACCAAATGTTGAAAAGGCAACAAAATGAACTCTTTGGGCCCTAAGTCATGCCCCAGAAGGCAAAAGAAGTGCTATTGATGAGAAAATACAAATATGCACAAACTGTGCTAGTTTGAGCAAGCTGTCAATAGTTCTAATTCAGAGCCCAAAGGCAAGAAGCTTTTCTAGTTCCAATTCTGGTCAATTAAAGAATACATCAATGACACTAAACTCGGCAAGCTATTACACAAGGGTAAACAGTTGTGGAGCAAATAATCCAAACTAGCAACTACAAACAGGAGATATTTAGGGAATGATTAGGAGAGAATTACCCTGCAAGGTTCATCATCAATCTATCTAACATGAACTGTCGATAAATCATCCAATGTGATAGTTTTGGATAGTATCAAAGCAAACCTGTATCATTGCAATGGAAGAATAGAAGCTTTCACAACTCGGAAGCTTTCACAACTTAATAAATCTTTAACATTTAAATATACCTCTTTTTTATTATTTTCTGAGAACAACATGCTCCTATCAGCTGAATTGTGAATAACATAAGCATCACGCATAGTAAGCCAAGAAGGATAGATTTATAAAAGATTATAAGCATCACGCACAGTGAGCCAAAAAATTTATGCTTCAACCTTCCGAGTTTTCTTTCATGAAAGTAAAATGTCCAAATTATACAATGGTTCAATGAATACTATTGGAATCAGAAACAAGCTCGTGGATTGAGGAGTGAGCGAACTACAAATTACCTCACTGGTGACTGGTCCTATCACCCTCAGTTCTTCATTGGCCTCATTTAACTCAGACAATAATCCAACCAGTTCAGGAGCAGAACTGCATTAAATTTAATATGCAAATGTCCTCATGGAACAGGACGGAGATACATAACAACCATCTCACTTCTAGTAGTACTGAATTTAGATATTAAAAGAACTGAAGCACTACAAATCTGAATGTTTAGGTCTTTGACAAGGCTACTCAGCCAAGGTTGATTCAAGGCAAGCCACCAGAAAACGGGGTAATATTTGCTCAATGCCATCACAAACTTAACAGAGTTTGAAAATAGCATCCATTGTCGAGCTAATTTATACCCTCAAGGCCTCAACATAATTACTATGAATGATAGGAGATTCTTCATCCATTGATTATTATTTACTTACAGGAACACATTCTGTAATAAGCATCAGCTTTGTCAACAAATTACATATAACTTTGATATTCTAAAAGTAAAATAAAAGGTAGACCTGTATAGAAAACCCATTTTCTCATCTCTTGACAGGACAGAAAAGCCTTTCATTTTCGCATAGCTTTCAAAAGAGGACACCTCATTGGCAACTTTGACTGGATGATTGGATGCCTGCTAGCCAATGTGGAACAACAGAATACAAAAATTATTCTCTGTTAGCATTATTGTGTCAATGCATCACCAAATGAATGATCTAAAGGAGCAGGGATTGGGACTAAGGTTAATTCTTTTGTAATGTGGAATACAAAGGACACTAATAAGCAAGGTTTTGGACAGAGGTTGTCGGTGTCAACTGTAAAGTCACATAATGAATTTGGAAATTCAAGAAATACTGATGCCAATGTGGGAATAGCTTCTCATTAAGAAAGAAAGAATGAACTGCCTATCTGTGCTTCCAGTATTTGTTAAATATTACATCACCTCTTCCTAGTCAACCATTGGACATTGGGGACTGAACTGCATTCCTTGCTAATACCTATTATTGAGGTTATCACACAGCACACAGGCTAAACTAGATGGATGCATGAAAATGTAGCAAATGCGATCAATGTATCCCAAAATGCTACTGTATGTGCCTACAGATGCATGCCTGGGAGTTCAAACATCGTAGACACCCCACTGAAGCAAGCAAAGAATGGTGCAGCACAACTAAAATCATCAGAACAATGCCCGATCGTTACTGGAGCAAGGGACCTTCAACTCAACAGAAAATAAATGGAATTGGTAAGTGACAATAAAAAAGGCAAGTGTTCAAACAGAATAACCTGGCATCGCAGTGCTGAAATTGCTTGAGGATGTGCTTCTAACAACCTCCAAAATAACCTCCAAAACAAACAAAAGTAGTCAACCAAAACAAAGGGTGTTATAAGAAAGCTTTAGGAAAATGAGAATGCAAGCAAAGCAGTACAAACCTGTACAAGTGATTATATATAGTGGTCTTGCCTAACCAATACAAATTAGCACAAATGTTGCAGGGGCAGCGGATTGTCCCACCTTGTGCTGATTTTGAAAATGCAAACTCCAAAAATAAATTGATGCCATTTTCAGTACTCAATTGTGTGCCTAGATAAATGCATCCATTTCTTGTCCATGTTTGTATATATATATATATATATATATATATATATATATATATATATATATATATATATATATATATATATATATATATATATATATATATATATATATATATATATATATATATATATATATATATATATATATATATATATATATATCACCCAACAAGAGTAAAACATATTAAATTTGAACTCACCAAGACAAAACATGCAGGATCATACAAGTCGAAGTGCACAACAATATCAATGGGTAGTCACAAGCAACAACTCCACTATGGCATCCTCCTCCGCTTGCTCCAAAATATGCCAGAAGAATTAGCAACACAATTATTCCATAGCTCAGAAGAATTATAGGTTTGAGAAGATGTTAATTGAATTTGGGAGAACCATGTCGATGGAACTAAGTACGTGCTATTTTTATATAGTATCGGTTTAAATAATTTTCTTTGCTATTCTGTGGAGGCATTGTAGTAGAGCCATCTATTATGTTCCTTGAGCTATAACATTGCATTTAGTAAAGCTAGTTCCTGTTGTCTGTCTCTTTTCCCATTCCTTCCAGGGAATTAAAGAATAACAGTCTTGTGCATATATAAATGGGTGTATATTCGCATAAAGGAAAAAAGTTTGTGCTATGCAATATGACTTACATCAGTTATATGTATTATAATTTATAAGTTCTCCGCTCAATTTCTATAACTAATGCATGATTGTATCATTTCGCTGTGTATTCATATAGGAAGCTTTTGTACACGCGTTTCGGTTTCTTCTTTTTATCATTTCGCCCAAGGAAAAAAAGTTTTATAATTCTATGAATCTTTTAGAACCTTTTTCTCTTGAATAACAGTTAAGAGAGTTTCAAATTTCTGGAAATTACAGTTTGTTGATTTGCAGATTTTACCCAAGAGGCTAAGAATTCTGAGAGAATAGCTAGCTGCTTCAGGAAAAATAATGTTGTCAAAATACCTCATGTGTTTTGGGTATGAAGCTTATGTAACCTTTATTCTTATGTCCTTATCCCATCAACTTGTGTCAGCAAGGTGTATTTGGTTTGAGGCAAGAGTTTCGGCACACCAACAAAACACAAATTTGTTTGGCAACGTGCAAAACAAAAACACACAAAATCGGCCTCAAACAAAACACACAAAATCTTACTCAACTCATATTTTATATATATATAGTTTTTTATTCAAGGAGTAGTAGATCTCACTAGCTGAGTGCCATAACTGTAGATGTTGAATCAATGCTATTTTGGTGCCAATCTGATACACTTGACCCCTGAACTATCACTAAAAGATGAGCTGGGCTGCTGAGCTCTGTTGAGTTCTTAATGAAGCCCACAAACTTGCCATTGTTCCACAAAATTCTTCCATTACTAAGGGCAAGTTTTAGCCTAAGTGATATTCCACTCCCATGTGTTGTGGCTCTAACCCAGAAAATAAGTCTGTGAATGTTTATTTCAAAAGTTACCCGTTTCTCATTCAATCATCAAATATATCTACAGCAAGTCTTACTTGCATCATTATAACACCAGTAATTAAGTCGATATTCCAGCAGAGCCATTTGTGTTACTAGAATCTTGCCCTTTTGTGAGATACAATGAAATTAGTGTCTTACTACACCAGACGACAACCAGTTCCACCTGTTTAATATCTATTTTCTAAATGCCAGAAATGAGCATCCAGTATTTGAACTTCAAACCCCAGGTGAATTGTATTTAGAAAAGTATATATTAATACTTTGTAGAACTAAACGATGAAGAAGCAATTGATACAAAGACCGCAAAAACTAACTGCATGTTGTCTGTCTTGAAACCAACATCATTAATTATATCAGTTTTCCATACTGCATTGTTTAAAGTTTGATGTTGACTGAAGTAACAGTTTATTTGACAAATGGCAACCATTCAATTCGTGCTGACAGACAATAGTTTAAGGGGCCTCACTTCTGATTTTTTTTCATATTTTAATTTGCTGGTGCATAAGATGTTGACTATATAGGTTTGTGACTATAGTTAAAACTGTTGCAGGAACTGACAACCAAGGAGGTTTTGACAATGGAATTTTGTTATGGCCACAAGGTACATGTTTAATCCTTACGTAAATTTTGGGCCTTTGTTCACATATCAGTTGGATCTCATCCATTAGCCACACATACTCCTTGAACTATACTAAAGATGAGAAAAAAGAAAAGACAGAACTTCAGCCCAAAGAAGAGAAGGAATGAGAAGATGCTTATTAATGCAGGAATACACTGAACATAACCTTTTTTGTTACTATTGTGACAGGTTGATGACTTAGACTTCCTAAGGAAAGAAGATATCAGTCCTACAAAGGTTTTTTAATCTTCTTAACTAATGTGAATATATTTGTTTTTCCTGAATGATTTTGTGGAAGTTTTTTCTTGTGCACATGCATGTGGAACCAATAACAGCCATAGTTCAATTTCCATGTACAAAAATAGTTGGTTTGTCATATACCTATAACAATCACACAATCAGCAATAGTCAGTGGCAGCATATCCTCCTCAGAAAAAGAATGATACCTTGGGCAAATTAATTAGAAGTAAGAAACCCTCTGATTGATCAAGTGCAACCAAAGAATGACCGCTTACTGACACTCCAAAAGAGCCAATCACTATACTAGTTTCTTTGTGTCAGAATTTATGTGATCAACGTTTGACACCCAGTAGTGTAACTGAGCCCCTAACAAAACTCCTATCGGTCTTCAAAGAACCACCAATATCCAATTCTGGACAAAAGAGGGAAAATGATAACAAGCTCGACAACTTGCAAGAAGTTCAAATCAAAATTTCTTTTTGATGACAAGGGGGCATGCCACCCCAAATTGTGTAGAAGTTTCAGCATGTGGTCAAATAGCATCTACATGTCCACTACCACTCCTAAATAAAATACAGTATTCTGAACGGAAGAAAAGGGTCGGGAAATAACTGAAGTATTTGGTGTCAAAGTTCAAAATATCCCTCCCTTTTGATGAGATATGGCAAAGATAAATGAAACCACATTGTGTAGGAGTCTTGTCTTATGGTTGTTCATCAAGGATGGAAGAAGCAACAAAAAGTCACTGTCCCCATCCATTTCAGAAAGGTAGTCTTATGCAGGCAGAAATTTGTCCATGATGTATAACAAAAGATATTAATGGTTATTTTAGGGAATTATTTTGAAAGTTCTAGAGAGTGAAGCTATTTAATCTAAACAAAGACATCCAATTTCACCATATCAAAAGCACAGAGAGATCTTATGAACATTAGTCAAGCATGCGTGATCGTGTAGCAGAAGATTAGAAACATGTAGAACAACTACCAGGAAGTTCAAGTATCCCTAAATGCCACCGAGATGGAGGAGGAGGGCACCGAGATGGAGGGAGTTACTGCTGGGAGGGGCTGTGGGAGGGCACCGAGATGGAGGGAGTCGATGGTGGAGGCGCCCGGGGGAGGGCTCTGTGGGGTTGAACCGAGGAGGAGGCGCCAGGTGGAGGGCTCGGTGGGGGCGCGGTCATGGTGGTGGGATCCGATGGAGGGCTTCGATCGGTGGGGGCGCCGGTGGTGGATGGCTTGAGTCGAGGGATCCGATGGCGCCAGGAGCTGCGGCGGTGGTGGGCGGTGTGGTGGCGAGGCGCCGGGCAACAGAGCTAGGCTACGGGCGCAGCTAGAGGCTAGGATATGTGAGACGGGATTGGGGACATCGTTCGACCGAGGCGGCAGCTAGAGGGAGATATATCAGATATATGTGTATAGACATCGATCGAGGCGCCTTTTTTCCTTTTTTTTTCCTCGCGCGCTTCTAGACGTTGTCATACCTAAAAGCGAGAATCCACGGCATTTACATTGTGTGGCATATAAAAAATGCCATCTTTACTCTATCTCGGCATTTGTTATGTGCCCCTCTTTCTATTTTATTCGGCAAATAATATATGCCGGCATAGATTTTAAGCCGGCATTTATAAATGCCCCTTAATAAAATGATAAGCCGGCATATATTTTATGCCAGGAAATTCTTTCACCGGCAAATATTATGTGCCAGGCAATTAAACGCCCCTAAATCCAAATAAATGCCGCAAAAGCTTTATTTGGTGGCATTTGACTCAAATACCATGTAAAATTAAATGCCTTGAAAGCTATATCCGTGTTGTAGTGTGTGCCTTTGCTTTTATCATTCATCTTCCAATAACTCTTGTTTTTGCTTGCAACACCTATCGCAGCCAATGCTTGATCACTTTGATGTTTTTTAAGGACTCTGCCTCCAATAGATATACAACTACCTCGTTGAAGTTGAGAGTGTCTTTTCCAACAAGAATATTCATCACCAATTGCTCCTAATATGGTGGTAGAGATGATGCTAGTATGACAAATTTATCACTCATCACCAATTGCTCCTAATATGATGGTAGTGAAGATGCCAATATGACAAATTTATCACTCATCTTAATTTTCTCATCCACACTAATTAATCAACTGTATGATAAGCTTATTGAAGGCATTAAGATGGTCAACGAATAATGTACCTTTCTCCAACGCAACCTATACAATTGTCATTTTAGCACCAATCGATTTGTCGAAGAACTTTGCTATATACAATTCTTCCAAGTCTTTCCATAATTTATGCGGCGAATTCTCCTTGATCACCAAGTATTCTACCTCATTGAGAGGCATAGATTTAATTGTACAGATAGCCTTCTACTCTATAACCTTTCATTCTTCAAACAGACATCTTTTCGATTTATCCTCTTCAAAAGCAAAGAATTAACTCTTGCTAGACAAGGATATCCTCCATCACATATTGCCGATATTCTCCCCATCAATTTTCTACTTGATTCCATGCCACCGACATCGATCTTGATTTTATACTTTACAAATCTTCTCATAAATCTGATTAATTCGGGCAAAGCTTTTATACCATTTGTTACACTCTGATACATGTACTGAAAATTTTGTTAGTTAATCTTGATGTTCAAAGTTTGGTAGTTGGTTGGTTTGTTTTCAGTTTATGTTTTGGTAAGTATGGAGTCTTGTTATCTTCAGTAGTTGATGTCGTATGGTGCCGGGAGTCTCAGCAGAAGAGTTTTAGGGCCTGTTTGTTTTAGCTTTGGATTCTCTAAAAGCTGATTCTGGATTGTGGTTGTAGAGAAGCTGGAATCCGTATACATATGAAGTGGATTGTGAATTCTAGTGTATATGAGTGGGCTGGATTGTGAGAATCGGATTCTAGAATCAGGCTGTTTGTTTCTGATTCTGCTTTTGGAGCTAGAATCCAGAATCATAAGCTAAGACAAACAGGGCCTTAGTCATTGCCAGATGGTGAACAGTAAGCATCTGAGTTGTCCGAGTAGATTAGTTTTTGGTTACAGAGTTGAGTCGGCTAAAAGAAATCTGAATGCAAGATTGTTATCCAGAGTTGGTTGTAATCCATAGAATATATAAGAAAAGGAAAAACGGCAGAAAACCTACGTAGGATTGGCAACACCATCTTTTGATCTTCTCTGTGTTTTTATAATCTTTTTGGGATTAACTCATAATTCTGAAATAAATTCTTACTCAGAATATTCTACAAAGCCTAGGAAATTAAATGTTAAATTTGATTTGTTTCCAACTAAATTCTGTCATCAAGTTATAAATTTTATTTTATAATGCGTGTTTTGATCAGCCCGAAGGTTAAAAAGGTGCTATGTTCAATGAAAATCAAAGAGTGAGAAATGATGCAATACCTTTCAATTAAGTGCTTCGAGAATTAAGTTGAATGATGATTTTTTGTGTAGCACTGAATTTTAGGAAAATGAGGCGATACCTTCAATTAAGTCTGAGGAAAATATAAGATGATTATTTTAGGAAAGATAATGAAATGAACAAGATAGGTAAACTGGCACTAAATCTACTTACATATGGCTTATAAAACGGAAAATATCTGAACAAATAAAATGTTTTGTAAAATGGATAAGGCATATTGCATTCACAGAGGGCATGGAAGATATAGTCCATACTACTGCAGTACACGAAGGATCGAATGCACGAAGACAGAGTATGAATTGGTGCAAACTAACACTTTCATCTATTTTTTCTTGTTTTTATTAATTAACTCTAGGAATTAATGAAATAATCAACAAAACAAAAGAATCAATCTAGGATAAAGGGATATAAGCAAACTACAAAGCATTTGTACGAAAACACAAAGAACAAAAACTAATAGATCGGAATACATATTCACTGATTTATTTACCAAATTAGAGGTACATAACATGCACAAAGGTCCCTTTTCATAGAAGCAAACCCTAGTATAAACTCTCGAATTTTCCTTAGTTCTTTTCACTCGTTTTCCTCTTTCATCTTCTTTTTCCACTCTTGCGTTCTCTGTGTTTCGTTGCGTCGTACGGCCAGCAGCGAATCTAGCCGTTATCTCAGGAACTACAGCTATCGCTAGGGGTGTAATCAGATCGGATAATTTCTAACCGACCGACCGACCAGATGTGTTTTAGATAGTTCTCGGATTCGGTATCGGTTCAGATACTTTATTTCAGATTTGACTTCGGATTCAGGAGATCACTATCAGTTAGATCAAAATATTTTGAATCTTTTTTTAGATATATCCAGTAAAACTTATTCGGATATCCGACTGATCCTTACCAACCACCCCCCGTCCTCTCCACTCCCCGTCTCCCTCAAGATCCAGCGGCTGTGCCTCCCACGCCACCTTGCCGCGCCACCTGTGCCGCCTCCACCCGTCCCGGGCCTCCCGGTGCCCTCCACATGAGTCCCAGCACTCGGCCCGCTTCTTTGCCCGAGTCCCGCCGCCCTCCGCCCGTCCCATTGCCCAGCACCCTTTGCCCCGAGTCCCGCTGTCCTTCGCTGGTTTTATCCTCCCCTCCGCCCACCCGCTGCTCTGCTTGCCTTCCTCCTCCTGCTCCTTCCCACCGTCACGGAAGGAAATCCACTGCTCCCACCACTTCCAAAAGGTTCTTCTCCTTGGCTCCTCCATCTTCTCTACCGCTCGACCAGCCGTCGCTTCTTGGCGGTGATTTATCACCCACCGTGGTCGTGGTGCCGATTCGTGGTTTCTTGAATTGCTCTAGGTTCGGAGGTGGTAGGCTCGAGTCACCACGATGTTCTCCAGGATCTCCCAGCTTGGGGCGCGGCTTCTACGTGAGTCAAGAGCTAGTTGGTATTTTCCCCCTGAGCTCCTCTTTTTTATTACCTTTATTGATTATTGCTCAAAAATTAGTTGAAAAGAATTGTTGTCTTTGGCCTTAACCTGTGGCAGAATGGTTTAAGAATGATCCGTTGATAAATGTGATGTATGCCATATGCGTGAGTAATTTGTGCTTGCACCGATGCTTACCATATCGAGCGTGTTGCAAACTGCCATTCTAATTAGATAGTCGCTAAGATGCTAGCTAATTGCTGACTTGACTCATGTTTTTGATTTTTGGCCTAAATGCTCCTCGTTTATACATGGTGAATTTAGTTAATTTTTAGATTTGGTGCATTCTCATTCTCATTGATTACTTTTGTGCAAGAGGCAACTTGTTTGAGCAATAAAAGCAAATATTACCGAGCCACAAGTGTCATGTGCATGTGGGAGTCGAGTATGTACAAGGTATAACAGATGTGTATGTAATATATTTCTATATCATCTATAGATAACACTAAAAATAACTCATGTAATAGATCGCCTATATAGTTATCAGCAATAGTCTTCATCTAATTAATAATTTGCCTATACAATAGTGCACACATATGAAGCTATCTATAAGACCGTCTGTTAAATAATAGACATCAGCTTTTCTCTCCTTCATATTATCTAAAATTCTATGTGATATAGTTTATATACAACTGATATATACCATTCTATATGATATAGCTCACTGTGACATGAGGCAGCAGCTGGTACGGCGTTTTAGCACCTGTTGTGAAGGAAGAGATTCAAGGCTGTTTGACACTAATCACGGGCTTCGGAGGAGAAGGAGGTAGGGACTAGGGACGACAGCTCCTCGGACCAGTTGAGCTGAAATTGGGTCAAGGGGTTAAGTTCAAGAGACCAGGAGGAAGCTTCGTGCTCAGTGAATCAGAGGAAAAGCTCGATCACCGAGGTGAAGCAACTCGACAGACACTCGGCGGTAGAGGCGTCGACGGCAGTTGATTAACTTCGGGTCTGGCCAGGCGCGTCCCGATGCACGCACAGTGGGGAAAGGGCGCTGGCAGGTGGGCCAGGGGCAGAGGGGGAGAGAGAGAGGGCTGCTGGCATCTGGGCCCGGGGAAATGAGCTTGCTGCCAGGTGGTCCGGCGACATTAGGGGGACAGCCAACTGACGAATGGGCCCACTAGACATATCTTATCTATCTATTCCTCTATAAAACAATAGCTAATTAGGTACTCTGAGAAAATTCTCATATTAATCAAAAAGATATAGTCATTCATCTGTGGATCTAAATTATAACAGCTCAGATTAAAATAACATTCATCTGTGGATCTAAATTATAACAGCTCAGATTAAAATAAGGAGTCCATATAAAAAAATACAAAAAACTAAAATTCTAAGTAGGCACTCCGATCCAAAGAAGCTCCCAGGACATTAATCAGAAAGATTTAACCATCTATCTGGTGCACTCGAATTATAACGGCTCGTATTAAAGAAGGAATCCATATCAAAGAGTGTGATAGGGCAATGTATCATGGATTGCATGCTTCATAGAGTATCTTTTTATATACTAATTGGAGGCCCTCCTAGAAGCCCCTACGTTAATCAGAAAATGTTAGAAATTTCCACGTTAATCTAAAGAAAGAAAGTTTGCTAAAAAATCACACATTATTCTAAAAAAAGAGAAAATCTTGGTCCTTCAATCTCTTTAATCATTTTCAGTCATGGCTTAGATCTATTTATCTGTTCATAAGAGACATATGGTAAATCAGAGGATACCGTATGGAAGAGAAATTTCCTTGTCTACTGAGTAATGGACTAATTATAATGGCTCCACACGCCAAAGCGTCCTGTCGTATCACGGAAGAGATGCCTCTGTTGGCTTGCTTCGTTAGTTAGTTTTCCTAGCTAATAAAGAAAAGTACCTTAATAGCATATTAAGTTGAGTTAAATAATGTGTCGTATTGTGTCGCTACAAAGATCAAGCTTTTTTGTCACTACAAAGATCAAGCTTTTATGTTCGCCTCTCTAAAGATTATCCTTAGTAAAATGCCACTTAAAGGGGTTTTTTTGGGGTATTTTTACGATGTATATTGTGGTAGTAGAAATTAGATTCGACTATTAATTTGTTGAGGATCTTATGGACTTTTGCCAATAAAAATATTTTTTGCAAAGGGTATAAGAGATATATAGTAAATCAGAGTACCATATCGAAGGGAAGCTTTGCTTTCCTTATCTACACGCCAAAAGGAGCCCTAAATAGGTTGCTAATTGTAATTATAGGGTTTTGATAGAAAAAAGTACTCTAATAGAGGTTGTATTTTGAGAAAATTATCAAAATAGGTTTAGGACTCGGAGCCCTCATGCTATATTTAGCAACGCCTTCTCCGACCCCATCCATGAAGTTTTTCAATGAGGCGCCAGCATTGCCCCTGCCCTCAAAGATCCAGACCTCAACTACCCTTCCATCACTGTACGACCTGGCCGCCCGACGACGACGGTGCAGTAAGCAGGTCAAAAATGTCGGGCGCCGGGCACGTGACATCGCCGTCCGTCTCGAACCCGAGGGCGCAGGTGTGACGGTGACTTCGACGCCGGGCGTCGGGAGCGTAACAGAGAAGGAGTTTGTGTAAGCCATGCAGTGAGGACGCACATGTCATGACTACACGCTCGGGCGCCATTGTTTGGTCCGACGGAACCATCAGTGAGGAGTCCTCTCGCCATGAAGACGCAGGATGAATGAAGGATTGAGATTTAGGGTCTAATTGCCGGAGTCAATAGCTATCTTGGGTCCTAAATTTTTAGTTTAAGCCCTATTTTGAGATATAGGACTTATTTTAAGGCTTGACTATTGGAGATGCTCTAAGTTGCCTAATAAAGGACCAATGACTTGGACATAGAAAGGAAGACGAGATCTGACTATTGATTTGTTGAGGGTCTTACGGACTTTTGCCAATAAAAATATTTTTTGCAAATGGCATAAGAGATATATAGTAAATCAGAGGAGTACCATATGGAAGAAAAACTATGCTTTTTTACCTACTCGTTATCTTCAAACGCCTAATAAAGAATCAATAACTTGGAAATAGAAAGGAAGACGACAAGATATTATTACATGCATTACATATTAGATTTATTTATAGAAATTAATAGCCGTATGGGCACACGGGTCAATGACTAGTGAGCCCTAATAGTGATCCGACACAAATAAAAAAACTACAACTCATATAAAGAGCAAGGATCGAGTCCGTGTGGTGCACCGAGTCGAACAAGAACAAGACGTTCAATTAGGGAGTCCGAATGCCAAGAATTTAATAGCTAGCATATGCTGCGTGCATGCACCCCTTTTATGGATAAATCACGTTTTGGTTGTTGGTGTAATCTACGATATGCAACTTTGACGTAACTTTTTATATAAATATGTTATAAAAAATTATAGAATATTAAAATATTTTTCATGACAAATCTAATCGCACAGATTTTACATGACAGTCTAAATACGCTTTAACATGGTGTGAAAGCTGTACTGCACGTTTTCTAAAACGCTATATATATATATATATATATATATATATATATATATATATATATATATATATATATATATATATATATATATATATATATAGTTATGAATGGAGGGGGGTGAGGATTAAAATAATACATTCTTTTAATACAAAAATGTTTTTTAAAAATAAGGCTAGCGCTTTAGGATAAATGATTATAAGCATGCACCCACTTAAATCCTATGATTATAAATTAATTATAAAAGTTCCAACATTAATCGAAGGAAATATTAGCGCTATAAGTTAATTAGAGAAAAAAAATCTGTGTTGTAAATGGAGGGGGTGCGGATCAAAAATGATACATTCTTTTAATACAATTTTTTTTAAAAAAATATGGCTAGCGCGTTTAGGATAAATGACTATAAGCATGCAACCACATAAATCCTATGATTATAAATTCTAAAAATCCCTACATTAATCAAGAAAATATTAGCGCTATAAGTTAATTAGAGAAAAAAAAACAACTGTGTTGTGCATACAATGCATGGGAATAAAAAAAATGACCTATCAAATATAACTCCAGTGCAAAGTTAAATAAAAAATAAGGTGGAGAAAACAACATCCATCTGCTTTGCATTACATTGACAGAGAATTTTACTTGGGCAAACTAACTCAAACCTTCCTCTTCTGACAATGCTTGTTCCTAGTAACCACACACTTTGAATCGTGAATCTCACAGCTATAAATGTAGCTGTAATAAGGCGGTAGGTGAGATTTCCACACTAGGACTTCAAGTTTCCCATGAGGTGTAACACTTCCAGAGAATATCTCCACGAAGGTAATTTTGGGAGCCTCTTCATGAGCGAGCACTACTCGACCTTGGCCACAGAGTTCACAATATATACTACTTCCAGACATTCTTGGAACTAAACCAAGTTTTCTTTTCACCCCAAAATCACTAAGTTGTAGCCGATTCTTCTCCCTAAAGCATTCAAGAACCCTGCGCCAATGCCGTGCGTTATCACTGGCTCTAAGAAAGTAAGCCAGGCTGGTTGAATCTATGAAAGGCCCAAAATACTCGATTTTTTTTTTAATAATACATTTTTTATTCGGAATTTCAAAAATATTCCACCGAAAAAAATTCAGAATATACCTCTGCTGCTGGACGGCGACAGTGGGTCTAAATAGAAAATACACAGCGCATGTGTGCCCGCGCTTACGTGACTGTCAGATGCTTAACGTATGCGATGTAAACCGAACGGCGATGTCGATGGCGAAGTGCGACAGAGCCGAACGCTACGTCAAGACGATTAAAGTGCGACAGCCCTCGCCGCATCGACTAAAGTGCGAATAATTGCCGCACAACTAACGTATGATAAGAGTACTGAAATTTTGTATTTAATATTTTTGTTGACAATTTTGTTGTAAATTGGTTGTACATAATTCCATAATTGATGTATTGAACCGAATCGAAAAATTATTTTATTTCGTTAGTGATACGATTTCACTTAGGGGTTTCGTAGTCTCGTAAGGTCCGGCCAATATAGGCGTAAAAATGACGGAAAAGCACGGGCGCTTCACGCAACGGGCATACCACTTCAAAGCTGCCGACGACATGGTCGGACGTTGCCTGCATTTTGTTACCAAAATCGGAAAAGGCACTCGCGCACGAACGACGGAAATCGTGGCCACTTAGGGGTTTTCGTGAGTCTCAAGGACAAAGCCGGACATGGTCCAAAAAATACGTAAAAATCAAGGGCGCCTACGCAATGCGGGCTACCACTTACGTGATGGGCGAGATAGCCGACGTTGCCTCGATTTTGTTGCTAAAATCGGAAAAGGCAATTGCGCTACTTAAACCATGGAAACTTTTACGACTTGAAAATTTGAAACTTTTATGGATGTTCCTGATAAATCGATATTACCATAAAAATTTTAAATGATTTTAAGATATGAGGAATTTTTAAAACTCAAACAATACATATATAAGGGCACATACAATCAAAGTTCGATGATAAAAAGCAATAGATTAGATTATATTACAAGGGCATTACAAAGAAGGATTTAATTAACTAACGAAAGCATTGTTCGTCATGGTGGAACAAATGATCGTTCGCCTATCCTGGGTACAAAACCGAGAATGATGTAAGACATTTCAGCATATTACCCCGACCCGCTCTAATATTGCGCCACCCTGGACAATCGCTTCAATCCCTACTATGAAAGAACTCCATGGGGTTCCGCAGCGCCCAAATTGCCGCCCATTGGGTGGCCTATGCCGCACGCCCGGTGTATAAGACTTAAATTTTGGTTGTTGTTTATGTGGATTTCGCCCTCCCATATGGGCATGTTATCCCGATTCCCTGCTGCCCCCTATGTTAATACCACCCGGTTTCCGGATGGTCTGCGCAACGAGTCAAGGATTTGTTGCGGTTGCGGACCTCGCCGTCCGCTTCGCTTGTCCCTTCTTCTTCCAGAGGAGGAACCTCGTGCACCTTCGGCGCGTTGGCGGCGGAGACATGCCGAGACGCCCGCTTCTGCTTTCGCCTCGTGACTCCACTATATGGTGCGTGAGGTGTGTGTGGGCTTATGCTTGATAACCGGAAGCGTGCCCTGCATCAATGCAGATGCCCGCTTTGGTGGTTGCATAACACCGTAGGGCGACTTTCGTCCGCTTTTCCGGGCGTAGTGGCACCACGGAGAGGGTTGTTCCCTGCTTATCCCATGCAAAGGTTGCCCGAGATGTGGGTGGTACGTAATAAATAGGTACAAAGTATGCAGCCATACAACACACGCTACATCGCATAAATTTAAATTTGATGTACGACATATGATAATGCAAACCGCTTGTCATCCGTGCGATGAGGTCCGCAGCAGTCCTCGCAGAGACGATCCTTCCCCACCTTCGGTGACCGCTGCTTCCTCCTTCGCCTTCTTCGCTTTGTGCTCCGCACTTGAACGTATGTCCTCGTTGGTTGCACAATGAGCATTTCTTCACGCTTTGCGCCTTCACTCATCCATGTCATTTCTTATACGCCTTGTTCTTCGACGCTCGCTTCCTCTTCTCGTGATCAAAATCGTGACCCGTAACCTTTCATCAATACTAGGAGTTGTGGTGAAAGAACCCACAACACCATAACCATAAAGCTCCTCGCCCAAGTTGCCATCACCCTTTCCTTCATGTAATATTCAGATAGGTATGTACCAGTGTTGCATTCCAAATAAAGCACATGCAGCTATAACATGAGAACATGGCCTATGCAAAGGTATGGTTTGTTGCACGAGCATTTGCACTCACACAGAAGATGCACTCCGAGTGACAACCTCTCGTTGGTTCCACGCCTTCCTTTATCCCTCGCAGATCACCTCGGCGCTAGTACGTGCACCAACTTTGATAGCTCTATGTTTGGCCGCTTCGAGCTTTCTCATGCATGTATTTAGTGATCATCAAGAGTACAAGAACTTCTCATCTCTCATTACTATCTCAAGAACAGATGCCCGTCCACAAAGTACTTGGTTGTACCCTCAAAGACTCGACAATTCCTACCAACGGAAGACACCTCATCCCTCGCATTACCCATTTGTAAACTTCGCAGTTAGTGGTCATCACACCAGATTCCGCACCATGTGTGTCATATAACATGACCACTTCTCTCTTCGGTTCAGGCTTAATCCACCGAGAAACATTTGATTGGCCTTTGCCTCCGATTTACCAAGTTAGTCGCGTCGTCCTCTATTGGCGGGGGAAAAGAGGCTCCGCCGCTCTTGTGTTCCATCGGCGCCATCATTGTTCGCGCTTCCTTGTGTTTCCTTGTCGTCATCAAGATTTTTCCACGAGCTCGAACTTCTCGTCCGGTTGGAGTTACATAGTCTTTTGAACATGTTCATCACCGCTTGTTCTTGAATTGCTTATAGAAGTTTGCACCCAAATGCCTCATGCACCATCGACTCGCAAATCAAAGCCATCGAATGGCTCATCTTCCCCGCTTGCAACCGGTTGATAGCACTAAGCAACCCAAAGATGCCTCGGCTATGCAAAGACGACAAATCTGGACGAGTTTTGACTAATTTTATCTTTAGGTTTCAGAGGAACCACAGCCAACTCTCATAGTTCTTGCTTTCACGAAGGCAAAGGCAACAGCAGAATCTGGTTGTTCCCATCGACACCCACACCGCCAAGATTTGCCCTCAGATTTCCTTGCCAAGAATGTGCCGCCCACGCACAACAACGGACGACGCGATGTAATGCCTTAATGCAAGCGCCGAATGCGAAGAACACTCTCCTCGATGCATTTTAGTTGACCACTTGTCCGACGGACAATCTTGATAATCATAGTAGGTCCCGTGATTTCTTCCTGAATACAATCGAGCAAAGGCGGGGAGGTTGTGGTACAAGTCTTCAAACTTCCCAAACCTCGCTTTCTAGTGCCTTCTTCGCCCTCCACGCCTTCCGTAGCTAATTGTGTATCGATATCTCTGCTCGATCGCCGGATAATAGCACGGGCTCAAAACTCGTGTTCTCCACTATCTCTGCGTACATGATGTTCGCGACATACCCGACGATAGGTTCTCGTGAGCCATCACTGCTTCTCACCATACATGTATGCTGCTCAACCTTCAACATATCCAATGGGTGCCCTATTTGGGCTTGTACGCTGCACTCTCCACGGACACCCATGGATCTCACACACCACGTCAGAAAGGTGTTGGGGTAGATTTCTTAACCCCGAAAGTCCTTCTTAATGATAGAGCCCAATCTTTCACGGCATCCTCGCGCACCTTCTTTTGTCGGGTACATAATCGTTATGCCTAACCTCATTATCACTTTGTCGCCAAGGCATCTCCCTCATTTCATTGACAACCATATTTTCAAGTTGTCAAGTGCTCACTCGGTGGCACAAGCGGCTCCATACCTCCTCCATCTTCCTCATCCGACTCATCGCCGCCCTCCTCTTCGCTTCAACAGACTCACGGTCTTCCTCTTCCATCCTAGCTGTTATTTCCTCAATTTGCTCACCTTCGCCTACCAGTCCCCCCCGCTTCTTGGCCAACATTTTCATCACCTCTCCGAACTCGAACTGTTTCACCACTTTGTCGAACATGTTGCTCATGGCTAGATCCCCAATTTCAGTGTCACCGGTTGAGCTCATTTTGAGGTGACTACACTCACCGGCGCCCAATCACTGGGGGCAACATGCTCTCATATGCTCGCACTAAAAGCACTCGATTCCATCCCGTTGCTCTCGCCTCACATATGATCTCCACGATGGTTCCTTTAGCTCAACTAACTCCCAGTAAATAGTGTCGTTTCGCACACTACATAGGCAAAATACCTTCAACTCACACTTGTCTTCTTCCATCCGAAAAGTATAATACAACCATTTCAACACGGAACCAAATGTGCGCTCCTCGAGCCTACTCAAACTTCTGTCCACATACTGCATGTTACTTAGATCTGCACCCTCCAAACCATGCATTACAACCCCATCTCCATAATAAATCCTAAATGGAACTCGTTCTGCCATATCTGCGAATCCATTCATTCACCCACGAATTAATTATCTTCCGCATAAAATACTATGACGAACATAACTATACCTACATGGTACGAAAATATATATCTAACCGTAAGAAACATCTACATTCCTAATAATTCATATCGATGTAGTTATATCTGTAAAAAAAATTACATTTCCATCAATATGTACCGATATACTCCTATCCGTAAAAATTCATTCCTAACAATATATACATTCGTATCGATGTACTTATATATTAAAAAAATACTCATTCGTAACTATATTTCCTTCAATATATACCGATATACTCCTATCCGCAAAAAATATCTAAATTTTCTAAACTAGAACTAGTCAGTGACCTATCAATTTACCTACATTTATCCGTAACCTACATCTAAAACTATTTCTAATCTACCACTATTTATCGCTACAATGCTCTAGATCTAACTATTTCTAACATATCATAATTTCATCGCTAAGAAAAGTAAACAACAAAATTTACCTCGCAGTAATGGCGCAGAATCTCCCCTTCTTCCTTCTCTCTCCCCTCTCTCTCTCCTCTCTCTCTTCACGGCGCACAAATGAGCACAATGCCGGGCGAGCGGCTCATATAACACTCTGTCAAGATTTTGGTCGGGCGAGAGAACCCGCCTCGCCGCAGACGACCATCGGTCGATTTTATTCATCGTCGACTTTCGCTGCGGCGACAGACGCCGCTTTCGCTCTGTCAAGACTTCATAGCTGCGACGACAGAGTCCACGTAAGCGCCCGCACCTGCCGCCTGTATTTTTCTATTTAGACTTCGTGCACGTCCAACGTCATGACAGAGGTATATTTTGAAATTTTTTTTTCCGTGGAATATTTTGAAATTCGAATAAAAAATGTATTATTAAAAAAATCAAAATACTTTTGTCAAAATATTCTCAAATATCTCCACTGCCATGGATGCTAGCCTTGGTTGGTCTTCGATTCGAGCTTCCAAATGCAAGCACCTGAAGAAGTAACAAAAACAACAATAGCATATATTAAAACCAAAGCTAGAACAACTTTTGAGCCGAGGCTTCAAATGACTTGAAATTTGAAACACGACTTCCCTAGGACACTAGGAACCTATTCCAATCAATAATCACATGGATCATTGCCAAAGTTCTAACATTTATATATTTTAAGAGAAGTTGCACAAAAATCGAGCAAAACCACAAAATCAAGAACTGGAGTTGCTCGTGGGAGGATTCAAGCCAACACGACCAAGGATGTTTTCCCACACATCCTAGCACTCTTAATCTCCGCAAATATATATTAAGCCAAAAGCTTTTGAATCACAAGAATCGAGATATCACCCTATTCAAGCCAAAACACGGTCAACCTCCTAATATTTGCTATGAGGAAGCCTAGATGGATGGGAGATGACCTCTGGAGGTTTTCTTCTTACATGTCCTTGGCAACCAACAATACATACGAAAGGAAAAACCACAAGAATCAAATACAACCAAGGCAAAAAGCTCAAGAACAACAAGAACAAGCACTTGCAATAATTTGATAGATATATCAAACCTAAGGATAATAAAAAGCTCACATGCAAGAGCCTCAAGTCATCTATCCCTAAGGACTATGGAGAATATAGGAAAGAGAGTAGAAAAGAAAATACACATGTGCTGTACAATAACACTACAATATCTACTACATTTTGGAGAAAACAACATGCATCACAATATGAGTGTTTTTGCCTTGCATGTACAGAAAATTTTACTTGAACAAACTAACTCAAAGCCTTCCTCTTCTGATAATGCTTGTTCCAAGTAACTAAACACTTTGACTCGTGAATCTCACAGCTATAAATGTAGCTGTAATAAGGCGGTAAGATTGATTTCCACACTCGGACCTCAAGTTTCCCATGGGGTGTCACACTTCCAGACAATATCTCTTGCAAGGTAATTTTGGGCACTTCTTCATGAGCAAGCCCTACTCGAGCATGGCCGTAGATTTCACAATATATACTATCTCCAGATATTCTCGGAAGTAAAGCATTTTTTCTTTTCACCCCAAAATCACTTGAACATCCAAGTAGCAGCTGATTCTTCTGATCCTTCTCCCTAAGGCATTCAAGAACCCTGCGCCAATGCCGTGCGTCACCACTAGCTCTAAGAGAATAAGCTATGGTGTTCGCATTTATGAAAGACCTGTTTCCATTTATGACAGACCCAGTGAACTCCTTACATTTCTCTTGGTCAAAGAACTCCTCAAATATTTCCACTGCCATGGATGCTAGCTTTGGTTGGTCTTCGGGGTTTGAGCTTCCAAACGCAAGAACCTTGAAGAAGTACCAGTATGCTTCTCGAGGCAAAAATCTTAGAAGGAGAGGTTGGACCGTTCCAAATTTTGCGACCTCGTCAGATCGACTCGTAATTACGATTTTACTGTCTGGTGAAAAACAACTTCGAGAAGCAGAGTACATCTTTCTCCATGCATCCTCATCGACATCCCCAGCTAGGTCAATAACAACCAGGAGCCTTCCTTCATCTAGGGAGGAGGTACGTTGATGTTTGATTAATCCTCCATCTCTTAGGGTGCATGGTTTTTCTTCTCTAAAATCATTCTCACTGAAAAATATAATATGAGAAAAATAGCTACGCACCCTTTCGTCGAAGCAAACATGCTCAATAAGTGTACTCTTTCTAACTTTTGCTGCACCGATAATTGGCAAGACACCCAAATTGTTGGTCTCCGGAGGTTCTCTATCCAGCAAGAAATTGATGATCCGTTCCATCTCCATCTCGGCCAAACATGCACTTCTCCATAAACATATACATGCTATATGGTTGGCGACACATAGGAGGGTAATTCTTCATAAATATAACAAATTCATTCATACCAGTAATAGTCAACTCTACACTTTGAAGCATCTGTTTTAACTCATCTTTTCTATGTCTACTGCCAGTATAGAAATGAACACGCTTGCCAGAATTGAATTTTGATAGGGAAGAATAGCTCACTTCATCGCCTTCATGGGCTTGGCATCTGAACTTGTCGAGAACGTAGTAGCCCCTGTACATCTCTTCTCTCAGCACGTTGAGCTGTTGAAGCATGGCTTGGCTTGTGATGTGCCTCCCCTCGGCCTCCTCGACGGCGACACGAACCCGGTGCAGCATCAGCTGTAGTCTCCGTAGGCTCTCCTCCTTGGACAACACCGGCGGCTTACAGTATTTGTCGATGAAGAAGGAGAGGGATCTGCTAGCGAGTTCGCCTACGATTGCAGATAAGAACGTCTCCATTGGGAAACGTCTCTCACCAAGATGAGAAGTGATAATAATTATATATGTGATGCGAAATACTGGTTTCGTGTCAGAGCTGTTGCTTTGATTTCTTTGACTGGAAGACTAGCGAAAAAACCATGAATGGAGAGGAAGCAGTCTACACGGTAGTAAAAGCCTACGCAGTTGCTGGAAGACTAGCGAAAAAACCATGCATGAATGGAGACTGGAGAGGAAGCAGTCTACACGTTAATGAAAGCCTACGCGGTTGCCCTTCGCTAGCAGGTACTTTTCTTAACTAGTAGCATTATGGCAACCGATTTAACAGCTAGTCATTTTTTATAATCTGTTTGGGATTAACTCACAATTCTGAAATAAATTCTTACTCAGAATATTCTACAAAGCCTAGGAAATTTAATGTTAAATTTGATTTGTTTCCAACTAAATTCAGTCATCAAGTTATAAATTTCATTTTATAATGCGTGTTTTGATCAGCACGAAGGTTAAAAAGGTTCTATGTTCAATGAAATGAAAGAGTGAAAAATGATGCAATACCTTTCAATTAAGTGCTTCGAGAAGTTGAATGATGATTATTTGTGTAGCAGTGAATTTTAGGAATAAATGAGGCGATACCTTTCAAGTAAGTCTGAGGAAAATCTAAGATGATTATTTGAGGAAAGATAATGAAATGAACAAGGACAAGATAGGTAAACTGGCACTAAATTAATCTACTTACATGTGGCCTATAAAACGAAAAATGTCCGAAAAAACAATATGTTTTGTAAAATGGATGAGGCATATTGCATTCATAGAGGGCATGGAAGATTTAGTCCATATTACTGCAGTACAACACATTCATCTGGTAGAAAAAGAACCATGCGTGCTGCAGTAGATGAAGCGCACCGAGAGGGGATGAATTGCCACCTTTGCTACAGCGGGCCGTCAGGAGCAATTGCCTTGCTTTTTCTTGGCTCCCTACTGTAGAGCGCCACATGTCCCTTGCCAAGCAAAGGAATATCTCCATTTGCGGGACTGTCTGAAACATGACGTCTTTCTTGTGGACAGGAAGGAGGTGTAGTTTCTGTGGGATTACAATTTAAGCCGTCTCTATAGTTACAGATGGTTCGATCGAGGTATCGAATGGTATGGATCGACAAAAAATTGGACGAATAACAATTGCTACAGTATTATAAGTAGTGTTTTTGCACAGTGAATCCATTTGTAAGTTTTTTCAATTGATACGAACCATTGATTTTTAATCTGACGGTTTCATGAGGACTGCTTACCTTACAGTCCTGACGAGATTACATGGTGTCTCTTGCTTCCTTTCCGGTCATTGCTGGTTAGGAAGGTCAAGTCTCGTGGTCAAAACAATAACAGAGAGAAAGACACAGAGAGAGAGAGAGCGCGCACGCGGAATTCAGAGAGGGAGAGAAATGACCATAGAAAATGACTCTATTTGCTCTAAGCGCCGAAAAATCAGTCCATACTTTTTTTTTAAGCTGAAAAAATCAATTCATTCCGTGCACATGATCTTTGACAAATGGGCTTCATCTCGCCTGTACCTGCTGACTACTTTTTTTCTTTGTTTCGAATTTTAGCAAAAAATTATAACATTCAGTCAAGAAGAGAACAGTGAGCACACGTTGAGCTGTGCTGGAACGCGGGTGGAGCAACGCTTGGCTCGGTTTCTACGTGCAGACCAACCACTGTTACTGCTTGAGTTTTTCTTTCCTTCTTTATTACATGTACTCTACCGATTAGCAACAGGTACAACTCTTGACTCTTGGGTCTACGCTTACTGAGCCATCGCCATCTGTTTATCTGCAGAATTTGCCGTACAGCCTACGTTGCTATTACTTCCTTTGATTCTCCCACAGTGCTGGCATACTAAGAGGATAAATGCGTGCAAACTACTTCCTCTAGTCATAAATAGTTATTTTAGATATTGACACTGTCTCTAAAATATAGCTTTAACTACTAATTTCTATTATAACATATTTATAAAACCTAATAAAATTATAGAGTTCCCACGCCGTACACCAGAGTTGGGGGAGAAGCGACAGGAGTGTCACACGCGGGGTTTTGGGGGGTTTTGATCACCGATTGCTCAAGTGGTTGAGGATCTATTCAATATGGGAAGTGACCTAACGTGAATGCATAATTTGGTTCTTCCCCTGTTCGGGTGGATGCGGTAATGGGGAATTTAGGCGGTGCAGTGGGTTGGGTTCGGTGTTTTGAGCAGGCTGGGGAAATGTGGGAGCTTGGGAATGCACTAGGAAATTTTCCGCGGCGTAACACGCCACAGATCGTTTTTTCAAGAAAAATGTTTTTTCGACGGCGTTTAATTTTCTAAATCGTCAAATAATGAGCTAAACGGGAAAAATAGAGAGATAGAGTTGTAGAAATATCTCTTTCGATTTAATTATTTGGAAAATATTGGAGACCGAGCTGGAAAACCACGACGGGAAAAAGTCTAGAGGAAAAGGGCTAAAATTATTAGAGATGTCAACCTTTTTTGTCGAGTTTAATACTCTATGTGTTCGCCAAGTAATAATATATGTTTTAAAATATTAAAACTTCATGGGCGTAACTACGCCGGCGGTCGCTTTTTCCATAGGAAATTTTTTTTTCTCGTATGCTTTTATTTTTTAAATCGTCAAAATGGGGAAAAATAGAGAGATAGAGTTGTAGAAATATCTCTTTCGATTTAATTATTTGAAAAATATTCGAGGTCGAGTGAAAACCGCGGGGAAAAAAGCCTAGAGGAAAAGGGTGAAAATTATTAGAGATGACACCTTCTTTTGTCGAGCTTAATACTTTACGCTTTCATGAGTAATAATACATGTTTTAAAAAATATTAGAGATCGACGCGCTTATGGAGTAATAATACATGTTTTAAAAAATATCAGAGATCGAGATGGGAAAAAGTCTAGAGATAGAGCTGCACAAATATTTCTAGCGACAAACACTTTTTTTTGGGGAAACGGAGAAAGGACATGTTTTAAAAAATATTAGAGACTCATGGCGAATACGCCACAAGGTCGTTTTTTCATAGGGATTTCTTTTTTCATCGGCGTTTTATTCTTTAAATCGTCGAAATAATGAGCGAAACGGAGAAAAAAGTAGAGGGATAGAGCTGTAGAAATATCTCTTTTGACGAATTATTTGAAAAATATTGGAGACCGAGCTAGAAAACCGAGGTGGGAAAAAAATTTAGAGGAAAAAGGCTAAAAAATTATTAGAGATGATAACTTTTTTTGTCGAGCTGCAGTAGATGAAGCGCACCGAGAGGGGATGAGAATTGCCGCCACCTTTGCTACAGCTGGCCGTCAGGAGCAATTGCCTTGCTTTTTCTTGGCTCCCTACTGGAGACCGCCACATGTCCCTTGCCAAGGAAAGGAATATCTCCATTTGCGGGACTGTCTGAAACATGACGTCTTTCTTGTGGACAGGGAGGAGGTGTAGTTTCTGTGGGATTACAATTTAAGCAGTCTCTACAGTTACAGACGGTTCGATCGAGGTATCGAATAGTATAGATGGACAAAAAATTAGATGAATAACAATTGCTACAATACTATAAACAGTGTTTTTGCATAGTAAATCCATTTGTAAATTTTTTTAATTGATCTGAACCATTGATTTTTAATCTGACGGTTTCACGAAGACTGCTTACCTTACGGTCCTCACGAGATTACAAGGTGTCTCTTGCTCCTTTCCGGTCATTGCTGGTTAGGAAGGTCAAGTCTCGTGGTCAAAACAAGAACAGAGAGAGAGAGAGAGAGCGAGCCCGGACGCGGAATTCAGAGAGAGGGAGAGAGAAATGACCATAGAAAATGACTGTCTCTTTGCTCTGAGCGCCGAAAAATCAGTCCATACTTTTTTTTAAGCTGCAAAAATCAATTTATTCCATGCACATGATCTTTGACAGATGGGCTTCATCTCTCCTGTACCTGCAGACTACTTTTTTTCTTTGTTTCGAATTTTAGCAAAAAATTATAACATTCAGTCAAGAAGAGAACAGTGAGCACACGTTGAGCTGTGCTGGAACGCGGGTGGAGCATACCGGTGGAAACGCAGGCCGAGGCAGCTCCGTGGCGAGATTTGGCGGCGGCGCAACCCAACTAAGCGACAAGGAGGAAGTGGGCACCATTCTTCTCGGTCCTTCCATGCCACAGCAGAGAGCACTGGAGGGAGTAGTAGGCAGCGCGGGCTGAGAAGGAAGAAGAAGAGGAGAGGAAAGGCTGGGCCTCACGTGTGGGGTCAAAAGATGAAGGGGCCCATGTGTAAGTGAAGCAAGAGAGGGCAATTAGATTTTCTCCCTTGGGACAGCACATGTTCCTTACATTAATTAACCTATCAAATCGTGTCCTACATTTTTTAAAAAAAATTAGTATAAATTTTAGATAATTTTGTTATCTAGAAACAATTTCAATTTGAAATATCGTGTGTAAAAATTCTAGTAATTCTGACAAGCCAAACTGTTCATTTCTTCTTTTAAGCTTTTAATTTATTTGAGGACTGAAATGATACCAAAAAATTTTATGATTTTTTTCAAGGTCCCTTAAGGTCAAATTATTCTACTGGAAAATTTTAATATTTATATATTTTATAATAATTTTGACATTGAGATTTTAAATTTCTCGGTTTTTATTTTTGGAATTTTATAGGCATAAATTTTGACTATTTATTTTTTATATTTTTACTGAATATGAACCTATACCTTAGTAACATATGGTAAAATTTCAATCACTATATAAGGTCTGTGGATTTTTAATTTAATCTGACAAGCTTACTATTCTTAGTCAAATTTCATAATTTCACATTATTTTCTTGAGTAAATGCATTCATATGGCTTTTAGGTTTATAAATGAAGTTCCAGAGATCTACTCTATTTAAATATAATTTTTAATTTTTTTTTGTTATAGATATTTATCTCTATTTATTTATCTTTCACTAATTCAACATTAAAAAGGTTTTTTTTTAGGGAAAAACCAAGAAGACCAGATAAATCAATAAAATTCATAATTAAAACTCATTCAAAATTTTGTATTTTTCTTCTCATTTTATTTGAATTTTGAGGATGTTACAGAGAGATACAATTATATTTGTTATATAACTCTCATATCTATACGGTATGAGCACCTGTGAGATGGCGAGGTGTGGCGCTCGCCATACCTCGATTCCGCGGTGAAAAACCCCAGCGACGAATCGTTTTTTTATCCCCATCGGCTAGCCGCCATCCTGCTGTGTCCGTTGTTGAGAGTCGAGACCGTATCTCAACATCTAGCCTGGGTGCTTGTATTATACAGACGCATCCGCATCTGCTATTCAAATTTTGCCGCAGCGGCGAGACGCGAGACGGCGAGAGACGAACCGTCGTCGCCGAATCGAAGTCAACCAAGGGCGCTGACGCCGAGTCATCATTGGCGATCCGCCGATCCGTAGGCATCGGCAACAAATAAGTCTCTCATGCACCCTACGTAAGTGGCCCAAGCATGGCGACCAGCGCCCACCGTGTTTGCATTTGGCCATTAAGTTATTCTCGATTAGTATTAGCACATGCCACATTCACATGGCGCAGTTGTTTACGATTTACCCAATTGCTTGTTTATTATTTTATTTAGTTGTTTTTCCACTCAATTGATTAGTAAATGGTTGACAAATAAAAAACAAGAGTGAAGTAATTAAGTAAAATAGATTGAAAGGGAAAGGGCAAGGCCAACTCCCAAACGACAGTACACAACGCAACTGAGTTTATTTACAGGACAAAGCCGGTATAAAATCATTTTCTATTTCGTTCTCGTAAGTTTTGGTGATATGATGGTGTTGAGCGGTTTTTTTTGTCCTAAGGTAACAACTAGGAACTCAAATGTTGCATTAGAGGTTTAATCTTACGTTTGCAAACTCACCATACCTTAAGTTTATTCCGTCCTCCGCCATCAGATCTATATAAGATTAATCTGTACAGATATAATCTGCCCCAACAAAATAAGTGCTTGAGATCCTCTCTTTTCCTTCTATTGATGTGAGAATTTTTAGATTTTTTCTTAGGATTATTGTGGGATTTTCTTGCCCTTAAAAGTGAAGGAGATGTCTTTAATATGACTGGTTGTTTTATTTATATATATGTAAAAAAACTATGTAAGCATGTGATTATATTATACATGAGCAAAGACTATAGAGAATATAAGAAAGAGAGTAGAAAAGAAAATGCACATGTGTTGTACAACAACACTACAATATCTACTACATTTCGGAGAAAACAACATGCATCACAATACGAGTGTTTTGCATTACATGTACAGAAAAATTTACTTGAGCAAACTAACTCAAAGCCTTCCTCTTCTGACAACGCTTGTTCCCAGTAACCACACACTTTGACTTGTGAATCTCATAGCTATAAATGTAGTTGTAATAAGGCGGTAAGTAAGATTTCCACACTAGGACCTCAAGTTTCCCATGAGGTGTAACACTTCCACGCAATATCTCTTGCATGGTAATTTTGGGAGCCTCTTCATGAGCAAGCCCTACTCGACCTTGGCCGTAGATTTCACAATATATACTACCTCCAGATGTTGTCGGAACTAAAGCACGTTTTCTTTTCACCCCAAAATACCTTGAATGCTTCTCCCTGAAGCATTCAAGAACCCTGCGCCAATGCCGCGCGTCACCACTAGCTCTAAGAGAATAAGCCATGCCATTTGCAAACATGAAATGCCCATAGAACTCCTGATATTTCTCTTGGTCAAAATACTCCTCAAATATCTCCACTGCCATGGATGCTAGCATTGGCTGGTCTCGGGGATCCGAGCTTCCGAACGCAAGCACCTTGAAGAAGTACCAATGAGCTTCTCGAGACAAAAATCTTAGATGGAGAGGTTATGCTGTTCCATACTTTGCGACCTTGTCGATTGACTTGTGATTACAATTTTATCGCTCGATGGAAAGCGCTTTGAGAAGCAGAGTACAACTTACTCCATGCATCCTCATCAACATCCCCAGCTAGCTCAATAACAACCAGAGCCTTTCTTCATCTGAGGAGGTGCGGTGATGTTTGATTACTCCTCCATCTCTTAGAGCATCTCCAATGTTGCTTTAAAATCCATTCCCAAAATCTGATTTTAGGCTTGATTGCAAAAAAAAGTACTCCAACAGTTCCTTTTTCTAGCTCCTCAAATTTTGGCACGCCCAAAAACAGCACCCCGACTCCTCATTTTTGTGCGCTCTGTCCGCGCTCCCAATCAACATTATTTCGCGTCTAGGATAGCCCACCGGACCAATTCAAAGGTGTTTTTGGGAGAAAATATAGGAACTGTTGGAGAACAAGGTATTTTATAGACCTAAAATTTTTTGGGAAGGTCCCAATCTAAGAATATTGGGAGTCTAAATATTAGGAACTGTTGGAGATGCTCTTAGGGTGCATGGTTTTCTTTCTCTAAAATCATTCTCACTAAAAAAGATAATACGAGAAAAGTGGTTGCACACCCTTTCGTCGAAGCAAACATGCTCAACAAGTGTACTCTTTCCAACTTTTGTTGCACCGATAATTGGTAGGACACCCAAATTGTCAATCCCCAGAGGTTCTCTATCCAGCAAGAAATTAACGACCCGTTCCATCTCCATATGGCGGCCAAACATGCACTTCTCCATAAACATATGCATGCTATACGGTTGGCGACACATAGGAGGGTAGTTCTTCAGAAATATAACAAATTCATTCATACTAGTAACAGTCATCTCTACACTTTGGAGCATCTCTTCCAACTCGTCTTTTCCGTGTCTACTGCCAGTATAGAAACGAAAACGCTTACTAGGATTGAATTTTAACAGGGAAGAATAGCCCACTTCATCGCCTTTATGGGCTTGGCATCTGAACTTGTCGAGCACATAGTAGCCCCTGTACATCTCTTCTTTTAGCACGTTGAGCTGCTGAAGCATGGCATGGCTTGTGACGTGCCTCCCCTCGGCCTCCTCGATGGCGACGCGAACCCGGAGCAGCATCAGCTGTAGTCTCCATAGGCTCTCCTCCTTGGACGACGCCGGCGTCTTGCAGTATTTGTCGATCAAGAACGAGAGGGATCTGCTGGCGAGTTCGCCTATGGCTGCGGATAAGAACGTCTCCATTGGGAAAAACCACTCTCACCGGGAGAAGAAGTGATAAGAATTATATATTGCTGATGCGAAATACTCTTGGTTTTGTGTCAAAGTCGCTACTTCGATTTCTTTGAATGGAGAAGAAACAGTCTACACGGTAGTAAAAGCACCGAGGTTTAGTCTACGCAGTTAAGTGCTTCGAGAAGTTGAATGATGATTATTTGTGTACGTTAATTCTATTTCTGGTATATATGTGTGTGATGATTATGTAACATCCTAAAATTTTCCTAAAATAAGAAAGAAAATCTTAAATTTTGAATATGATTTATTTCTGAATTTTCTGGCATTATTTGTCTTTCTTAGAATTTTTGTTCTAAAGAAAAAGAATGAAAAGATATTTTATAATGAATTAGTAAAACAAGATAAAAGTAAAAAGTACAAGTAAATAATGTCAGAAAAAATTCAGAAAAGTTATATTTAATATAGGAAATATCTGGAACTCTTTTCTAGCGGTCAAAAGCAATATGGACATATTAATTGATGATACGAAATGAATATTAATGATGTTTGACTAAAACAATATAATGTCATATTTTTTAAGAAAAATCTACCTTAAATTTTTACCATAACATCCTAAGAGCAGTGTTAACATCTAGTAAAAATATAAAAAATAATAATCATATTTAGTGTCTTTTAAAATTCAAAAATTGAAAACTGGAAATCTGGAAATTGCAATGTCAAAATTATTATAAAATAAATACTCAAGTTGTAAATCTGAAATTTTTACACAAGACCACTTAGGCAATGATAAATCTTTACAAAAATTTTAAAAATTCTTGACCTTATTTAAAGCTCCAATTAGATGAAAAACATAAAAGATTTATTTGTGCAGCAGTGCTTGTCAGATTTATTAAAAATTTTCTACCAAATTTCTTAACCTAAAAATTTTACATAAGGTAGATAACTCTCTGGAGACTTTATTAAAAAAATCTGCAAAAGGTTTGGACAATGCCTTGACTCGTGCTGTCCGAAGTGAAGGAATGGAATTGTTCACCTTGTGACTAACGCGTGGGCAATTTTCTCCGGCTGGCCCCACACGTCATGCTTCCTTTCCTTCTTCCTTAGCCGCTGCCAAGTGGGCCCTGGTCCTATGTGCCAGGCCTTATCCTCTCTTCTTCTTTTCCTCCTCTCTGCTCACGGCCGGAGCTCCACCGCCTCTGCACCTTGTCGCATCTCCGTCCAAGCGCTGCCACGTCGCCGGACTTGACACACCGCCTGCACAACCACAGCAGCTCATGTCCAGTCTTCTCCTCCTCCACGCCACATGCCAGGGTCACCGCCTCTCCTTCTTCCTCTGTACTCAGCACCGACCCCCTTCACCTCATCTCACGGCCAGAGCTACAGTACCCCATGTCTAGTCTGCTTCTTCCCCATGCCACTATGGCAACGTCTCACCCTTGCCCAACTAGTGAAGGCTCCAATCTCCGCCACGGCAAGCTTGGGCAGCGTAAAATCGCTGCCACGGCAGTCCAGTCGCCCGACTTCCTCTGTGCGTTAGTGGTGCCACCGACTTCTTCATCTCAGGAGGCACGTTGATGTTTGATTACTCCCCATCTCTTACGGTGCATGGTTTTTATTCTCTAAAATCATTCTCACTAAAAAATATAATACGTGAAAAGTGGTTGCACACCCTTTCTTCGAAGCAAACATGCTCAATAAGTGTAGTCTTTCCAACTTTTGCTACACCGATAATTGTTAGGACACCTAAATTCACTTTCTCTTTGTGCGCCTCGATCCTTCGCCAAGCAGCATAAAATTTAAGGAAATGAGGCAATACCTTTCAATTACGCCCGAGGAAAATCTAAGATGATTATTTTAGGAAAGATTATGAAATGAACATGGAAAAGACAGGTAAACTGGCACTAAATCTACTTTATGGCTTATAAAATGGAACATGTCTGACAAACTAATATGTTTCAGAAATGGATGAGGCATATTGCATTCATAGAGCGGTTTTGCTAGGCATCGGATGTCCTAACACTGTAACATTTTTTTACGCGCAACATTTTCACTAACGCTGCAACATTTTCCTTCGACAAATGCTACAAAGAAACGGATGTTGCAAGCGTTCAAAAAAATGTTACACGCGTTGGTAACAAATGTTGCAGGAGTAGACAAAAAATGTTTCAAAAGGCGTCCGAAAAAAACAAAAAAATCGGACGTTCGGATGCTAGTATTCGCCTTCATAGAGAGGGCCAGGAAGATTTAGTCGATTTTACTACAGTACATCACATTCATCTTGTAGAAAAAGAACAACCCGTACTGCAGTCACCCTGTTACATTAGCACGTACACATGTGATCCTTAAATATTTGGGGTCGCATGTTTTTTCCTTTTTTCTGATGATTTGTAGCTTATTTATCTTTTATTTTCTTAATTAGCAGGATAGATAAGCCTAGACAGGTAGGCGATCTTTTTTGTCTTTGCATTCCTCTCAGAAAAGTGTAACACCCCAAATTTTACTTTTCTTGGATTTATTGTGCATTTTCTATTATTGAGAATTTTTTGGAATTTATTTAGATTATTTGGAATTTAGTTGAATTAAGCTTTATGTTAAGAAGTATTTAAAATTTTGAAAAGCTAAAATAACATTTGGTTGAAAGTATTTTATTTGAGTCTCAAATGCCTTGAAATATTTTTCATAATTTTTCTAGAATTGTTTTGGATATTTTTGTTATTTTATTTTACTTAGTTTGATTTCTAGAATTTCCTTAATTAGAAATAGCCGAAGTGCCTAAAGCCTTTTTAGTCGAAACCCAAGTCCGCCCAAAGATCCGTGTCAAGCCTAGGTTGCTAGCCCATCTAGCCTGCAAACCCACTACCGCCGCAAACCCTAGTCAGTGGATTTAAAACGTTGATTCCGATCCAACGCCACTATTCATCCGAGTCGCTATGCGTTGAATCATTCGATCTGAGCCACTTGTATGCACACGATCGCACCACGCCGCCGCATCAGATCGTGGGTCGGACTTCGACGCTGCCGTAGATTCTTCACGGTGGTTGCGTCTGGTTCGGACGTCGAGGTCGCTATTTAATGTGCCACCACGCCCATTGAATCGCCCACCTGCTCGCCCATTTTGCCTCGTTACGTGGAATGAGACGCCCTAGTATCGCCACTATTGCTTGTTGAACTTGGTGAGGCTACCACCGCTGCTTTTGCCATCTTCCACCGCGATCCATCGCTGCTCCATCGCGGTTTGAGCCAGAATCGAGTCACTCGCGACCGAGATGCGCTTGATCCACCAAGAATCATCAACGGAGGGTGCCAAAGCGGTGTTGGCCGTGTCTCATTCCCATCTCCGATAATACCCGCCATCGCGCCATCACCGCTGCTTGTGCTTGAGCCTACGTTTGATCTACGACCAACGGTCACGATTTCACCTTGTAGATGCATTGCCGCTTGCCCTTGCCATGAATCATAGCCGTTAGATCTAAGTTGTGCGCTTCAGATCATGCCAAGTGTCACACATCATGACATGCCATGTCGCTCAGATTGTTTTGGTCATTGCCACTTCATTGATCGCTTGATCTAGATTGGGTGGTCGCGATCTAGCCACGCCATCATCATCCCATTGCACCACGATCCTCGCTAGCATCACTGTAGACGCTGCCGCCGACGTTGGGCACGGGTTTAAACGTCAGGACCGAGTCCATCGTGTGCACGATTAGCCGTGGACCCGAGTCTATGGACCAGTCCACATGTTAGTCTAACAAAGGATTTCTAGAATAGTTTTATTTTTCGTTATTCGGGTTTATGACATCAAGATGATGTCATAATTGTATTTTTCAGAGAGAATTAATTAGATGTGACATCAGTATGACTTCATAAATCCCATTTTCTAGTAGAAAATAATTTGGTTAATTAGGTTTTATTCTTTTTCTTTTATTTCAAAATTTAGAGAGCTCATTCTCCCTCATACGAACTCCGATTGAGATAATTCTAGTTCCTAAAATTTTTAAAATCAAGTTCTATCAATTTTGGTATTTATTGCTTTATTTAATATTTTCACATAGATGTTGAAGTACCCGAGGTGTTCGTG
Source organism: Guadua angustifolia (assembly GCA_036346375.1). NCBI lineage: Eukaryota > Viridiplantae > Streptophyta > Magnoliopsida > Poales > Poaceae > Guadua > Guadua angustifolia. The sequence continues at coordinate 54,465,737 of CM070512.1, read as the reverse complement.
AGCGAGGAGCCAACTCAAGTGCAAAATTCATAGGAATAAGAGCTTTTTGAAGTTAAGTTGTGCTTTGATCATGTTAAGCCCATGTTTTAAAAAAGTTATATTGTTTTAAACTACTACATGCTAATACAGTATATAACTGTTTCAATTAAATTGGGATTACATATTCAACCTAATTGAACTTATGTCTACCTTTTCATTTGTATGCTATGGTTCATTTGTCACACTAGAATGATTCTTTATTAATTGGTAACTATTAATCGCCAATGTGAGATGGTTAGAATGTGTTAGTTTGTTTAGCCATGCAATGGGTTATTGATATCATTTTCAAAATGAAAATTAATCTTGATTAATGTAATATAGAATGTGTTTATGAAAGGTGTGTCATGTGTTGTTGATGGCACGTGGTGCATGGTAATCAACTAGGTGGTAAAATGATTTAGACTGAGGCAAGTAGCAAGAGTTGTGAATTTTTTCGTCTGGTGTGGCATTTGGGCAACTGCATTTGTTATTTTGATAAATGGAAATTGATGTGTTGGATAATGGTTATTGTGAGTGTTTAGGAATTCTTGCCTTGGTCAACTAAGGACTTAACCTTGCAAGCATTTGAATTGGACCAAACATACAACCACATATATGGTATAGGATGAGACTTAATCGATTAATTTATAATATCTAAATTTTTGTACTTTGATGGTGGTGTGGGTTCTGGGTGTACAGGAAGACTCACATGGTGCAAGAGGGGGCCCTAATAGTGGCAACCAATTCCTTCAGTGTTGAAACCTCAGCATGTAGTACTGGGTTTCGACAGAGTATTGTAAAGGCTTTGTTATGATCGCTCATGCGCATACTCTTATATGGCGAGTCACGATAGACATAGTAAGTTGATTATATCTTGTGGGCAAAGTATATAACCTCTCAGAGAGTATCAAATCTATTCAATAGCCATATCTGCAGATTGGACAATGCTAAAAATTACAATTAAGGGTTAGATTTTGATAAAATGAACTTGGGAATGGAGGCATGTGCTTATGAAAATGTGGAAATTGATTGAAGATTGTGAGTCAATTTATTTATGAAATAACTAAGAAATTTATTAATGTTATTTTTTTACTGTCATTTCAATCTATTTATGCTATTCATTTGTAAATGCTAATTTATTGCAAAATAACCAATTTAGCCATTCACTTGGAATAAGCCATGCATGTAGTATAATAAACTAGCATTTTGTGCACAACTTGTTGAGTGCTTTATGTACTCAATCCCTTGCAACAATCCAACCACCGGTTGGAGAGGAGTTTACACCAGCTTTTGAGGAGTACCAGGAGGAAGCGATCGACTAGGGTGCGAACCTTGTCGGCTTGTCCGTGGCAATTGAAAGGTTACTATAACTAATTTATTTTCGCTGCAGTTTTATTTATTTCTTAGTCTATGCCCTGCGTGGCCTATTATTGTAAGGTCGACCACAAGATCGTTCAACTATTTATATTTAATAGATGAAATCATTTATTTATATTTTCACTTGTATATGATTGTGATATTTATTTATGTTGAGAATATGTACCACTAGCGTGATCCTAGACTAATGTAGAATACATAGAAGTCCGAATTTTCATATTTGGGTCCCGACAAAAAGTCTGACTTTAAATAGCAAAAAATCATATTTGTCATTAACTTGGGTCCGCTAGATAGACAATTAGATATTTCTAGTTAACATGAAAGAGCTTCTTCTGAGTGTCTAATTCACATTTTTTAAGTGGTTGGAATTCACATAAAAATCTAATTTCTATTTGCATTTAATTATTATTTAGAATTTTCTTTTGAAATTTGTGTGAAATTGAATTTCTATTTTTTATTTTTTATTCAAAACTTTGTTAATTTAGACTGTATTTGGCATAATATTTTTTATTTTACTAATTTTCATTTAAATATTTTTCTAAATTTTAGTTATTGGTGGATGTTACTTTCAAGTCGTATGTAAACTCAAATTGCTATTTTTTTCTTTATTTTTATTCCAAATCTATCTATCTATATCTATATTAATTGGAGGCTCATCCAAACACCCACACATTAACTCTAGGAGATAAAAAATCCTGATATTACATCTATGTCCCTTTTTCACGATAATACCATCCAAAATTTTTGAAATTACACCTACGTCAGTTTTTCCTAGGAAATCCAAACAACGATTGCTCCTGAGCTCGAGCTATACCATTTTTTTTAAAAAAAAAAGGAATTCTGGAAAATCACTCTCGTGCGAGAAAATTGGTTATTTGCCACTTAAAAGATTGACCCTTTGATTATGATGCCACTTGAGCCAATGACATATGGGACCATCTGAGTCAATGAAATATGTGACGTCACACGCTCACAAGAAGTGTGACGCCACAAGATCCGCATCTAGTTAAGGATGAAACAGTATGCATCACAAATTCACGAAAGGATGAAAGAAAATGCACTTGTAGTTATGTAAAATAAGTCAATAACGCAATACATTAAGGACAAAACAGTATGCATCACAAATTCACAAAATGAGTGATTTAGTTTGCATGTATACATGATACAAACTGCATCAAACTAACTCAATACCTTCCTCTTCTGACAGAGGTTGTTCGTCGTAACCATACACTTTAACTCGCGAATCTCACAGCTATAAATGTATCTATAATAGGGCAGTAAGTGAGATTTCCATACCACCATCTCAAATCTCCCATGAGGTGTAACATTGCCAGAAATAATTTCCTCCATGGTAATTTTGGGAGCCTCTTCATTAGCGAGCTCTACTCGACCTTGGTCGTAGATTTCACAGTACATACTACTTCCAGCTATTCGTTGAAGTAAAATATGTTTTCTTTTCACCCCAAAATCACTTGGACCTCTACTAAGTAGCTGATTCTTCTGATCCTTCTCCTCAAAGCACTCAAGTACCCTGCGCCAATTCATTGGGTCAGCTCTAAGAAAGTAAGCCATGCTGCTTGTATCTATGAAAGGCCCAAGGAATTTCTGAGATTTCTCTTGGTCAAAATACTTATCGAATAACTTTATTGCTATGGATGCTAGCTTCGGTTGGTCTTGAGGATCTGAGCTTCCAAACGCAAGCACCTTGAAGAAGTACCAATGAGCTTCTCGAGACAAGAAATTTAGACACAGAGGTTGCGTCGTTCCAAACTTTGCGACCTGGTCAGATCGACTCGTGATTACGATTTTACTGTGCGATGAAAAGTAACTTCGAGAGGCAGAGTACAACTTTCTCCATGCATCCTCATCGACATCCCCAGCTAGGTCAATAACAACCAGGAGCCTTTCTTCATCTGAGGAGGAGGTACGTTGATATTTGATTACTCCATCTCTTAGGGTGCATGGTTTTTCTTCTCTAAAATCATTCTCACTGAAAAAGATAATACGAGAATAGTGGCTGCGCACCCTTTCGTCAAAGCAAACATGCTCAATAAGTGTACTCTTTCCAACTTTTGCTGCACCGATAATTGGCAGGACACCCAAATTGTCAGTCTCCGGAGGTTCTCTATCCAGCAAGAAATTGATGATCCGTTCCTTCTCCATTTGGCGGCCAAACATGCACTTCTCCATAAACATATACATGCTATATGGTTGGCGCACACATAGGAGGGTAGTTCTTCAGAAATATAACAAATTCATTCATAGTAGTAACAGTCAACTCTACACTTTGGAGCATCTCTTCCAACTCATCTTTTCCGTGTCTACTGCCAGTATAGAAACGAACACGCTTGACAGAATTGAATTTTGACAGGGAAGAATAGCTCACTTCATCGCTTTTATGGGCTTGGCATCTGAACTTGTCGAGCACGTAGTAGCCCCTGTACATCTCTTCTCTCAGCACGTTGAGCTGTTGAAGCATGGCTTGGTTTGTGACGTGCCTCCCCTCGGCCTCCTCAACGGCGACGCGAACTCGGAGCAGCATCAGCTGTAGTCTCCGTTGGCTCTCCTCCTTGGACGCCGCCGGCGGCTTACAGTATTTGTCTATCAAGAAGGAGAGGGATCTACTGGCAAGTTCGCCTGTGACTGCAGACAATAATATCTCCATCGGGAAACCTCTCTGGCTTTCTCACCAAGAGATCAAAGAAGTGATAATAAATATTTGTGATGCGAAATTCTCTTGGTTTCGAGTCAAAGTCATTGCATTGATTTCCTTCACAGGAAGTGGAGAGGAAACAGTCTACGCAACTGCTATCTCCTGCCCATCGCTACCTACTTTTCTTGATTAGTAGCATTATAGCAACCAATTTAACAGCTAGTCATTTTTATAATCTTTTGGGATTAACTCACAATTCTGAAATAAATTCTTACTCAGAATATTCTACAAAGCCTAGGAAATTAAATGTGAAATTTGATTTGTTTCAACTAAATTCAGTCATCAAGTTATAAATTTCATTTTATAATGCTTGTTTTGATAAGCACGAAGGTTAAAAAGGTGCTATGTTCAATGAAAATGAAAGAGTGAAAATGATGCAATACCTTTCAATTAAGTGCTTCGAGAAGTTGAATGATGATTATTTGTGTAGCACTGAATTTTAGGAAATCAAAGCGATACCTTTCAATTAAGATCCTTTTGGTAGAACTTCGATTCTAGTTTCATTTGAGATCTAAAACTTGTAGGCTAAAATAAAGTGAATTAAATTTATATTTTAGTCTAAAATATACACAAGATGATCAATCTAAACACTCTTAATGTATCAATGCCTCCACTTCCACGGATCTCGTAGAGCTAGTAATACCCGCCTCGAGTTGTACCAAACACACCTTAAGTCCGAGGAAAATATAAGATGATTGTTTTAGGAAAGATAATGAAAAGAACAAGATAGTTAAACTGGCACTAAATCTACTTACATATGGCTTATAAAACGGAAAATGTCTGAAAAAATAATATGTTTTGTAAAATGGATAAGGCATAGTGCATTCACAGATGGCATGTAAGATATAGTACGACCATATTACTGCAGTACAACACATTCATCTGGTAGAAAGAACCACCGGTACTGCAGTACACGGAGGATCGAGCGCACCAAGAGTGAGCATGGATAGGTGTAAACTAACGCTTAAATCTATTTTTTAGTTTTTATTAATTTAGGAATTAATAAAATAATGATTAAACCGAAAGAATGATAGGGATATAAGCAAACTAGAAAGTATTTGTACAAAAACACGAATAATAAAAACTAATAGATCAAATCCATACTCACTGATTTATTTATCAAATTAGAGATACATAACATGTATAAAGATCCTTTACATAGAAGCAAACCCTAGTACGTATAAGCTCTTGAATTTTCCTTAATTCCTTTCTGTCGCGTTTTCTCTCTTTCATCTTCTTTTTCCAGTCTTGTTTTCTCTGTTTTCGTTGGCTGTACAGCCAGCAGCGAATCCAGCCGTCGCCTTCTGGAACTGCAGCTGCCGCACGTCGTTTTACTTTGCTACAGCTGGCCATCAGGGGCAATTTTCTTGACTCCTACTTCGTACGTACTATTCAGTATAACACACCGTAAATTTTCTCTTTTAATTCTGTACTGCAGCCGCACACCTGGAGCAGAGTTGGCCGCCGCACGGAGCCACAAGTGAAGACTCCTTGCCGCGAGCACGTCGCTCTTTCAACCCATAATTTCTATGAAAGAAGATTCTAGAGGAGAGAGAGAACTAATACATAGCTTTCAACCCATAGCTTCCATGAAGCAATATCTCGAGGAGAGAGAGAGAATAAACCAATGCACGCACCACAAACATAGCTTGGTTAGCACGCAGAAACATCCAACCCGATTTTGCTTTCGCTTTCTTCTGCCTTTGCACCAAGACCGACCCAGCTTTCTTATATGAGACACGGTTTCTTTGTTTTTTTCTCTCTCTTTTTTAATTCCTATGTCACATCAGATTTTTGCTTAGTTGGCAGCGTAATTAATTCTATAGGCACTAGCTAAGGTGGAAGGTTGGGACTGCCCTCAGGACGTTGCTGCCGCACGGGAACGAAACGACGCCTGCAGCAGCGATCCCAACTGAGCGTGCACGTTCGGTTCGGTTGGTGTTCCGTCTCGTTGCAATAGTATTCTGCTCCAGGGCTACACACACTCTGCGAGGCTTCTCCATAACCTACAGATTCACGTGTATCACGTGCATCTACTCTGCATCTCCTATTTAAAAAAAAAACTAATCTAATACAGTATACTTTAGTCTTTCATAAATAAATTATTTCATCACAAATATTATTGTCAAATTAAAAATCACCCATATATATTGCAAAAGGCAATGTATCATGTGCATATAGGGCTTTCATACATTGCATTAATTCAACAAAGTCATGAAAAAAATTCTGAAAAAAAATATAGATGTACTTCATAGATTACTCTACCTATGTATGAAGTTTAAGATCAAATTATTATATACTGAGAAAATTCTGACAAGTTTAAACTATTTAAACTTGTCAGAATTTTCTTTTGTAACTCTTGATATATAATGAATTTGAACTTACAATTTTATACATAGGTAGTGTAATCTATGAAGTACATCTATAATTTTTTTTAGAATTTTTTATGACTTTCGTTAGTTGGTGTGGACGGTGTGTACACGGAAAATCTGTGTGCACAGGATATGTTGTCATTGCAAAATAGAATAAACAGTACATGTGTACACAATGGAACCTACGAGCTGAGTACAAATCAAACCATCAAATCTCTGCAATTTCCAAATCTAACCCTTAAAAATTTAGGGTCAGGCCAGATGTTTTTTTTTCCTTAGCAGGATAGATAAGCCTAGACAGGTTGGCCATCCTTTTTGTGTCTGCATTCCTCTGAGAAAAGCTGCACTGAAAGTGGCAGCAAAATCATATTCAAAGTCGGTCTGATTGATATTCCTACCTAAAGAAGCCTTCCGATTGATATTGATGAGTTACTATTTGGTCTCGATGAACTATCGTCAACAGATTTACACCGAGTACTTCTCCGCCGCACAAAAGGGCTATGTGGCGTCCGGGCGAAAGGTGGGCGAGACGCCTGCCGCCGTGCCCAATCCACGGGCGTTCGGCGATCTGGCGGGCGAAAGCACGCCGCTTGCCAGTGCCGGTCCACGAGCGCCCGGCGAAAGGTGGGCGAGACGCCGCCACCCAGCCGCTTAGTCCACGTGGCGGCTCGGCGACGGTGGGCGAAAGACGCCCGCCGCCAAAGCCGGTCCACGGGTATCCGGCGAGTGGGTGGGCGAGACGCCTGTTCGCCGGCGCCGCTTCACGGGCGGCTCGGCGACGAGTGGGCGAGCACGCCCCAGCTCCATTACCTTCACCGGTTCCTCCTCCGGCACCGACCCCGACGACCACGGCGCCAACACCTTCAGCCACGGGAGCCCGCGCCACCGCCAACAGGTGAGGGTTTCACGCCCCGGCGGTTGTTTCAGGCTTGAGGTGCCGCCAAGGGCGTTCTCAAGACGCGCCACGGCGCAGTACCTCGCCCACCGAGGCGGCTCCCTAAGTGCTTCCCGGGCCGCGCGAGAGGGTCGAGGAGGGCGACCAAAGACCAAGATTCCCAGACATCTCGCCGCATCGCCATCGCTTCGCCCCTTGCCGAGCTTTCATCAACTTGGCGAATCGCACGCCGCGGCTGGTTCGCTCTGCCACAACCGCGTGCATGGCGCTGAAGGCCCAACAAATAGCGCCGCTGAGCGGCGAGCCGAGCGGAGCGGGAGAGGGCGACGGCGGAATTGGCACAGGAAAGGACCAACATGGCCACCATGCAACTGCGGGCGGAGAGGGCCGAAGAGTGGGCGGAGAGAGCCGAGGCGGCGCTGAAGCACTCGGAACACGAGTCCTTTCGCCGCGTATAATTCGCCATCATGCTCAAGAAGGCCTTCAAATAGCGAAGAGGTGCTCGAGCCTTGGGGTGGCGCCAACGCGCCATCGAAGACTTTGCCTGCAGTTCGCCCATGCTACCACCTAGGCCGCAGAGGCACTCCGGAGCTACCTGCTGCCGCTTTAGCCGCCGCTTCCGCCAGAGAGGCGGGCAATTCGCGATCATAGCCGCGACTTACGCTGGCTGCTCGCAAGGCCACCGCGACGCCGCTTCGATCCATCAAGGTGGTGACGACCGGTGTTGAGGGAGACGCGGCGCAGGCGGAGGCGCGGGTGCGCGCAGCCGCCGAACACGTGGCTGGGCTGCTGCAGGTGGAGCAGCCGGTCATGGACGTCTCCACCCCACTGGCAGAGGAAGGCGACGACGGCGACGACCTTGACTTCGGTGATGATGAGTGAAGGGCCGGGCAGCCGTCTTTGGTCTTTTGTTTCATTTTCTTCTGTTGATCTGTCTGCATTCACAAACGCTTGGGCAAATTTTGGTGAAATGGATATTTCCTGTTTTAAAGTTACCCGTGTGTTTATCTATCTTGCGTGATCGAATTCACTCGATTGAACCATCAAAGCATCAGCTTTTAACTTGGTGAAACGCCGATTTAACGCCTAGGTCGTAAGCAAATCTTTATGTCCCGCCAGATAGCTTCTATGAATTTGTCATAACATAAGCATAGATTACGCAAATCATACAGGACTTAGGCAGAAATGACCTTAAGTCCAACGGGAGGTGCAAGACGTAGCTTAGTCTTAGCATCAGGTTTTTACGAAAGATCATCGCTGGTTCAGATTTTTCCAGAACTTAGGCCCTGATGACCGCCTGGAACCGTGCTGCAGCGCAACGTGGCGAGGCAACAAGTTTCTGAGAGTGTTCTTAGGCCAGCAGTACTCGACGGTGATAACCAGCGGTGCTTCAGGGAGCCAACCCGAGGTGTGCGAGCCGTGTTTGAGCACCGTGCCTAACTTGCGCTCTAGTCACTTGGCCTCACCGGACATTAACACTTAGCACATTTCCTTTTGTTATCATCAGGGTCCATTGGTTTCTGACACCCGCGACAATCACACATAGCCTGATCCATCTTAGTATACTCACATAAGGAAGTGACCAAAAATACGGCACGAAGCACTTATCTCGCTTTATATGTCACGACACGACTCCGAGCGCCGAGCGACCGATCTTTTTGAGCGCAGGCGACCAGCCCCCAAGCATCTGGGCGACCAGTCTTCGAGTGTCGAGCGACCACCATCGAAGGCGGGCACTGTGCCCCAAGCATCCTGGTGACCAACACCGACACGAACGCCACTGCACTGGAGATGCTGGGACCTTTCGCAAAATAGGCCGACACTTCCGACACTTCTATGCTTAGCCTGTGTGCACAAATAGCTACCAGAAGGATGAGTAGACATTAGGAAGGGCATACGCAAGGTAGGCCCAAATAATCTAAGTCCCAGCATGGGATAGTCCTGGTCCGCTCTGTTTGGCTTCTAAGTCCTTGTGACCCTCTAGGAAATCGAATCACAAGGCCGTGTGTCAAAGCAATGGCTCTCAAGAGTGGTACTGTGCCAACGGTGTCATGGATGACGATCACGTGCTTTCAGAGAGCTAACCCGAGGCGTGCGAGCCGCTGTTTGAGCACCGCACCCAACTCGCCTCAACCGTCTGTGTTTGTTTGGATACAGACACCGAGTGTCGCCATGGATCACCAAGGAATTAGCAAACGTACGGGACCAGCGACACTCATGCAAAAAATTACCGCTTAGGGCACAAGAAGGGACAACGATAGTAAAGCAAAAGCCCTCTAGGCAACAACTTTACTAACCACCAGCAGTCGCCGATCAGCCGGGGGAGGAACCTACCTCCAGGCTGACCAAAGTGAGCTACTGGGTACTTACAATTCTTTCTAGGATAGAACTTCCGAACAACTCTATGTTGTAGGAATTCGCCAGCTTCTTCGCCGTCCTCGGTGGCAACTGCATCGCCCCTGGGTCGAGATATCGAGACCACCTTGAAGGCCCTCCCATCGGGAGACAACAGTAACCCAAGATGCGCCGATCCTCGCACAAGACCAGGTCACCCATCGCCAAGTTCTTCTGAGACCTGGTGGCATGGTACCACCTGAGGCTTTGCTGATACCCGGCGGCGCGAAGGGCGACCCGATCATGCACTTCCTCCAGGAGGTTGACTTCTTCCCATCGGGGTCTTTTGCCTTCGTTGAACGCCGAGACGCGCGGAGAACCGAGCGACATCTCGGAGGGGAGAACAGCTTCCGCCCCGTACACCAAGAAGAAAGGTGTCTCGCTAGTGGCCCAAATGGGTGTGGTGCGGCGCCACAAAGATCGCCGGAGCTCTTCCGTCCATCGCGCCCGCCAGGAGTCGATCAAACGCCCTTGTCTTGAGGTTCTTCAAAGACTCAACAAGATTGGCACGCTCGCTTGACCATTACTCGGGGTGGGACACCGGTTAAGATACTTTAGTGCCCATTTCGCCGCAAAACTCCAAAAGGCCACGCCGGGGAACTGAGTCCCATTGTCGGTGATGATGCGGTTGGCGGCCCCAAAACAGGTAAAGATCCCACGCATAAACTTGATGGCAGCAGCAGCCGTGATGGCGCGCACCGTTTTGGCTTCAACCCACTTTGTGAACTTGTCGATGGCGACAAAGAGGTGGGTGAAGCCCTCGTGGCCAAGCGAACGACCAGATATCAAATTTCTGCATCGCAAACGCCGAGAGCGGGATGGTTTGCAGAGCTTGGGCTGGTCGGTGGATTTGCCTGGAGAAGAACTGACAAGCTTCGCATGTCCTCACCAGCTTGCAAGCATCCTGGAGGGCAGTAGGCCAATAAAATCCTTGGCGAAACGCTTTACCGACTAGCTGCTCACCTGCACATATGGCTCCCCGACATGCCTCCATGGATATCGAGAGCAGTGCTGCTCCCCTCTTCCCGAGTGATGCACTTTAGTAGAACTCCATTTCTACTCTGGCGGTATAGGTCCCCACCTACCAGAGTATAGCGCTTGGCCTTGCGTGAGATCTTTTCAGCTGAGGCATCATCGTCGGGGATCACTTGGTCATGCACGAAGACTAGGATAGGATCCATCCACTGACCTTCCTGTCCAAGTGTGGCGAACACTTGGTGCTCGCCCGGGTACTCCGCTGGGCCAAGCTTTTCCTCGGTGTCAGATCGGCAACACCGCCGCTTTCCTCTCTGACCAATGAGGCGGCACGCCGCCTTCCCTCCTCGAATCGAGGCCGCAGAAGCGTGCCGCCTTCCCCACCGAGAATGAGAGTTGTGGGAGGGGCTCTCACTATCGGTGGCTATCTGCTTTTCGCGACAGCGCTCCGGGGCCGGGCGGCGTGGCAGGCGACCACGGAGGTCATCACCGCACTGCCGGCGGCTTTCATCCAAGTGAGTCCGGAGGTCCCCACGGTCCCTCGTGGAACCGGGACCAACGCCACGCGCGCCCTTCCTTCGGCTCCGGCCCGCCTGGCCGGAGCTACCTTCGTTAGGGCGGCTAGATGCCTGAGTGCGCTCAGCATGCGCCCCAGGCAATGGTGTACCAGTACCCACGGCCGAGGAGCCCTACCTGTTGGGCTGCGCCCATGAGACCGCAGACGTTCAGAGCTGTGGTGGCCGGAGAATCTCTCGCGAGTTCCACCGAGGGTGGTCCAAGAGGAGACGAACAAAGATGCAGATTCTCGAAAGGTGGCGGCCTCCATGGCCACCGACGCCAGACGGGTGCTCCGCCGCCTAAAGGAGCACGCCGCCACCTAGGGGCGGGCGAGACGATCTCCGACCGGCGAGATCGCCGATGCACCCCTGGTCGCGCTTCGCCTCACCGGTTCTGACGCTGAGAACCCGCCATCTCCAGATGCGCGGGCTTGCTTCCGAGCCAAGAGCACCGAAGTCCTCTGGGAAATTGGCCGAGAACCAACCATCGTTTCTACCCCGGCGCTACTGCCGACGATTCCACCTCGATATGCCCGAGTCTACAAACCGGTTTGGTTGAGAGGAGGGCGTTCATCGCTCAGGCTAACCCTAGCAAGTGAAAACCCTAGAGACTCCCACGCGGAGGGCTCCGGCGTCTATGAACTAAGGTGACACGAAGATTTTACCTGTGTTCAGCCCCTCACCTGTGGTAATGACCTTACATCCTCATCGAATTTATAGAATGCTTGAGGCTAGTACAGAGCTTTCCGGTTACAAGTTCTTCCTTAGGCTCTACTACTGAATCCTTGGCTGATCGACCGATCCCCTTTCCCCATGCACCCGAGTGCCCTTATATAGGCCGGGCCAACAGGTAGGTAAAAGGAGGGTCATCATGTCGATCTTAACACATTTATTGCTCCTTCCCGTTGTCCTGCTCCTCCAAATTTCATTAAATGCCGACACATGGCTTCGCCCGTCCGCCCGATATATGACCCTTTGTGATGTAGGTGAGAGGCGCCAGAGGAATGGGCTTGTAGTAGAAATCTCGCAGCTTGATAAGCCCGACACAAGAGGGCTCCGCCGTCCGCATGGTACGATAGGGAAGGAGACTTCGAGGTGAAGCCATCATACTTCACCTTTTTGCCTTTGCGGGCGCAGCAGTATGCCTCGCCCACCGCCACGGACGCCACGTGGATCCAAGACTGGCCGCAGGCATGCTCGCTTACCCGACGCCAGCCACCACGCAAGGTGGTGCCGGGCGAGCAGGTGTCCCGCCCACCGCCACGGACGCCACGCGGATCGGCACTTGGTCGTGGCGTGCGTTTCGCCACCCGATCGCTAAAGCCGCCACGCGGGCGGCGCCGGCGAAAGCAGTATGCCTCACCCACTGCCACCCAACGCCACGCGCCCGCTTTTGCGCGGAGAGGGTACCAAACAGAGAGTACGACAACTCTAATTGTACATTTCAGATGCAATAATATAATTTTTGTTTCATGGTATTGATTCATGATGTTTTTACGGAATCGAAATTATATCTTGGTTTCTAAGAAATGAGCGGGGATAAAATAGATGTACTGTTTTTTAATATAAATGTGGTACTAGATGTGATGGAAGGATCGGTTGTAATTAATACTATAAAGTGGTCGGTAATACTCAATAATATCAAGTAGACCAGTGATCAAAAATTAGTTATTAATACTAGAAAAGTGGTCATTGTTCCTTCATAATTAATGATAGCGTACTATCCTGTTTGTCAAAAAAATTGTATGTGGTCGTTAGTACTATTAACCGTGGAGCCTTTAACGACGGCTAACGACCATAATTCTATTGTTGTTAGTGACTTTTATTGACTACATCTTGCATCTTTAATAATTGTTTTCCAAGTAGTGCTAAACTGCTAATCATTTATCGAATATCCTTGATTGTCCTACAAATGCCCTAACTTTTTATCATGTCACTGCAAAACAGAGTTTTAGTGTAAGAAGTCATTGTTTTGAGTTCTTACATTACTTTTACTTGAATATCCTATATTTTCTGCAATTTGTTTTGAAGTTTCCTTGAATTTTTTCTAATTTTCGCTGAGTGTGCCGATTTTCGATACAACCTGGTGGAAAATCGATAAAACCGGTAGGTTTTCAATTTATTTCACCACTGCTTTGACTGCCGAGTTCACAAAGATTGATGTGGGATATGTATGCCCCGGGGCCCACCAGGCAGTCCAATAAAGCTCGGCTGGGAGAAATTAGGCCAGGCCGATTGGATAAGGCTGAGGGGTACCTGGGCTGAGCGAGGCGCGAAGGATCAAGATAGACTTTAGCTAAGGAAACCGAGTCGTATTGGGCAAGGGATGATTGTAATCCAAACCAATACGGGCTCGGAATAGAAACCCTACTTCCTATCCGAGTAGGACTCAATATTGTAACCGCCTTCTCTCATATATAAAGGAGGGACGGGTACCTGCATAAGGAACATCTCATTAGCAAATAGCTCCTCACATATAATTCCGAGCACAGACTAGGTATTATCTCCACCGTGAGAGCCCGAACTCAGATACTTCCTGTTCTTGTGCTACCATCGAAGTTTGGGTCCGGCACAGAGCCCCTTTTCATTATTGCTCAGAAACAACGCGTCGGCGGTTATGCCGCCGAGTAAGGGCTACGCTTAGGATCAATCGCAGCAAGCTCGATGGCGATCTTCAAAGGCATGACCACCTTCACGTCGGCTCAGGTATTTCGCCTCGAAAGCCTGGATTTCATCGCCGACGACTTCAACATCTTTCCGCTTTAACTCGACCAGCCCGATCCAAACCAATTTCGAGGTTCTCTTAGCCACCAACCACTCGGATCGGGGCGCGGTATGGCCACCGTCCCTTAACGGTAAGCCAAGAGCTCGTCCCCGCCCCGAGTCGGACTAGCTAATGATGACTCGAGTGGTCGAAAATTCAAGAAAACCACTCGGATTCACAGACGGTATTCTTCGCTCATCGGCACCTCCAATGCAGAGGACGTCGCGAAGCCCCAGTCGGGCGCAGTTGCGGATCGAAGAACCGTGAATGCACTCAAAGAAAAGGACGCGCAAACGCCACGGAGGAGAACCATCAAGAAAACCACGCGAGACACCTCAAGAATAGAGGCCGCAGTGTGAATGAAGAAATCTTACGATGGGGAACCATCGGTTTTCCAGACTCCTCAATGCCAGAACATCGCCGCTTCCAAGACACTTCTTGATACTTTAGGACCATTGCTTGGGCTCGATAGCCCGCCGCTCCGATCAGAGCCTGTGTTCAAAGGTTGCGCGGCAAAGAAATCAACAACACCAAGAGGCGCCTTCCCGCACCGCTTAGTCGGCCTCAAGCCAAGCAGAATACGGCTCAGAATCGCATCGACGGAGCTTCGACGAGGAAAGACGCCGCACAAGATCGCAGCCAGGACCTCCGCTGAGACTTGAACGCCAGACGGCGTGACCGAGAAGACGAAGAACGCCGTAGGCGAAGAGACGACTATGAACATTTTGGCATTAGCCACGACGACCGAGAAGATCGCCGAAACCTTCGCTATCACAATGGAGGAGAAAGTGATGGTCACCGAGCAAGGTCGCCTCCCGACGCTTCTCCACCAAAAAGAAGCAATGGCCCAATTGAGGGCATCCGGCTTTACCCCTCGCCACGAGTGGTTTGGCCCGAAGGATTCAATCCAAAAAGCATCACCAAATTCGACGGCGAAAGAGATCCAGAAGCTTGGCTCCAAGTCTACTCCCTTGCGATCATGGCAGTCGGGGGGAATCACAATGTGATGGCCAATTATCTCCCTATCATGCTCACCTCTTCGCTCAAGCATGGCTCACAGGCTCCGGCGAATTCCATAGACTCCTGGGAGGAACTCTGCGAACACTTCATCACCAATTTTCAGGGCACTTACGAGCGACCTGCTGGAACGCAGTGGGACCTATACCAGCTTCGCCAGAAGAAGAACGAGACACTCCGAGAATTCATCCGGCGCTTCATGCAGAAGAAGAATACGATCGGGACATTTCGGAGGCAGCAATCATCGCAACATTCCAGAAGGGCGTCAACGATCCCGACTTGATCAAGAAAATATCTCGAAGCCGCCATCCACCGTAAGGAGATGTTTGAGCCGGGCGGATCGGTATGCAACACCTCGGATGCCTTAGCCGAACGACAAGATGATCGCCACGCCGGGACACAAAAGGACTATGCCGAGTCGCCGAGACAACGTGATGTAAAGCGAAGCTCAAGAAATAGTGGCGGCGGCGAAGCAAGACCGCCAAATAGCGCCACGGGCCGATAACTATGAAACGGTGATGGAGGCGATATGCCCTTTCACCCAAATAGTAAACATGCGCGAAGGATTGCTTCACGCTGAGGAGGTTTGCCGAGAGTCTGTATATGCCCGCAAGAGGCGAAGCAAAGGAGAAGAGAAAAGAAACAAGATTCCCCAAGATGACAACGGAGAATATCAAAAGATGGAACGAGAACTCAATTACATCTATGGGGGTTCGATGGCCTATGAGTCGGGCAAAGCGAAGCTCACGGAAAGAGACGCTAACGCCATCGTGCTACCAGCATTCTCAAGACTTCGATGGTCCGAGGTCCCCATAACCTTTAGCCGCCCGACCATCCAGATCATATCCCGCACTTTAAGATTTCGCTGGTATTGGACCCGTGGTTTGTAACATCAAGCTCAAGAAGGTGCCGGTCGACGGGAAGTGGACTCAATGTACTCTTCTCAAAAACTTTCGACGACATGAAGATTCCCCGCTCCGAGTTGAAGTGAGGCTCATCACCCTTCCACGAGGTAATCCCCGAACCTCTTCGTACCACTTGGCCAAATCACTCTTCCGGTCACGCTTGGAACCAAAGAAAATTTCCTGACGAGTACCTTAACTCGAGGTGGTCGACTTCCAGACAAAGATATCACGCCATTCAGGAAGGCCCTACCGCCAGATTCATGGCCGTGCCGCATTACACCTACCTCGCCCCAAGATGCCGGACCAAGGGGCATAATCTCCGCATGGCGATGTCAACGGTCGCTTGTCTCATGCGATAAAGAAAGTCGCGAGATGGCCGAGGCTCAGAAATAGCAGATGATAGAAAGAAGATCCGCAAGCGCCGCGCACTAAGAAGACGAAGGAGAAGTACTAACCAGAAGCGTGCCAAGACAAGTCTCAAACTCAAGAGGGGACCAAAAGGTAATCCTTGACCCGTCCCAATTTCGCCCAGACGGCTCGATCGGACGAGTCTCACCCCCAATAGGAGGACGCTCGTCACCTTTCTTCGCCAACCGATATCTTCGCGGAAACCATCCGACATGCCCGTGTGCCCAGGAGGTGATCGAGCACTCCTTAAACGCTGATGAGAAAGCCAAACCCATCAAGCGGCGCCTCCGAAGGTTCGCCAAGACAGAAGGAAGCCATCAAGGAAGAAATCACAAAGCTATTAGCAAAGCAGTTTTATAAAAGAAGTATACCATCCAGATCGCTAGCAAATCCTGACTTGTTCGTAAAAGAATAAAGTCGGCGATGTGCGTTGATTATACCGATCTCAACAAGGCCCGCCCGAAAGATCCTTTCGGTTGCCTCAGATGACCGGTGGTAGACTCCACTGCAGGTGCGAACTCCTTAGCTTCGGATGCCTACTCGTGGTACCACCAGATCAGCCGAAAGAAGAAGACGCATTAAGACATCATTTATCACTCCGCTCGGCGATTCTCGCTATATCACAATGCCGCTTGGTTTAAAGAACGCCGGCGAACTTATCGGCAAGAATACAAATGCGTGCTTTCACCTCGATTGGGCGCAATGTGGAAGCGTATGTTGACGACGTGGTTGTCAAGTCACGGCAAAGGAAGACCTCATATCCGACTTAGCGAAACCTTTGAAAGCCTAAGGGCCTACAAGATGAAGCTCAACCCTAAAAATGTGTCTTTGGAGTCCCATCGTGAAATTGCTCTGATTCATCGTTTAGCGCAATGGGCATCGAGGCGAACCCAAAAAAATCAACACAATCTTGAAGATGAAGCCCCACCACCGGAAGGATCGCTCGAAGCTCACCGGTGCATGGTGGCACTCGGCGGGTTCATCTCGATCGGGTCTCGGGAATGCCTTTTTTCAAACTTCAAGAAGCAGGTAATTTTCAATGGATCGTTGAAGCTCAAAGAAGCTTCGAAGAATTGAAGACATTCTGTCATCTCCACTTTGCTCGTTCCCCAAGACAGAAGAACCCTTCGCTTTACATCGCCGCAACAACTCATGTAGTCACAAGGCAATTGTGGTAGAGCGGAAGGAAGAAGGGCACCTCCGTAAAGTCCAGAGACCTGCCTACTTTGTCACGAGGTATTGGGAGAATCCAAGGCACGCTTATCCACAAGTACAGAATCGCTATACGTGTTGCTTGCATCCCGCAAACTCAAACACTACTTCCAAGAACACTCAATTACGGTGGTTACCACCTTTCCACTTGGGGACATACTCCACAATCGAAGCCACCGGAGGATCGCTAAGGCGGCCGAGCTCGGGGCCTTCAAGTCTCCTTCAGTGCCACGGACGGCAATAAAATCTCAGTACTTGCCGACTTCACAAATTAATGGATAGAGCTACAGACTTCGACAAACATCGAAGAACTAGAATATTGGACAATGTACTTTGATGGATCTCTCATGCTCAGTGGCGCGGGAGCCGGTGTGGTCCTCATCTCTCCAACGGGTGAGCGCCTGAAATACGTCCTGCAGATCCACTTTCCAGCATCAAACAACGTCGCCGAGTACGAAGCACTCATCCACGGACTTCGCATTGCGATATCTCTAGGTATTCGGCGGCTAACAATTCGAGGCGACTCCATGTTGGTAATCAACCAAGTCCAAAAAGATTGGTCGTAAGGTCGAAGACGCCATGACAAAGATACCGCCAGAGGTGCGAAAGCTCAAGACAAATTCGACGGATTAGAACTTATCCATGTACTCCGCCGACACAACGAAGAGGCGATGAATTAGCAGGCTGGTTCTCGCAGCGGCCGTGCAAACAGGGTGTTTATAGAAGAAATCCACAAGCCTTCAATAGGCCAAAAGCAGGAGCAAAACAAACCAGAAGAAGCAACCGGGGAAAACAAAGTCCTGGTCATCAACGCAGAGTGGACGGCTCCTTTTCTCAATTACTTATTAAAGGACGAACTCCCAGATAACCGAAAGGTAAGCGAAGCGATCGCATCGGCGAAAGCAAAAAGCTACGAGTGGTAGGGGAAGAGTTATTTCGGAAGAGTGCCTCTGGAGTTCTGAGGCGATGCATCTCAGAAGAAGAAGGAAGGAACCTACTCAGGGAAATCCACGCTGGAATTTACGGGCATCATGCGGCACCAAGCACACTGGTGGGCAAAGCATACCGGCAGGGTTTTTTCTGGCCGACTGCCGTAACAGATGCAGAATACATTGTCCGAACCTGCGAAGGTTGCCAGTTTTTTGCACGACAAATACACGTACCTGCCCAAAAGCTACAGAGAATTCCAATCACCTGGCCATTCGCAGTCTGGGGGCTCGACATGGTCGGCCCATTGAAGAAAGCTCAAGGCGGTTTCACTCATCTCTTCGTCGCAGTGGATAAATTCACAAAATGGATAGAAGCAAAGCCAGTGGCTACAGTCACGGCGGCCAAAGCTAAGGAATTTTTTCAAGAAATAGTGGTGAGATTCGGCGTCCCGAACAGGATCATCACGGACAATGGGACCCAATTCCGAGGAGAAGAATTCCAAGACTGGTGCGACAAGCTCGGCATCAAAATCTGCTTCGCCTCCGTGGCTCATCCAAAGAGCAACGGTCAGGTAGAGAGGGCAAACGGCATGGTTTTGCAAGGCTTAAAAGCACGGATCTTCGACCGTCTCAAACCATACGCCACTCGATGGGTAAAAGAATTACCATCGGTACTCTGGGGGCTGAGAACCACCCCAATAGGCTACCGGGCGATCCCCTTCTTTACGTCTATGGTTCAGAAGCGGTCCTACCAACCGAGTTGACCTTCGGGTCCCCTCGGGTTCGGAACTTCAAGGAGGACGAATCAAGAAAACAGCAGAATGGAAGATATCGACCGAGTAGAAGAAGCAAGGAAATCGCTGCGATCCGATCTACCAAATACCTCCGTGCCCTATGCCCAGATCATGATCAAAACGTTCAAACCGGCATTCTCCAAGGGCGATTTGGTTTTAATTAAAAACCAAAAGCATGAGCACAAGTTATCTCCGAGTTGGGAGGGCCCCTACATCGCTGATGAAGTAACGCGTCCGGGGCCTACAACTTAAACGAGAAGATTTGCCATAATCAAGAACTCATGGAACATAGAGCAGCTGCGTCGTTTTTATTCTTAAAGCAACTCGGAGTTTGTTCATTTTATTCAATTGACTTGCTACTCAATTGTTTCTCAATTAAGCAGTAAGTCGGGGGCTACACCTAATGGTGTTGCGCATGCGCAACTCGGCTGTAAAGGTTTTCTGCTCCAAGGAACGTCATGTATCGGAATTTTACTCAATTGACTTGCTACTCAATTGTTTCTCAATTAAGCAGTAAGTCGGGGGCTACACCTAATGGTGTTGCACATGTGCAACCTCGCATGCAAGTACAGTCCCTACCTTTTCTACTTCTACGATCGTGGCTCAACCCGAGTGCTCTAGACCTTCAACTGTGAAACCTTGACGAAAAAAGCTTAGTCGCCTAAAGGCACGCTTGAGGGGAAAGGCCATGCGCCAACTCGCGATGCTTGGGGGCTACGCCAATCGGGCAAGGTGCTCAAACATAAAAAGAGATAAAAACCACTCGGAAGGGCGGAAAAGATCGGAACGAGGAAAAGGAAAAGGGCAGGCTGCAAATTAAGGTAGCCTTACAGAAGGACCAGCATTGTCCACATCCAACAAAAATATATACATCAAAAGTACGACTGCAAGTTCTTGACAAAAGAAAAACAGGAAATGAAAAAGGAACCCTTCTACGCCCGGCGCGCGCGCCCGACGGCTTCGATAAGAGCGTCCTTGGCCCTAGAGAGCCTTGGAACGGCCTCGATCAAAGCATCGACGGCGGCGGTGTCCCGGGCGACGGCCTCCTGCTCAGCCGCTTCCGCCATGACAAGGTCGAACTCCGCCCAGAGCTCGGCATTGTCGTCTTCGGGCTCCACGGGGGCGTCGTCACCAAAGTTGAAGATGAGGTTCGCGATCCATGGCGCGATTGTCTGCCCGGCGACTCGGGAGAAGGAGGCAAGGAGAGAGATCCTGAGGAAGAAGAAGAGTCCATGAAGAAGAAGAGGAAATGGCACGCAAAAAAAAAAAAGACAAGCGATCAACTGTCACCGCCACTTTGTAAAGCACCAAAAGAAGAAATTGAGAAAGAAGGAAGACGAATCAAGCGAGAAGCTTCAAGCAAGGAGAGGCACAAACCGAAGGAAGACGGTAGAAAAGGCCGCAAAATGGAAAACCGAGGCCAAACTCGCTTATATCAGGTGCGTCCCCGGATGGGAGATCTGCCTCCGCTCCAAGCGACGCCTGTCAGCTAAGCGCGAAAACGGTTCGCCTTCTAAGTGTACTTGACGCAGCGAGTCAAACGCCATAATGAACGAAGACTTCGAGGCAGCCCAAGAGACTCAACAGGCCCAAGCCCAGTAAACATATCAAAACAGAAATTGGATACCTCATAAAGCGAAATCGGGCCCAAGGGAAAATGTTTCAGCAGAGGAACACGAAAGCACAAAGACAAGTACAGTACAGATAGAAGAATCACACAGGACCCAAGTCCAAGTTCTTAACTAAGACAACGGCGGTATCCTTAGCTTCGTCCCATAAGGGCGAGTGCTCGGTGTCATCCACGCCATGCGTAACCTCTTGGATAGCTTTGACCCACCCATGTATAGGGTTTGGTGATCGCCACGTCAAGCTAAGCGCCAGAATTGCAACATCCTCCAAATATGCAAGAAGCTTCCCAGGGGCTTCTTCCAGCCGTTGGATGGTGACACCGACGTCATATGGAACATCGCTGGTGCCGGCTTCATCAGGGGTCAAGGCCCGCAGCATCTTCTCCGCACTCACTTGAAGGCGACCGGTCCGCGCCTCGGCACATTGGATCTCTTCATTAAGTACCAAACCGAGCTCATGAAGTTGGCTCGCCTTCGCGAAATACCAGTCGGATAAATCTGAAACTGACAAAACAAGAACGACAAAAGCAGAAGACATGTTAGCCTGGCGACCTCTTCTTTGGCATCTTCTTCGGCCTTCTTCAACTTTTCCCTCTGAGAAAGAGAGGACTCGAGCCTCTCTCGGAAGTCTAGAAAGGCGATAAACGAGGCGTCAGAAGACGAAGAATAGAGCCCGGCTCAAAGCCACTTTCGGATAAGAAGAATACCATCGGAGGAGTTGATCAAATGCAACTTCTCGACTTCAAGGGATTGATGCGGCAAGTCCTTCCAATTCTTCTCGATTCTCCACACGGCGTGAGGGCTTCCTCCATTCGCTATGAGTCGCTCAACCTCGGTAAGGTAATCCTTCCTCATCTTCATCCTCGAACAGATGGCGAAGAAGATAGTTCCGGTCCTTGGCAAAAGACGCCAGGCGCTGGAGGTGATAATGAAGCTCTAAAGATAGGCAAGAAATAAAACTCTTTAAGGAGAGTAGCACAAACAACTTACATGGCCAAGACGGTGACAAGTGGAGGCAGCTTCGAAAAACTCCTCCCAATCCTTATCCTCGTTTCCGCCGTCCAAGATAACCACGTTTCCATCATCATCCGTGAACATGGATTGAATTGGAGAATCTGGACGAGGCGGCGGGGGAATTTCCACGCTACGGGGAATTTCACGCGATAGGGCGGGGCGTGGAGAGGTCGGCAGATCTTCTGGAAGGGCGGTGGCATTGGCAAAGCGGCGCGATCACGGCGAGCTCAAGAAGAAAAGGTGGCCGGGAACCAGTCGGCTCTGAGTTGGCTTCACTACTTGGAGCCTCGGGGGCCGCAGGAAGAGTAGCCCCGATCGGGTTCCATGGCGGCATCGAGAAGTGAGACGGCAAGCTAAGGTTTCACCCTTTGCAGCCACGAATCGCCTCGGGGCGACCACTGGAGATTCCCGAGGGGCGGTTCCTGGAGGTTTTCGTCAACAAGATCCCTGCGAAAAGGGCGAATCAGCGCTTGGTCCAGGGGGACAAGGAGGAGATGGCAGGGAAACCCAACCTGTCGGATCTCGTTATCTTGCACCTCAAGCCCCTCCGGGGGGGTAGTACTGTCAGCAGGAGCCCCAGTCGGGTGTGCAAGCGAAGGCATACTCTCGGTCGTAAGGCGGGCCGGGGGCTCGGAAGTGTCATATTTTGAAGATTGGCTTGAGGAGGAAGAAGCCGGGGGAGGAGGCTGCACGACTGTAGTGTCGCGAATCTTCGGACCACCAGTCGGATGTACATTCTTCGCCGACTGCTTCCTCTTAGCCTTATGGACAGCAGTTTTTTCCTTCCCAATAGGGTCATCACCAGAGCAATCACCTTTCTTAAGCTTAGCACCGGAGCCTCGGATGAACACGGCGGAAAATTCCGCTTATCGGCCTTTGTGAACGGGAATTCAGTAGCGGGGCATCGGAGAAGAAGGCCTCGTTCTGCGCAGATACAAAAGAAGGATGCATATTCAGAGCCATGGTCATAACGGTCATCAAAAGATTTAGAATGAGGAGATCACGAAGACCCTTACCAAGGGTGCCGGATTATGCTTTTGTAAAGGTCTTGGGTCATGGAACAGAGATTTGCTCATTTGCAGAAAGAAATCATTGATGCGACCAAAGAATGCCGCCGAGGTAATTTCTCGAAACCTCTCGTGTCGGATCATCGGGGCCTTCATACTCATGCCCTGGGTGGACCCGATCCTTGAGGGGTTGAATTCAAGTAGTCTGAGTTGGCTACAACGGCCATGCCAGAAAGGCCTCTCCCCTTCAAGTCAGCAATCAGCTTCATGAGGTCCGCCACTTGATCTGCTCCATCATCTTGGGGAAGCGACGACCCGGTCGGAGAGGGCTTCGGTGCATGCCCCAAGAAAAAAGCAGGCGGAGGGTCGATTGGCGCAATAAAACCACTCGATGCCACCTTTGTTCGAGGATTTGAAAGGGATAACAAGATAAGATTTTTTCATGCCGTCCCTTAGCTGAAACCCGGCGCCGCCCACCACCTTGGGGGAGTTCTTGCTAGGAAAAGGCTTTAAGAGGAAAAGGTGGCGAAAAAGGTTGAAATGAGGACAAATGCCAAGATAGGCTTCGCAGAGGTTAACAAAGGCTGCGATTTGAAGAATGGAGTTAGGGTTGAGGTGAGTTAATTCGATTCCGTAGAACTCGAGAATGCCACGGAGAAAAGGGGATGCCGGAAGACCAAGCCCACGCATAAAGAAAGATTCAAAGACAACCACCTCTTCAGCACGAGGGGTAGGGCAGAATTCACCTGCGGCGGGGCGGGCGGCGAGCATCACCAGAGGCGGAAAAACACCGATGCCCACTAAATCCTCCAGCCGTCCCTCAGTTGTCACCGAGATGGCCCAATCTTTGGTCGAGGCTGATGGGGGAGCGGTTGCGGGAGAAGGAGGCGACATTTTTTGATGAAGAACCCTCGTGATCGCGTGAAAACTAGGGTAACGAGAAAAGTTAGCCCTAGCTGCGGAGGTCGCGAAGGAGAAGAAATTCAATTACAAAGGGGCAAGTAGCAACGGCACAAAGCCACTCTATTTGCTCAGATGATATGAAGCGGCGATTCTCGCTCAAGCGGAAATCACACTACCCTTCTCGTAACCACAAACCGCCTAGGAGCATTTCAGGTGGGCCGCAAGTATGCACGACGCACCTAATTGCCAACGGCCCAAAAAAGAGTTAAGTTAACGGATGGTATGCCCCAAGATGGGCCCAAAAGCCAGAAATCCGTAAGCGCGCGGAGTAAATGGGTACCACTCCAGGAATAACATCCTCTTACAGTATGCCTCATGTCAGGCCAAGAACTGATAATGTTCAAAGTCAGGTGCTGTAAAGATGATTTTTGAAGGCAAATACTTGGAACATACAAAAAATCAGTCGGCCTGGTAATCCGGGACAAAGACAGTTCAAAATGAAAAGAATTTGGCGAGTTCTTCGTGACCTCTTTTTGCTCGACGACAAGCACTCGGGAAGGCTTAGCGGCTGAAAAGGCACTCGGCCATGAAGCACTCGGGGGCTACTGTGGGATATGTATGCCCCAGGGCCCACCAGGTAGTCCAATAAAGCTCGGCTGGGAGAAATTAGGCCAGGCCGACTGGATAAGGCTGAGGGGTACTTGGGCTGAGCGAGGCGCGAAGGATCAGGATAGACTTTAGCTAAGGAAACCGAGTCGTATTGGGCAAGGGATGATTGTAATCCAAACCAATACGGGCTCGGAATAGAAACCCTACTTCCTATCCGAGTAGGACTCAATATTGTAACCGCCCTTCTCTGTTATATAAAGGGAGGGGACGGGGTACTCCAGACAAGGGAACATCTCATTAGCAAATAGCTCCTCACATATAATTCCAGAGCACAGGACTAGGGTATTATCTCCACCGTGAGAGCCCGAACCTGTATACTTCCGGTGTTCTTGTGCTACCATCGAGTTTGGGTCCGGCGCGTAGCCCCCTTTTCATTATTGTCGGTAACAAACGTCGACAATTGACTTTTCAATTTGTTCGGTTTCTTTCGATTTTCAACGAAAATCGTTACCGCCAAGGGCCGATTTGTGAGCACAGTTTGGTAATGTAAATTCTGTGTGGGACTGACTCCCTTGCCGCGAGCTGTTGTAGGTCTCGCCGAGCGCCACGAGCACGTCGCTCAGGACGTTGCGGCCGCTCATCTCGCGTGGCTCCACCGTCCACGCTGCTTGTTAGCGGTTACACTATGTCGTTCACTGTGAATCTGTTCACGTTCTGTCTCATTGCATTTGTGTGCTACTCCCAGGTTATACGCCCCCTGCGTAGCTTCTCCTCGACTTGCAAAAACAGGAATTCAAATTAAATCTGGTTTTAGAACTCCAGGCCAGACCGAAATCTCACCAGTTTTGCCGAGATCTTGGCCGGTTTTGCCAAGATCTTGGTAAAATGGCATGGTGTAGAATTCGGTCGAGGCTGAGTCAAAAATTTTTATTCATGAGAGTTAGGTTGGGAG
Source organism: Guadua angustifolia (assembly GCA_036346375.1). Taxonomy (NCBI): domain Eukaryota; kingdom Viridiplantae; phylum Streptophyta; class Magnoliopsida; order Poales; family Poaceae; genus Guadua; species Guadua angustifolia. Next base: position 54,440,294 of record CM070512.1, on the reverse strand, counting down.
GTGTTGTTTTTTTGTGAGCGGCCGAGAAAATGGACGGTGTGGATGAAAATGGACTCTGAAGGAGAACGAACGGCCACCACCAACTCCTATTTAGAATTAGTAGAGATGACTTAATCCTAATCACCTACATGTATGCATACACACCTAGTGCAATTAAACGTCTCATTCCACTACATACATACACATAGCCTTGCACTCACATATGCATGCATACATCCACTTGTCACTCTCGTGTGGCTCACTTGCCCCCATGGTCCGCTGCGCGCTACACAGCATCTTTCGTCCACGTGAACGTCTTTGTGTCCCACCTCGCTGCATTCATATGAATAGTGTGCTACTCCCGAGCTACTCACCTCCTGCGTGGTTTCTCCCTGACCTGCAGTTTGCGTTGTGCACACCTACGCTACATCTCCTATTACAAATAAAAAATCAACCCAACACATTAATTTAGGCTTTCCATAAATAGATTATTCCAACACAAATATTATTGTCAAATTAATCATTATACATATATACCACAAATAGAATTAACGTACACAAATAATCATCATTCAACTGCTCGAAGCACTTAATTGAAAGGTATTGTATCATTCTCTCTCTGATTTTCATTGAACATAGCACTTTTTCAGCCTTCATAAAGATAAAAACACGTATTATAAAATAAAATTTATAACTTGATGACTGAATTTAGTCGGAAACAAATCAAATTTAACATTTAATTTCCTAGGCTTTGTAGAATATTCTGAGCATGAATTTATTTCAGAATTGTGAATTAATCACAAAAAAAATAATAAAATTGACTACCTGTAAAAATGGTTGCCGTACTGCTACTAGTTAAGAAAAGTAGCTGCTAGCGATTTGCAGAAGGAGATAGCAACTGCGTAGACTACCGTGCTGACTGTTTCCTCTCCATTCATGCCATTTTCGCTAGTCTTCCAGTCAAAGAAATCAAAGCAACAACTTTTACACGAAACCAAGAGTATTTCGCATCACATATAGAATTATTATCACTTCTTCTCTTGCTGAGAGAGGTTTCCCAATGGAGACATTCTTATCTGCAGTGATAAGCGAACTCGTCAGCAGATCTCTCTCCTACTTGATCGACAAATACTGCTCAACGTGCAAGGAGGAGAGCCTGCGGAGACTACAGCTGATGCTGCTCCGGGTTCGCGTCGCCGTCGAGGAGGCCGAGGGGAGGCACGTCAGAAACCAAGCCATGCTTCAACAGCTCAACGTGCTGAGAGAAGAGATGTACAGGGGCTACTACGTGGTCGACAAGTTCATAAGCGATGAAGTGAGCTATTCTTCCCTCTCAAAATTCAATTCTAGCAAGCGTGTTCATTTCTATACTGGCAGTAGACACGGAAAAGATGAGTTGGAACAGATGCTCCAAAGTGTAGAGATGACTGTTACTGGTTTGAATGAATTTGTTACATTTCTAAAGAACTACCCTCCTATGTGTCGCCAACTATATAGCATGTATATGTTTATAGAGAAGTGCATGTTTGGCCGCCAGATGGAGATGGAACAGGTCATCAATTTCTTGTTGGATAGAGAATCTCCAGGAACCGATAATTTGGGTGTCCTGCCAATTATCGGTGCAGCAAAAATTGGAAAGAGTACACTTATTGAGCATGTTTGCTTGACGAAAGGGTGTGTAACCACTTTTCTCAGATTATCTTTTTAGTGAGAATGATTTTAGAGAAGAAAAACATGCACCCTAAGAGATGGAGGAGTAATCAAACATCAACGCATTCTCCTCCTCAAATGAAGAAAGGCTCCTGGTTGTTATTGAGCTAGCTGGGGATGTCGATGAAAATGCATGGAGAAAGTTGTACTCTGCTTCTCGTGACTGCTTTTCACTAGGCAGTAAAGTCATAATTACGAGTCGATCTGAAGAGGTTGTAAAGTTTGGAACAACGCAACCTCTTCATATAAGGTTTTTGTCCCGAGAAGCACACTGGTACTTCTTCAGGGTGCTTGCGTTCGGAAGCTCGAATCCCGAAGACCAACCAAAGCTAGCATCCATGGCAGTGGAGATATTCGATGAGTATTTTGACAAATCTTTGTCACATTCTCCTGAATTCATTGGGCCTTTTATAGGTACAAGCAGCATGGCTTACTTTCTTAAAGCTAATGATGACCCAATGCATTGGCGCAGGTTTCTTGAGTGCCACAGGGAGAATAATCAGCTGCGACTAAATAGATGTTCAAGTGATTTTGGGGTGAAAAGAAAACTTGGTTTAGTTCCGAGAATGTCTGGAAGTATATATTGTGAAATCTACGGCCAAGGTCGAGTAGGGCTTGCACATGAAGAGGCTCCCAAAATTACCTTCCTAGATATATTCTCTGGAAGTGTTACACCTCATGGGAAACTTGAACTCCTAATGTGGAAATCTCACCTACCGCCTTATTACAGCTACATTTATAGCTGTGAGTTTCACGAGTCAAAGTGTGTGGTTACTGGGAACAAGCATTATCTGAAGAGGAAGGCTTCAATTAGTATGCTCAAGTAAATTTCTCTGTACATGTAATGCAAAGCACTCATATTGTGATGGATGTTGTTTTCTCCAAAATGTAGTAGATATCGTAGTGTTATTGTACAACACACGTGCATTTTCATTTCTACTCTTTCCTATATTCTATATAGTCTTCGCTCACGTATATAATATAGTCACTTGATTATGTAGTTTTTTTGTTTATCTATATAAATAAAAACACCGGTGATATTCAAGACATCTTCTTCGCTTTAAGGGCAAGAAAATCCCACATTAATCCTAAAAAAATAAAATATCTAAAAATTCTTGCATTAATTAAAAGAAAAAGAGAAGGATCTCCACCACGTATTTTGTTGGGGGTGGGTGGGGTAGATTATAATGGTGCAGATTAATTATATATAGATATAATAGATATAACAAATAAAGCTACAGATAAAATTTATTTCCAGTTTTAATTTAGTTCTGAATGTAATTCAACTTTTGCTCACTATTTGCTTTTTTTATAAAGGATTAACATCCGGTCTCTACAATTATACACAACCGAGTCATACAAAGTTCACAGTCATATAACTGTCATGAAAAAGAAACAAAGGGATCAAAAATTTAAAAGCAAATTCTATGATTGCTTCTCCATCCACTCTTGGTAAAAATATCCAACGCCACAACCTCCAATGCCCTTACTCGCCTATTTGCTTTAATTCAGTTTTATTTCTAGTTTTAATTATAATGGTGCAGATTATTCTTCACTATTTGCATGTATAACTTTTGATGTGCCTTATATGTCGTCTGTGGTAAAAAAAAAGATGTCGTCATTTTTCTAATCTGAACGGAATTTTGAATCTCGTGAGATGCGAAATTTCCCGGTTTTTACCGAGATTTCTATCCATCGCCATCAGGGGCGTCTTAGGCTCAGTTTGTTTTGGCTTGAGCTTGAGCTTATTTGGCTTCTAGACCTCTATAAGCCATAAATCAAAACAAACAGTATTTTTCCAGCCAGACGGAGAGAAGAAGTTCTGAAAATCCCCAGTTTTTTTCCAAACAAGCAGTATTTTTGCTTGAGCTTGAGCTTATTTGGCTTCTGAAAATCCCACTTCCCTAGTACCCTTACAACTTGTAACATCCCAAAATTTCAGCTTTCCAATTAATTAATATTATTTTATTGCTAAATATTATTTTTATGAATTTTTTGAATTTATTTGGATTTTCTGAGATTTATTTGAATTATTTTGAATTAAGAAATATTACTTTCTATTAAAGATTAATTATAAATATATAAATCCAAAATAAAGTTTTTGTGAAAATATTTTATTTAAGACCAGAATGTCTCAAAGTATTTTTGAGAATTTTCTGGAAATTTTTAGAGTATTTTTAATGCCTTAAATAAATCAAAACATTTAATCGGATTATTTAAAATAGGAAATTCGGGAAAATACTCGTGAACAGTAACAGGCCCGGCCCAGTTACTGTGCAGGCCGACGGGTTTTAAATGAATTAATGCCGACCGTTGGATTAAGATCCAACGGCCTTCATCATCCCATACCGATTAGGAAACCCTAAAGGAATCGTGACCGTCGGATGCGCATCGGACGGTCCGTGGTCGTCGTCTCCGAGTGGGACTCGTGCGCGCCGCCGTCTCCGACTCGAACTACGCCGCCGCCGTCTTTCCTTGGATTGCGTGCCCCGCCGGGTATAAATAGGGACCCCGAGCCCTCCCCGATACTCACCTTGAGCCGCCGCGTAGTTCCCCTGCAGTCTTGTCGCCGGAGAACCACCGTAGAAGCCGCAAACGCTCGCCGAAGTCCGAGGAGGTTGCCGAGAGAGTTCCGTCGCGTTTTCTCGTCGCCGAGATTCTCTTCCACCGCACCGGAGACGGATTCGAGTTCAACGTTTCACGCCGCATCGGATTCGTGGTTTCATCGTCGCCAGGAAGCACCGCAGCGCCGCTGAGCTCACCTTCGTCTTCATCTCCGGCGGACTCAAGCCGACTCATCGCCTCACCAGATCGGGAGCTCCGTGGGCCGTCGGATCATCAACGGACGGACGAGATAGCGCCACGCCCTCGGGTGAATAGGAAATCTCACGGGTAAGCGTGAGCCGTCGATCACCAGATCAACGATTCATAATCGGCCACGTCGCAGCTGTACGATCGGGTGGGAAAAATCCAGATTTTCTATATAAAAATAATTCGGTAAAATTCGGATTTATGAATTAGGGTTTATTTTCAGGATTTTCAAATTTCAAAACAAGATAACTTTCACATACAAACTCCGATTTGAGCGATTCAAATTTCCAAAAATTTGTAAAATTGAGATCTATCTAATGGTGATTTTTATTTGAATTTTTGAGTTTGTTTGCTCTTTGATTTTGGTTTTTATTTGCTTTTCTCTCTCGATTCGCGTAGACGTTGAATTGTGCGAGGCTTCGGAGGGAGATTTTGCAGCTCAAGAAGTATTTCCAGATCAGGACCAGGAGCTTAACGAAGGCAAGTTGTGCTTTGACCATGTTGAACCCATATTAGAAAAAATTGCTATTTTACTTTACTTTAATTGCATGATATTTCAATCATACACATGATTTCAACTTAGTTTGGGATTTAGCTATTCTACCCTTTTGAGTTACACCCTACCTTGATATTTGTATGCCATGATCCACTTGTCACCTTAGGTTGGTTAATTATAGTCGGTTAATAGAAAATTAACATGGATGGTTAGACCGAATTAGAGATGCTTAGACATGCCACGTCATCACATGCTCATGAAATATTGCTTATTAAACTTGACTAATAGAATATGGAACTATGATGATAATTTGTGGGCCATGTGTGGTCGCACAAAGAGATTGAGTTGTTGTATGATGATAATTTGTGGGCCATGTGTGGTCGCACAAAGAGATTGAGTTGTTGTGACAGTGGAGTCACGCAACGATGTTGATTTGTGAAGAGCACGTGGTGCTTGGTAACCAACCGGGAGGGTAATCACTTTAGATTGAAGCAAGTGGAAGGGGCAAGTGTGCCGGGGTGGGCTCAGCGGAGCTGAGGGTATGTGCAAGTCTTGCTTTAATCAACACTAAGGACTTAACCTTGCGAGCCTTTGACCTGAGTCAAACTTGCAGCCACACGTCTGTTATGGGGCAGCCTAGCTGACTAATTTGCAAATGCTTAACTTAAGTGCTATCATGGTGGTGTGAGTCCGGGTACGGGGGAAACTCACATGGCGCAAGAGGGGGGCCCTGTCGTGGCGGTGTAGCCCTTCAGTGTTGAAACCTTAGCGGGTAGCACTGGGCTAAGAGTATGCATTGTAAAGGCTTTGTTATAATCATTCACCTGTGTGGTGCATGGTTATATCGTGTGGGTAAAGTGCATAACCTCTGCAGAGTGTACAATCTATTCGGATAGCCGTGCTCACGGTATTGAGCAAAGCTCGGGGATTACAGTCAAGGGGTAGTTAACTAAAATGAACAACTAGATGGGATGGCAGGATGCCATATGGTTAATGGAACTTGACTTAGGATGAAAACTTGGTTTATTTGAGAATTATTGAATCTACTTACTTGTTATTATTCGTTTTACTGTCTTTTCAATCTACTTATTGTATATGTTTGAAAATGCTGCTTTACTGCATATGAACCACTTAGCCAATCATTTGGAATAAGCCTTGCATATAGCTATGGTAGAATTGTATTCTGTGCACAACTTGTTGAATATATTGTATACTCACCCTTGCCTTCAACAACAAACAACAGTGGAGGAGTCATCGCCGGTATTGGAGGAGGGTTTCCAGGTGGATACGAGTCACTAGGCCAAGCCTTGTCAGTCGCCTATGGTGTACTGATGAGTCACTACGTCTTCTATGATTTTCCGCTGCATTTGTCTTACTTTATCTTAGTCTTGCCCTATGAAGCCGAATAAATGTAAGTGATCATAAGATCATACACTAGTTATAATAAATAAATGAAATCTTATTGTTATTATCGTTGTGTATGATGTGATGCTTACCGATGTTAAGCCGTGTGCACTAGCGTTGATCCTGGGAATAGTGCGGCATACACGATGGATCCGAATTGGTAATTCGGGTCACTACACAACTTAACTATTATTTACGAAAAATTGCCATCCTTATCAACTTCAGCAGTTTCATCCAGCTCCAGCAGCTTCTCCTCCAGCTCCAATCTAAACAAACTCAGCCTTAGAGTCTTCTCTGCTGCCCGTCACGTAGCTCGCTGTCAACCGCACATCACGGAGCTGCGCGCACGTCACCTCCTTGCTTTTTCTACAGTCGCGTGCAAGAGGGTTTTATCGTCACGGAATACAGAGTATTCTCACGGAATTTTCACCGATCTGTATTCTCGCCCGATACGCTGCCAACTTATTGAGGGCAAAACATGACTGACTTGATGCTGATGGTCTTTGGCCTTCTCTTCCTCATGAGGTCAGCATCTGAATCAGTCTACCGTTCCTGAGCAGTGAGCATGTCCGGTTCCTGGAGCACTCCCAGCAGGCGAATGGACAAAAGAAGAGCGCAGGATTTCTGCAATAGAGGACTTGGAGCCTTTGCTTCATGTTGATCAGGTCCTTTTTTTCTGTTCATGATTAACTAGGAGGCCACTACGTTTTCTAGTGGAGGCACATTGATCAACTTAAAACCACTTGCTTACGCCACTTATGTGGAACAGTGGAAGGAGGACTGAGAATTGTTAGGTGTTGAACCGAATCTGCAGATTATTCTTCACTATTTGCATGTATAACTTTTGCTGTGCCTGTCAATCGTATATTTCGTCCGTGGTAAAAAAAAGATTGTGTGACCATGTGGAGGTTCTCTCATGTGTTGCGATTAGTAATTGACACTTTGGTTTATTGGATTCGGCATATTGTGAAATCTACGGCCAAAATGCTCGAGTAGGGCTTGCTCATGAAGAGGCTCCCAAAATTACCTTCCTAGATATATTCTCTGGAAGTGTTACACCCCATGGGAAACTTGAACTCCTAGTGTGGAAATCTCACGTACCACCTTATTATAGCTACATTTATAGGCGTGAGATTCACGATTCGAAGTGTGTGGTTACTGGGAACAAGCATTGTTTAAAGAGGAAGGCTTCGAGTTAGTTTTCTCAGGTAAATTTCTCTGTACATGCAATGCAAAGCACTCATATTGTGATGGATGTTGTTTTCTCCCAAATGTCGTAGATATTGTAGTGTTATTGTACAACACATGTGCATTTTCATTTCTGCTCTTTCCTATATTCTATATAGTCTTCGCTCACATATATAATATAATCACATAGGTAGTAAGTAGTGGTAGTAGAAATCAAATCTAACTATCCATCCCTTAAGGGTATTTTAGACTTTTCCTATTCATTCATCATAGGTATTTTTGACTTTTTCTAATTTTTTCACAGTTTTGGATTCATCGAATACCTAGTGATTTTCAGAGGCTTCTTATCTATTCATCCGCCATTCATCATGATCAGAACGTGTATTACCGTAGAGAGGATAAATAGTATGACGAAATTTTTTACCCTTTTACCTCTTTTCTCGAATTTTACTACCAATACTACAAGTGGTAGTATAATTAGATCTAAATTGATTTCAACTATTAGATTTAAAGGAATGGATGGCTTATATTGATTTTTATCCACTGTAAAAGAGGTCTTCCTATATTCTATTTAGTCTTCGCTCACGTGTATAATATAATCACTTGATCATGTAGTTTTTTTGTTTATCTATATAAATAAAAACACCGGTGATATTCAAGACATCTCCTTCGCTTTAAGGGCAAGAAAATCCCACATTAATCCTAAAAAAGAAAATATCTAAAAATTCTTGCATTAATTAAAAGAAAAAGAGAAGGATCTCCACCACTTATTTTGTTGGAGGTGGGTGGGGTAGATTATAATGGTGCAGTTAATTATATATAGATATAAGAGATATAACAAATACAGCTACAGATAAAATTTATTTCCTGTTTTAATTTAGTTCTGAATGTAATTCAACTCATTCCTTCTTGCTTTTGCTGATCGGACCCTGACTGTTGCTTGTGGTACAGCAGGTACATGCCTACGTGGGGGTGGGGCCCTGGAGGCAGCGACCGTGGGAGTAGGGGGTTGATTAGTCAACGACTTGCATGCTGGACGTCCCTACGGAGGATCGGAAACCTCGATAGATCAAATTAGAGCGAAGAATAAATTTTCTAAGAAAAATCAGCTCTAAGATAGTATTATCGTACTAAGTAGAGGTAGCACTGGATGAACAGTAGCCCGTGCTGCCTTATAAACAGTAAAATCAGGGTGAATTATAAAATTACCACGGCTTTAAATTCAAGAATCGATGTACCTTTTGATTAGCTGATCCAAAATCTGTGAAACTTTGTATGCACTTTCCTATAGATATTGGAACCTATTCCAACCATCAGTTATAAAGATTGATGTCAAAACTTCAACCTTTCTCTATTTTAAAGAAGATTGCACTAAAATCGGATTAAATACACTTCAACCTTTCTCTGTCAAAACTTCAACTTTTGGAAATATGCCACCGCTCGCGACACATGTCCCTTCTGGTCAAATTGAACGCAATTCGGACGATTTTGCCCCTACGCATAAAAGTCTTGTCAGAATTTTGTAGAAATCTCCAAAAAAGATATGAAGCTAAGATTTTTACCTTGGTGACCCGAGATCCTCATCTACCTCTGGTAAAAATATAAAAATTAAAACTTATATTTGAAACTTTTGGAAATTCAAAAATAGAAAAATAAAGTTGAAAATAGCAATGTCAGAATTTTTAAAATTTAAATATAAAAGATAAAATTTTTAAAACTTTATATAAGATTAATAATACTATTTCAGATCTTGATAAAAATTTTCATAAAATATTAATACCATTTTAGCCTTAAATTAAATATAAAATAAAAATAGACGGAGGGCAAAATCGTCAAGAATGGGTGAGTCATGCGCTCAATTTGACCGAAAGGACACGTGTCGCGAAGCGGTGGCATATTTCGAATAAGCACGGTTTCAGAATGGAAAATCTAGAAATACGAAAGGAACGATGGCAAATCTCGAATAACCGATTTCTGCAGTGGCATATATCTAATTAACCCTTTTTTAAATCTAGCCACCCTGCAAATGCATTTCAGATTTGGCTCCTTCCCCCATTGCGGAAGACACGACAGGTGACACCTGTCCCCTGCGGTGCCTAGGAAGTGAGGGGAATGGGTAGGCTACTCTAGCATAAAATTCTATTTACGCCGATGGATTTACGTCAGTTTATTAACGTTGGCAATCGACGTTAATATTTATTTACGTTGGTTTTAGGCTTATTTACGCCGATTATCCGCCGACGTAAATATGTCGCATTCTGTAGTGAAATCAAAATTTTCTACCGTGCAAATCAAGGAACCATTGTAAGTTATAGATCATGGAATTACCACTATACGCCGCAAAACCCGTAGCGTAAGTAGAGTCGAAGTAGCGTTGGTGCGGTTGTTGTCATACTACCATCATCCCTTCTCCAACAACTCATTGTCACCGTTATATGTTGCGGATCGCCCTAGCGTTGAAGTCTCGCAGAACGTCCCTAAGGTATCCACACGTACAGGGCAAGGATGCCACGCGCCTAAGTGTTAGCACCGGCTATGTGGTTTTGGGCGGAGAGGTGTGGCGGCTAGAGTTTCGGGCATTCCAAATTCCTATAGTGTCTTTTAACCTTAAAGTCACCATCTCCTCCCTTTATATAGACATCCTATGATGGGCTTCTACATTAGAGGACCATTAGGAACTCAAAGCCTATTAGAATTCGGATCACCATCCAAATTAAGGCTCAACCCCTTAAATGTGCGTCCCTATAGGTTCATGTATACTTAGACATGGCTCAAGTACTCTTACTCAGCTATTAATCGGTAGCAGTCCCTAGTAGGACGTGCCGACTCCCGAGTATATGTAAAGGTCACATCGGATAAACCTTAACAATGTTTAGTAATACGTATTACCCTTTGCCTCACGATATCGGTCAAATTCAAGGCGAGAATGTGCCACCCTTGTTTAGATAGCTCAACCACTCTTTCTTGATTATGTGACTTAGAATCCCTTAACTCTTTAACCATGAGTAGCATGGCCATGCATTTCCGGAATCTAACTACTCGAGAGGCCGAGAGATATCTCCCTCGTTGTATGGAGGGTAAATCCCATCATGATCGACCATGCCTTGCAGTATACTTCATGATAAGCCCAAAAATCACTTTTATAACTATTTAGTTATGGAGCAGCATTTGACAACCCTTAAATAAGTCATTAGATATCTCGAGTGCATGTGTTAACCTCAAGTCTAAGAATATATAGCATATACATTGTATATGAGACCAACTGATGACAAGTAAGAATACAACATTCTCACAGTATCTCATGATGGGTTAATCCAACTCCATGTTCTTTGACGTGTGTCTATATTATTAGTTTGATATTTTTCATATCCATGACCCGTAAAACATGGTCATCAACCCATACATATGCTAGTCTATTTATATGTGTCCTTATATGTTTATCGACTAGGGCATATCTCCAATAGGAAGTGCTGTAAGAGCATGGGCGCGTGAGCTGGTAAGCACGGAGTATCTTGCTGCATGTTCCGGGCTCTGTAACCTTCCATAATAGGGAAGCAAGGAAGGTGACATGTGTCACCTTATGGTGCTTCACGGTTAAGGATAGGGCTATTTTTGCAATAACGTTTGGAAATGAGCCAAATTTGAAATGAAAAGGAAAAAAGAGGTACGAGGTGCTAAAAAGTGATATTCCATAGAAAACTAAGTGGATGGTGACGGTTCAGTGAGCAAAGACCCAAGAGTCAAGAGTTGTACCGGTTGCTGATCAGTCTAGTATATATGTAATAAAGAAAGAAAGAAAAGCAGTAACAGTGGTCAGCAGTACTTACAAGAGAGAGGAATCCCAAATGTCAAAGATCATGTTCATGGAATGGATTGATCAAAGAGACTGAGTCATTTTCTATGGTAATTACTCCCTCTCTCAGTCTCTGCCTGTCTGTCTCAACCTCTGTGTCTGTCTCTCTCTCTCTCTCTCTGTGTCTCTGTTCTTGTTCGTCATTTGCTCTCTGTATTTGACCACGAGATTTGACTTTCCTAACCAGCAACGACCAGAAGCAGGGCATAAGTAGGGTTTCAGAGACATCACATTCCCCGACTCACCGTCCATTCTGTTTGTCCTCCCGTTGCATAATCTTCCTGAGGACAGAGCCCCGCAAATGGAGATATTCCTTTCCGTGGCCTTGGGTGAACTCGCCTATAGATCCATCAGTTTCTTCATCAATAAATACTCCAAGCAGCCGGCACTGGCCGTGGAGGATAGACTACAAAGGATTCTACTCCGGGCGCAGGTTGTCATCGAGGAGGCTGTGGGGCGTCACATCACAAACCAAGGGATTCTCGAGCAGTTGAGCATGCTGAGACATGCGATGTACCGAGGATACTATGTACTTGACACCTTCAGATACCTTGCTTACCAAGAAGGGGAGGCTAAAGATCAGGCGGTGAGTTAGTCTTCATATATGTCTAAATTCAGTTATGCAAAACGTCTGTGTCTCTCCAATAGCAACACTCAGATTTTAGAAGAACTACAAGAGGCGCTCGTCAGTTTGAACACGATGCTTCTTGATGTGAATGAGTTAGTTGTATTCTTGAATAGCTACCCTCGTTTGTACCGCCAGCCTTATAGCATGCATCTCTTGTTGGACAAGTGCATGTTTGGCCGTCAGATGGAAACGGAACTGGTCATCAACTTCCTGCTGCACGCAAAACCCCCTAATGTTGACAATCCTGATGTCCTACCTATTGTTGGTCCAGGGAGAGTGGGGAAGAGCACCCTTGTCGCTCATGTCTGCAATGATGTAAGAGTCCGTAATTATTTTTCACATATTGTCTTCATGAGTGACAACGATTTCAGAGATGGAATGCTTGAGATGAAATATCAAAATTGTTTCTTGAACAAAGGCGGGAGATTGCTAGTTGTTGTTGAGGTAGTTGGCAATCTCAATGAAGGTGCATGGAAAAGGTTGTATTCTGCTTCTAAACAGTGCACAACAAGTGGTAGTAAAATCATAATCACGAGCAGATCAGACAAGATTAGGAAGTTTGGAACAATGCAGACTCTAGCACTTAAACGTCTGTCTCATGAAGCGTTTTGGTATTTCTTCAAGGCGATTACATTCGGAAGCACAGATCCTGAGATGCACCCAAGATTTGCATATTTGGCCATGGAGATAGCTAGGGAGCTGAATGGAGATTTCATTAGTACAAACGTTACTGCTTGCTTGTTGAGAGAAAAATTTAACATCCACTATTGGTGCAAGGTCCTGTCATTTGTGAGAGGCTACATACAGGAACATCTCTCAAAATTTGGTGAGCATCCATCTGATCTTTTGAAGGACAATAAACCCACTTATTTTCGAAGAATGGGTAGAGCTACTGATGATTTATTGGTTTATTATCAGCATCAAACAATCTCTTCTCAAGAGGATATTCCCAAGATAACAATGCAAGATGTGTTGTATAGAAGCGTTAAGCCACATGGAAAATTTGAAGTCCTTGCATGGAAGTCTCAGATACCGCCTTACCATAACTATATGTATACTTGTGAGATTCAGGAGCTACAGGGTAGTACAGTCGTTAAGAGGAAGCGCTCTGTAAATAACAGAATTGCACTTGGTTAATTTTGTCGCTACAATGGATCATATGTTAGATCACAAGCTTTTCGTTCTTTGGGAGGCAGTTAATTCACCATTGCACAACTGTACGGCTATTTTCTCATGAGACTTTTTACCATCCTTGGGAGGTACCGAAATTTCTATTGAGATACTATCACAAGGCACAAAAAATTGGTAACTCCAACCTTCAAATTTTTGTTACCTTTTGGTAGGTACTATCTCAATGGAAATTTTTGAACCACGTAAAGACGGTAAAAGGTCCCTTTTCTTATATGTAAACTCCATGTGTTGATTAGCAGAATAATGCATGACGTTTGAGACAAATTTTCACGAGCTGAATTAATTATGAGTGCTTGTCAATGGTTTTGTATTCGTACCAGAAGGCAAAAAGGCTTAAATATCTCGCAGCAACTGCAGGTGAACTCACGACCAGATTATTTTCAGAGGAGCATACTGGATACGATTTTAGGCACTATTGCAGTCTGAGAACAACAGGGAGAGCATCCGATTGGCAAGCAGGGCATTAGATGTGGTGGCTTTAGATATCTTTGCTAAAAGAGGATGGAGAAGCAATTTTAGAATTTGCTTTTGATTTTAAGTTCTTGTTGTTTTGTTTTCATCAAAGCTTTATGGCTTATCCTTTGTAAACACTCGGTTGTGTGCAATTGCAGAGACCGGATATTAATCTGTCGACGATCGGGATCGTCAACCGTAGAAAATGTGGCAGGGGTCAGTGTGTTTGGAGACCCGAGCCGCGCTTCGCTCAAACGGAGGGATGAAGTCAAGGGGGCCTATGGTCGAAGCTAGACGACAACGAACAAGAGACCGAGGTTTATACTGGTTCGAGCCCCTGAGAAGGTAATAGCTCTACTCCAGTCGCCTTGCGGCGGTGATTCTTGCTATTAGAGGGTACAAGAGTGGATTACAGCTCAAGCTTGACGATGCTGGGTCTAGGCTTGAGCTCGAGTGTGTGTGTACTGGATGATTCTGTGTGCTTAGTGACTATACAACTTTGGTCTTATACATTCTCTTCGTGTAACGTTCGGGAGTGATTCTCGGATCATAGGCTTCATGCGCATTGAGGGCTGACTGCTAACTGCTCCGATCCCGTCGCGTACGCCTGCATTACTCCCACGATCCCACGCTTCCGTAACTGCCGTGTAGTGGTGCGCCCGGGATCCAAGGGGGCGTTATCGACCTTGAGTCGGCCCGAGCCCCAGGTCGTGGGGTCCCCAAGCTCGAGGTCACCAAGCGCTCTAGGTCGAGCGGTTTTGAGCTTGGTCGATCGCCTAGGTCGGCGGCTTGAGCCGATCTAGGTCTTGATCGGGGCCTCCCGAGCTAGGGGACCGGTTGACCGTATGTTGACCGGCCAAGAGTTCCCAGTCCCCGACAGCTAGCCCCCGAGGCTCGAGGTCGTAAAGGACCACCGGGACGACCCCGAGCCTCACCCAAAAAGTCGTTGGGGACAAGGCTTCTGCGGGCCTAAGAGTTTTAGTCAAGGTCGAGCGGAGATCGCAAAGTGCATCTCCGGTCCTGTCACCTGGCGACCTTCGGACTCCTCGATGGTCGTACGGATGCGAACAGCCGCTAGACACCTGGGGTGCCTCGATTCCGCTGCCCAGGCCTTAATTGCAACCATCTAATCAAGTCAGGGCGCACCTTTTGAGGTACCATAAGTGGTTATGGCACAGACGCGGCATTGAAGAACCCGAGCTTTCAGTCGCTTGCGAAAGAACTCGAAACTCTACGCCCCACCTCGCCCGAGCTCTTCTTCTCCGAGCAAAAACGCCTTTCCCCTTCGACCAAACGCAGTGTTTTGTCATGGCCAAGCTAGGAAAAAGCACCCTGTCAGACGCGAGGATGAAGGAGCTTGAGTCCCTGGGGCTAGTGGACCAGGTGACATGGCGGCTGCCGGGCGGCGAAATCAAGCCGCGCCCTCGGATCGTCTGTACCGAGCACTACAGCCTCTTCGGATTGTGGACCCCGGAGAGCGACTTCTGTCAGCCGTCATGCCAATAAACGCGAGATCGAGCTGATCAACCTAGTACCCAATTCCATCCTCACGCTAGCCATCTTCTCCCACCTGTGTGAGGGGTTTCTGGGGATTCTCCCCACCCCCTCGCTCTTCTTCCGCTATTTTTCCCTCTTCCGCTCCGGGAAGGACCCCGTGGTCGGGTGCCTTTACTTCCGGCAGCGGACCAGACTCAAGTGGGCCCTGCCCAAGATCGCTGGTCGGGACTCCCTCGGACCGTGGTCGGAGCGGTGGTTCTACCTCAAGAAGGGGAGAACAGTATACGTATGATGAGGGTGCCGCCACATCGAAGAAGGAGACCCCGGAGAGCGACGACCTCGAGGTCGACGCGGAGGCCATCGCCGCAATCCACATCTGTGCCAAGCGGGGCCTCACCGGGCAGGCGGTCGCCATCGACTTCCTGCGGAACAGGGTGTCTCCTCTACGGCGGCGGCTACACCCGTTCTTCGAGATCGTGGGATGCGACGACCCGACGCGCAAGGGCCCGTCAGGTTAGACCTCCGGTCTCAGAGTTATTGCCCGAACTCTCATAGCCTTCTCTGATGGTCTGTGCTCTTGCAGCACCAAAAGAGTCCTGGATTTCGGCCCGAATGGGCGAGATGTTCGGGAAGCTGGCACACGGTTACAGCCTGGATGACCCGGTACCGAAGAGAGTGCTTCGTAGGAAGCCCGAGGTAGGCCGCCCCGACTAGGTTCCCTACCCGAGCGCCCGAGGTCTCGCCTGATCTTTGCTCGTCCGCAGGATCACCAAGAGCTGTGGGAGACAGCTCGGGGACTGCTCCCTTTGCCCGATGGGGGCAAGAGCAAGAAGGGGAAGAAGCGACCTCCCCCATCCGGAGCAGCCCGCCAGGAGCCGAAGAGGCCCCACGTCGAGTGGGGTGACCGCGCCATGGTAAGGACACCTGTATCCGAGTCCCCGAGCTCGTGCCCGTGCCTTCACGGGGCCTAACAATGCGCTTTTCCCTTCTGACAGCAGTCGAGCGCGGCAGCTGCCGCAAGGTCTTCGAGTCCCCCGTCGGCCCAGAGAGCCTGTGGTCGGGCCTCGGGAGATCACTGCGAAGACGCGGGCTGCTGGCGTGTGCCCCCTCAAGCATGGGCGAGAAGCGGCGCCCCTCCGAGCTTGGGACAGCAGGACCTCCGCCGGCCCTCGGCGAGGCGTAGGCTACCGACTCAGGTAAATCTTTTAGTCTTCCAGCCTGCTCTATGTCTTCGCATTTTTCTGTCTTAGTGTCTGTCATTGATTGCAGACCTCGAGCGCTCGAGCCCTGAACTTGCCCGTTTTGACAATGCCTGTTGTCCAGGGCGAGTCTGAGTCCGAGGAGGAGACGGACGCCTTCGTTCTAGCCCCGCGCCCACCTCCGGGCCAGAGGCGCGCACCAGCCGGGACCGTGAGCTGGGTCCAGATCGGCGAGTACGACCAGGGGCCCGACAGCCCGGACGAGGAGGAGCACTAATCCACGTCTGGTGGCGACTATGACACCGGCGAGGTGGGCGCCGTTGTGGCCACCGATCCCCCCGAGGCCGAGGTGGAAAAGGGCGCCCAGGGCCCCTTGGTCGCGGTCGCAGAGGTGCCCCCTGCGCACCCGACCACAGCTGCTCCACGCGTGGAGAGCGTGACGCCACCGGCCGTCGAAGGAAACCGTGCCACCGGGGTCCCTCAGGCCCACCCGACCGAGGCCGTGCCTGGTGCCGAAGTTGCGGCGCCTCAAGCCATAGGAGCTGACGCCGCAAAGGATCATGCGGAAGACCCAGCCGGCACGCCCCCAGCCGCCGATCTGGATGGAGACTCGACCATGGAGGTTGGGCTCGAAGCTGCTGCCGTGGGACACCCAGCGGCCGAGGTAGCGGGAACCCCAGCCGCCGTTGGTACAACGGCCGCGGGTCCTAGCCAACAAGCGCCGGCGGTGGTCGAGGTAGACCCCGGCCTTGGGGACCTAGGCGAAGGGTTTGAGATCAACACAGCTCGCATCGACGAGCTGAATGTGGAGTTCTCCCGCACGCGCGTCGAGAGCCGCCTTCGCGAGGTAGGTGTTTTCTTCGAATGCCCTGCAACGTGCTAGGTCGAAATTACTTCGTCAATTTCATACCCGGTCACCTTCCTTGTCCTTAAGGCAATTGGCAGCGTCACTCGCGGAGTCTAAGGTCTCAACGAGCACGCCGACGTGCTCCGCGGAATCTTGAACGCGGTGGAGGAGAGGGAGACCGAGCGCGCCAGACTCTGCGCGACCATCGAAGTCGACGCGTAGGAGCTCGAGCGGACCAACCAGGAGCTTAACGAGCTCCGTCGCACGATGGTTGCGCTGGAAACGTCTCATGCCGCCGAGCTCGAGTGGACCAGGTCCTCCGAGCGCGAGCACGGGTTTAAGGCGCAGGAGCAGGAGCCCACGCGGGCGACCAAGGCGCTCGAGGCGCTTGAGACCGAACGCGCCAAGGCCGAGTTGCTGGAGAAGGCCGCCGCAGAGCGAACTTCGACTTCGGACTCGGCACTCGAAGCCCTGCGCTCCAAGGTCGAAACCCTCGAAAAGGCCGCCGAGGGACAAGCCGCCGCCACAGCCCAGGCGCTCGCCGTCGAGCGCGCCAAGGTAGAGGCATTGGAGAAGGCCGCTGCCGAGCAGACCGTCTCCTCGTCCCGAGCGCTTGATGAGGAACGTGCCAGGGTCGAGAGGTTGAAGAAAGCCACAGCAGAACAGGTCTCGGCCTCAGACTCAGCGCTCAAGACCCTACAGGCCAAGATCGAGGCCCTCGAAAAAGCCGCCGAGGATCAAGCCGCCGCTACGACCCAAGCGCTCGCCGCCGAGCGTGCTAAGGTCGAGGCGCTGGAGAAAGCCGCTGCAGAGCAAGCGGCGTCCTCTGTCAAGGCGTCCCCCGAGTTGGAGGCCAAGATCGCGGCCGAGGAGAAGCTCGAGTGCCAGGTGGGTGGCGAAACCGCCTGCTCAACTTCAGGCGATGGCGTCGCGAGTCATGGGCGCTACCAAAGAGGCCCTCCAGTACCAAGGCGAGATCTCGACCCTGCGCACCAGGGTCGCCGAGCTCGAGCAGGAGAAGCTCGCGCGCGAGATGGAGGACTTGTAATCTGCCGCCTTTGTCCTGTAAGAAACATTTGAAAATATAATAGAGCCGTGTTACCTTTTGTGTCAAAGGTCTTGATCCTTTTTGTAGACTAGAACGCTCGGGGTTAGTCTTTATCGCCTTTGGTCGTGTCTCGTTTTGCTCGTAGTGTACCTTTGTCCAGCCCCCGTTGGGTCCAAGGTCGAGCAGCGCCGTCCTTGGGCACAAGACTTAGATGCAAGCAATAAGACCATGACCTGCAGAGGCGAAAAGAAGATCCTCGAGGGAAAAGATATAACGAGCGAACTTGTAATGACTTAGTCGAATCTACGATCACGACCATACGCGCGCCTAATGCCCAGAGCTGCGAGGCTTGTCAATTCGAGCCCTGGCGCAGGGGCAAGCTGGATTGCGAAAAGATTCAGCTTATGCTGAGCTCGACCACTGGGGGTGAACGTAAAGCTCGCGGCTCTCAGACCAAGAGGCGGGCGCAATGGTCGTGCTCGGAAGAAATTACGGACAAGGATAACTTTGTGATCGCAAATCCAAGAGAAGGAAAACGTAAAAGATGAAAAGATCAGCTTTATTGAAATTCAAAGGTACAGAAATTACACATAAAACTTGCGGAGCTGATCTATGTTCCATGAGCTAGAGAGCTCTCTGCCATCGGGCATCGCCAAATAGGAAGCCCGTGCGATCTGTTGAAACAACTCTATAGGGGCCCTCCCACCGTGGGGATAACTTGTTGGTGTTGGACGAGCTCTGAATGCGTCTCAGAGCTAGGTCCCCAACAAGGAGCTGCCTAGGTCGTACTGACCGAGACGCATGTCCGCGAAGAGCTTGCGTACGCGTTGATCGTGGCGGCACGGCATCTTACTTCTTCTGCGAGGCAAGGTCAAGAGACCGTTCTTGCTCGAAGTCGACATGGTCGACCAAAGTCGACCTGGCGGAGCCAGGCGTTACCTCCCGGAGGCGGGGCGGCCGGTCTCGAACACGAGCCGGAAGGGTGTGGACCTGTTGCTCGGTGTTGCGGGTAATGAATAGACCATAAGGCGGTGGGAAGCTCGTCCACCGAGTCTTGCCGTATCATTCGAGCTCATCTGCCTTCGCCTCTTGGCATACTGGACAATCTATCCGGTTGGCGCTCTGCCGCTCGTTGCTCGAGGGTGAGCCACCGGCGAAGCACACTTTGGTGCCCGTCTTCGCAGAACTCCCGGAACAATTCATCGTAAACCGAGTACCATTGTCGGTGATAATTCTGCATGGAACCCCATACCGTGACTACTGACGATCGAAAAAAGCGAGCAAAGACTCGGCGAAGAATGGCCGAGACGGTTCAACCGATCCACTTGGTGAAGGTGTCGACGCCACGACGACAGAATTTCTCCCCGATCGCTGAGAAAGGGGCCGAGATATCCAAATTTCGTGTCGACAAAGGCGGTGGCGGGATGGTTTGAAGCACGTAGGCCGACTGGTGCGACTTCCGGGCGTGAAACTGGCATGCTTGGCAGGTACGGACGATATCACGAGCATCCTGAAGGGCCGAGGGCCAATAGTACCCCATGCGGAAGGCTTTGCCGACCATCGTCCTGTATGAAGAGTGCGCTCCACATAGACCTGAGTGAATGTCGTTTAGCAGGTACTTACCCTCCTCGGCGGAAATGCATCGTGTCAAGACACGAGAAACGTTCCTCCTGTAGAGCTTGCCGTCCACGAGTGCGTACATCGCTCGTCGCTTGATCCTGCTTCGCTCGGCAGGATCGGAGGGCAGGTCACCTTGCGCGAGGAAACGGTGGATGGTATCGGCCCAAGAGGGAATACCTTCGACCACGGCGAGCACGACCTCTTGATCAGAGATCGATGGAGCCGCCAGCGTCTCGAGGATGACATCGGGGGGGATCTCGTTGTCGGAGGAGCCGAGCTTGGAGAGGAAGTCGGCGCTGGAATTGTCTTTCCTAGGGACATACCGGAGCTCCAAGTTCTGGAACCACTTCTCCATCTTGCGGACCTCGGCGAGATATTTTGCCATTGTATCCCCCGAGCATTGATAATCCTTGTTGTACTGGTTGATGACGAGCTGAGAGTCGCCCTTCACGACCAGCCGTTGCACGCCCAAGGACTTGCAAGCTCGTAGACCCGCCAAGAGAGCTTCGTATTCTGCCACGTTATTGGTCGCCGGAAACCCGAAACGAACCACATACCTCAGCTGGTCGCCGCGCGGGGTAAGGATAAGTATCCCAGCCCCCGAGCGCTAGAAGGACCTCGAGCCGTCGAAGAACATGGTCCATGGCTTCTCCTTCTCGACCTCGAGCTCAGGAGCGGGCTGCGACGTCTGCTCGACCACGAAGTCGGCGAGCACTTGCGACTTGATAGCCGTTCGAGCCACGACCTGGATGTCGAACGCTGCTAGCTCCATGGCCCACTTGGCTATCCGCTCGCCGCCTTCTGGATTCCGCAAGATGTCCCCGAGCGGAAAGTTGCTCGAGACGACCACGGAGTGTGCCTGGAAGTAATGCCGGAGCTTGCGCGAAGCCATGAGGAGAGCGTACAGCAGCTTCTGGACTTGCGGGTAGCGCTCCTTGGGGCCGTGCAGGACCTCGCTGACGTAGTAGATCGGATGCTGCTGTGCCCCCCGCTCGGCGACCAGGACAGCGCTTACGGCTTGGGCGGTGGCCGCGAGGTAGAGCAGCAACCTCTCGCCAGGTTGCGGAGTTGTGAGAAGGGGTGGGGATGACAAGTATACCTTCAGCTCATCAAAGGACCGCTGTGCCTCTGGAGTCCACTCGAAGCCCCCGTGCTTGCGCAGGGTCTTAAAGAATGGGAGCCCACGCTCACCGAGCCTTGAGATGAACCTGCTGAGGGCGGCCATGCGACCAGTAAGGCTCTGCACCTGTTTGATCGAGGTCGGGGGCTCCATCTTCTCGATCGCCTCGATCTTCTCCGGGTTCGGGCCCACCCCCGAGCCCCCGATCATGTAGCCGAGCACCTTCCCGGATGCTGCGCCGAACACGCACTTCTCGGGGTTGAGCTTGATCTTGTACCTGTTCAGGTTGGCGAATGTTTCCTCGAGGTCGCGAACGTGGTCGCCCTCGGAGGGGCTCTTGACGATGATGTTGTCCACGTAGACCTCGAGGTTCCGCCCGATCTGCGGCTCGAACGTCTTGGTCATTAGACGCTGGAACGTTGCCCCCGCATTGCGCAGACCAAATGACATGGTCGTGTAGCAATAGGTGCCGAACGGCGTAATGAAGGCTGTCTTGCACTCGTCGTCGACCGCCAGCTTGATCTGATGGTAGCCCGAGTAAGCGTCCAAGAAGCTCAGCATCTTGGCATTGGCGGTGAAGTCAACGATCTGGTCGATGCGCGGAAGGGGAAAGTTGTCCTTCAGGCAGGCCGAGTTCAGCCCCGTATGGTCGACGCACATCCTCCACTTACCGCCTTTCTTCTGCACGATGACCGGGTTGGCCAGCCATTCGGAGTAGTCGATCTCGCGAATGAATCCGGCCTTCAAGAGCTTGTCGAGGTTCTCTTTGATGACTGCGACCTTCTTTGGGGAGAAGCGACGCAACTTGTGGCGCACAGGTCAAGAGTCGGTTCTGACCTGTAACTTGTGCTCGATCACCTCCCTCGGGACGCCAGGCATATCTGCAGGCTCCCAAGCGAATATACCTCTGTTGGCGCGAAGGAAGGTGACGAGCTCGAGTTCCTATTTGGAACTCAGCTCGGCCGAAACGTGGACACACTTGGTCGTGTCGCCTTCCTCGAGCGGCACGGCCTTTGTTGCCCCGCTGGACCTCGTTGGGGAAGCATGCCGGCGAGCGCCAAGGCCTTGGTCTCGCAACCATGTGCCGCTTGTAGGTCGCCGCGCACAGTGATGACGCCATTGGGGCCAGGCAGCTTCATACATCGGTGACCATAATGGTTGGCCGCCATAAACTTGATCAAGGCGGGCCTCCCGAGGATGGCATTGTACGGAAGGTCGCCCTCGACCACCTCGAAGGTGATCAGCTCAGTGCGGAAGTTGTCCGACCCGCCAAAGGTGACGGGCAAGACCACCTGTCCCAAGGGGGTGGTCGAGCTCCCAGGAACGATCCCGAAAAAGGGAATGGCAATGCTCTTGATCTTCGACCGGGGAATCTGCATCCGGTCGAGCGCTTCTGCCTGCAGCAAATTGAGAGAGCTGCCACCGTCGACCATGACGCGCCCGACCACGGTATTGCTGATGATCGGGGTCACGACCAAGGCGGTCTTAAGGTCTCGGGCCATACCTTGGAGAGCATCCTCCGAAGAGAAGGTGATGGTGGCCCCAGCCCACTTGCAAGGCTGTTCGATGGGCTTCCCAGCAGCGACCTGGTAGATGGTCCGGGCGGCGGCTTTCATCTCGCGTCTGGATTGGTAGGACGCCGAGCCGCCGAAGATGACGTCAATCCGGCGCTCGCCTTGCTGGAACTCCAGGTCGAGGTCGCCGTGCTTCGACCCGGCGTTCACCCTTTCGGGCTGATCATCATCCTTGGGGAGCACGGGCATCTCACCTCGGCCGTCGTAAAAGGCCTCGAGCTTCCCCTGCCAAGCCCTGCAGGACCGCAGGTAGTGGCCGGCTGCCCTGTGAAACAGGCAGAACTTCGCCTCGTCGTATCCTGGCCGTCCTTCGGCCCCCTGTGGCCGAGCATCGGCCCTCCGGGGCCCAGACCGCCGGCCTTCCTTCTGGGGCTGGCCCTGCGCTTGGCGAGACTGGGGCCGACCTTGACGAGGTCGGGACCCGTCTCGAGCTTGATCCCGGGCTTCGAGGACCTCGCGCTGGCCGTCTGCCGAGGCGATGACCCGCGGCACACCTCCGCCGGCCCTGCGGTCGCGCTTCCTCTTCTTGGCACGGGAGTCTTGGTCGACGCCCTTGGAATTGGATGGGCCAGCCTCTGAGGGGTTCAGACCAAGCTTACCTTGGTCGTAGTTGCGCTTCCAGCGGACGGCGTCGTCCGCGTCCGCGTACCGTTCTGCCATGCGGAATAGTTTGTTGACGCTGAGCCTCGTCGTGATCTCCAGGTCTTCGGTAAGGCGCCGATCGCGGACGCCGAACTTGAAGGCCTTGATGACTGCCTCGTCGGAGATGCTCGGGATCAGGTTCCTTGTTCGGATAAATCGCCGCACAAAGTCGCCAAGAGGCTCACCTTTGCCCTGAATGACACGATCTAGGTCTTTCTCCCTCCCCGGCCGCTCGTAACAACTCTGAAAGTTAGAGCGGAGAGCGCTCTGGATTTGGCGCCACGACCTGAAGGAACCGGGCTTCTGGTTGAAGAGCCAGGTCCGGGCGGCGCCGTCCAGGACGGTCGAGAGGTAGTTGGCCATCACCAGCTCGTCGCCCCCGGCTGCCAAGATGGCGGTCGAGTAAATGGACAAGAACTCGTCGGGGTTCTTGGTTCCGTCGAAGTGCTCGATTAACGCGGGCTTGAACCGAGCCGCCGTGAAGTCGTCGAGTCGCCATGCACCAGAGGGTCGGGGCGGTGCACGCCTAGAGCGATCGTTGCCAACAAGGTCCTCGCTGCTATACGACTCCGAGCTCGGGCTCCCGTGGCGATCCGACCTCCGGCGAGATTGGTCGTGGTGCCGAGCACAGGAATCGCCTGGGAGGTACTGCAGGCGGTCTTGTGCACGGCGACGCCTGGGCGGAATATTAGGGGAGGGTCCCCTAGACCTGCTGTCGGTCGGGGTAGAGCTTGTGTGGCTCAGCTCACGCCCGGCCCTGCTCGGGTTGGTGGCCGCAGGACGGCGATGCGGCGACGTTAGGGTCCCGTCCCGAGGACGTTGCCGAGATGAAGGTGCCTCGCGCCTCGGAGACGTCCGACGGGTGCGCCTGCGGTGACGTGAGGAGTTGCCGCTGCTCCTTAGGGAAGGGGTCCCTGCGCGGTGACTTTGGTGCTGCGGAGGAATGACCTCAGTTGCAGCACGATCGAGTTCTTCGGCCAGGGCCCGGCCGAAGAGCTCCGATTTCGCCCTATCGGGATCAGCCATGATCCGAGCGATAGCACGAAGGCGCTCCCCCGAGGGGGGGAGCCTCTCCTGGTCCTCCCGCCGGAGCGCGGTTATAGCCTGGTTGATCGCGACGTGGACCATTCGACGGGCGTCCTCGGGAGTTTGCGGATCGCGATCACTTGCTGTCGCGTCCTCGCCAGGGGTGTCCGCCATGAAGACGTCTTTGCTTTCGCCGGCGGGGGTGGCGAAAAACAGGACGCCTTGAGCCGAGTCCACGCCGAGCCCGCTGCTGAAGAGTGTCCGTCGGCGAAGCGCCATGCTCCCAAGACCTTGTAGTTTTCCCACTGAATGAACAAAGCAATCGGGCCCCACGGTGGCGCCCGGTGTCGACGATCGGGATCGTCAACGCGAAAAATGTGGTAGGGTCGGTGTGTTTGGAGACGAGTCGCAGCCCGCTCAAGCGGAGGATGAAGTCAAGGGGCCTATGGTCGAAGCTAGGCGACAACAAACAAGAGACCGAGGTTTATCTTGGTTCGAGCCCACGAGAAGGTAATAGCTCTACTCCGATCGCCTTGTGGCGGTGATTCTTGCTATTAGAGGGTACAAGAGTGGATTACAGCTCAAGCTTGACGATGCTGGGTCTAGGCTTGAGCTCGAGTGTGTGTGTACTGGATGATTCTGTGTGCTTAGTGACTATACAACTTTGGTCTTATACATTCTCTTCGTGTAACGTTCGGGAGTGATTCTCGGATCATAGGCTTCATGCGCATTGAGGGCTGACTGCTAACTGCTCCGATCCCGTCGCGTACGCCTGCATTACTCCCACGATCCCACGCTTCCGTAACTGCCGTGTAGTGGTGCGCCCGGGATCCAAGGGGGCGTTATCGACCTTGAGTCGGCCCGAGCCCCAGGTCGTGGGGTCCCCAAGCTCGAGGTCACCTGCGCTCTAGGTCGAGCGGTTTTGAGCTTGGTCTGATGCGCTCTAGGTCGAGCGGCTTGAGCCGATCTAGGTCTTGATCGGGGCCTCCCGAGCTAGGGGACCGGTTGACCGTATGTTGACCGGACAAGAGTTCCCAGTCCCCGACGTAATCCTTTATCTAAAAAATACATGGGGAAAGCTATTTATAGGCTTATAGCACTATCGCTCGCCTGAGGGTGAAATTACAAAAGTATCTCTAAAAAGATTCTAAAGTACTAGGGGTTCTATAGTAATTTCCTCCTCTGTTTGGTAGCCCTGCCGCACGGTGGTCCCTAACATGCTCTGTTTTCTGTGTTTCTCTGAACATTTTTGCCCTCTGGTGATCCCTTCGACCCCTCGAAGGGGAAGGGAGTTTAAGGTTTTTTGTCAGAGGGCCTTTGTGTTGACCCTTCAGTGACACTTCTGAGGTCATTGAACAAATAATGAAATCATCACTTTTCTATCCTCGAACCTCTTTTTTACAAATCTAGTCACCCTGCAAATGTATTTGTATATTTGCCCCTGCCCCCACTACTGAAGACGTAGCAGGTGATGCCTACTCCTACTGCTCTCGGGGAGCACGAGTTGGTGAGTGCAAGAACACACGCTGTTGCAACCTGGTAGTATGGAAGGCACGCTGCCGTAGTCCCGTGGCTCCAGTTACCTTCCGTGGTAGACAAGCATGGAAAGTGACACGTGTCATCTTCTGACGCTTCCGCGTAAGGGATGGGGCTATTTTTCAATTACGTTAGTCAAATTTAACCAAAAAAAAGTACAAGGTGCTAGAAAAAGCGATGATTCCATAGAAAACTAGCAATAGGGGAGAATTAAAGGAAGTAATCTGCGATTAAGCTACACAAAAATTCTCTGAGATAAGCGAGATGGTGATGGTTCACAAGCAAAGACCCAAGAGTCGAGAGTTGTTTTTTTTCGATGAAGGAAGTACTTTAATTAATTAAACCAAGTACAGTACATCAAGAGGATACAAAGCCTTGGCCCACTTCCGCTTCATTGAGAACACACACCAAAGAGAAAAACAAAATAAAATAGAAGACAAACACACTCTAGTGAGCCGCAATCCTAAGACTAGACCGCCACCCATGCTTTGGGAGAAAAGGACTTGGCCGCATGCACCAAGAGTTGCGCCCCACCTGACCCATGCTGTAAATCCTTCCATTGGAGAATAGCCCAACCGGAAAGCCGGTGGGCGCCATGTGAATAACTCAGTAAAGGAGATACCAAGGACTTCTTGTTAAAAACCACATCATTTACGCACATCCAAAGTGACCAAGACAAAGCCGTCGCTCCAAGCGAAAACAAAGGTTTCAAATCTCTATTGAAGTTACGGATCCAATTCCCAAACAAGTGTTCGACATTTCTGAGTTGTTTAAGCCCTTACTAAGTGAAAGACACTCCAAAGCAGGCCGAAGCGAAGCGACATTCAAAGAACAAATGTTTGATCGTCTCTTTGCTATGGCGGAAGACACATGACAAATCTCCTCCAATTTCTTTTAGCTAAGTTATCTTTTGTAAGCACCACTCCCGTCGCAAGTACCAAAAGAAAATTTTAACCTTTAACGGAACTTTTAACTTCCATGCACTTCTATACTCATTAGGGGTATTTACGAGCATTAAGGCATCATAATGAGATTTTACCGAGAACGGCGTTTGAGGTTAGGTTCGATAAAAGATATCTGATCTTGAAAAGAACAACTCAGATTATCTGAGTCGATAAATCATTCCAAGCAAACGACTTTGGGCGATAAGAGGTCTCGCCAAGAGAGGTTCGGAGGAAAGAGCCTAGTGCATCGAAATTGTTATATACTTTGGTCCGACAATATTATATAAAGAAGGATCTTGATCTCTCAAAGGTGATCCACCCAACCAAATATCTTCGAAGCGGACTTGTGATCCATCTTTCACAATGAAAGTTCAAACGAAGAAAGTCTCGTTTCACCTTCATTAGGCATGACCAAAAGTGAGAGTCTCCATTTTTCCATTCACTTGGGCTAAAGGCTTGGAACCCAAATATTTGTTTCGAAGAATTTGTTGCCACAGTCCATCTGAAGAAAGCAATTTATATAACCATTTGCTAAGAAGGGCGATATTTTTTATATTTAGATCATGAATTCCGAGACCACCTTGTTCTTTTGGTTGACATAAAATGCTCCATTTGGTAAGTCTATATTTTTTCTTATGGTTGTCTCCTTGCCAATAAAATCGAGAGCGAAAATAGTCCAGTTTTTTAAGAACTTCTTTGGGCAAGGTGAAGAAGGACATCATGAACATCGGAAGACTCTCGAGCACCGAGTTAATCAAAACTAGGCGCCCTCCCGAGAGAGATTCTTCCCTTTCCAAGCTAGCCGAGTCTTTTTCAACCCGTTCTTGACCTTCTTCCAATCGCAATTTCTTAGCTTCTTAAAATGAATTGGAATGCCAAGATAGTTGATGGGAAAGGTGCCATCCTTGCATCCAAATAAGTCAATGTAGTAATCTTTATGCTCTTGGGCCTTTCCAAAGCGAAAACCTCACTCTTATGAAAGTTGATCTTAAGACCCGATGCTCTTTCGAGCGCATACTGAGATTAGCTTCATGTTCGAGCTTTATCCGTCATGATCCAAAAAAGTATAGTGTCATCTGCATATTGAAGAATCGAAAGCCCCCCATCCACTAGGTGAGGTATGATTCCATCAAATTGCCCATCCAATTTTGCTCTGTTAAGAAGCACTTTTAACATATCAGCTATGATATTAAACAGCAATGGAGATAGAGGATCTCCTTGTCGAAGGCCTTTTTTAGTCTGAAAATAGTGTCCGACGTCATCATTAATGTTTATTGCTACACTACCCCCCGATATGAAGGTTTTAACCCATGAGATCCATTTGGGCGAAAAGCCTTTCATCTGGAGGGTCGAAAAAGAAAGGGCCATCGAACTTTATCATAAGCTTTCGAAATCTAATTTGAGGATTATCCCATTGTGTTTTTTACGATGAAGTTCATGTAAAGTTTCATGAAGGATCACAACCCCTTCCAGAATATTTCTTCTTTTCATAAAAGCCGTTTGTGTCGGGCTGATCACTTTATCTGCCACCAAGTTTAATCTGTTTGTGGCAACTTTGGTGAAGATCTTGTAGCTAACATTCAACAAACAAATCGGTCTATCTTTGTTGAATGATGTTAGCCTCTTGAACCTTAGGGATTAGAGTAATGACCCCAAAATTGAGGCTAAAAGAGGAGATTTCCATTAGATAAGTCATAGAACATCATATGAGTCTTCTTTAATGGTTTCCCGAAGTCTTGATAAAATTCAATAGGAAAACCATCCGATCTGGCGCTTTATTATGTTCCATTGAGAAAATTGCTTCTTTAACCTCCATTTCCGCAAAATTCGCGATCGAGGTTATTCTCACGATCCGAAACACGGGAATATCCAGGTTGCATGATTCATCTAAGATGAAGGAGTTTTCTTCGGTTCACCAAATAAATCCTTATAGAACCCAAGATATAGTCTTTGAGGTTAGCATGACCCTCAATCTTATTATCCCCATTTTGAAGAGAGTAGATTTTCTTCTTCCTATGCCTCCCATTGGCAACCATTTGGAAATATCTTGTATTATTATCACCCAAAAGAATATTCTGCACTTTGGCACGTTGGTAATACTTAATCTCTTCTTCTCTAAGAATATTAGACAACGAATCTCGAGATTGAGCCAAATGAATTTGTTCATTCTCGGTCGATCTCTTTCTTCGACAATGATATCCAACCTTGTTTATAGTATTTTGGAGGTCAAGTTTCTTTTCTTGTATTAGCCATTTATGCGGGCCTCCCATCCCTAAGGAATCTCTGAAGTGCACTTAGTTTATTATTCCATCTTTGGGCGGAGTTCTTCCTTTTTTCGTTCCGTTCGATTTGAATGACTCGATCATCAAAGCCATTCGATGGAACCAGCTAAGTTCAAATTTGAATTGTTTTTAATTCGAGAAAATTTGGAATTCCGTATCTAGTAGTAAAGGGTATGATCGATACCCCCTATCTAGAGTCCGAACGTTGACCAGCGGGTATTTAAACTCCCATTCGGATGTCATGAGAACTCTATCTAGCTTTTCATAGGTAGGATTAGGTAAAGAGTTAGCCCAAGTGTATTTCCGCCCGTTAAAACAATTTCCTTAAATCAAAACTATCGATGACACGTTGAAAAGGAAAGGCCAACGGTTGTTAAAACTATTCTTGTTTTTTCCTTACTACTTCTCATGATATTAAAATCTCCACCAATGATGGTAGGGAGTGAGTTTGTTTGACAAGCTGAGCTAGTTCCACTAGGAAAGTCGACTTGAAAACATCTGAAATTTGGGCCATAGGCGACCATCAAGATCCATTTAAAATTATCCGTCTTATTACGAAGGTGAAATTTAATGTAAAATTCACCTTCTACGATAAGGAAACATCCATAATGTCGGCTCGACCCCAAAAGAATACCCCGGATCTTCCACGAGGTGGAAGGCAATGCCAAACAAAATCCACCCCTCCAGAGAGGCGAGTAAGGTTAGCATTGGACATATCACCTTACGGTTTCCATCACAGCAATAAAATGTAATTTAAGATCCCTAACGCCTCCGAGATATACCTATATTTAGCCAAGTCCGAGAGACCTCTGCTATTCGAAAAAAGCCTTTCATTGGGATACTTTCTTCTTAGAGTTCTTGTCCTTTTCATAAACCTCCGTTTCTTTGGTGATTTCTTTGATTTTCTCGTGGAAGCCATCAAATCACATAACTTTGTGTCTAGATCCACGTCCTCAAAGTCAACCTCAGAAACATCTTTTATTAGATGAGCGAGAAGGTCACCGTCCGAATCATCGGCCTCGTCAACATCATTGGTATGAGAATTATCACGTTCTTTATTCTTGCTTTGTTTGTCTAGGGAGATAGCGTCAGACTTTTTTAAAGCCGACATTCTATCTACTTCTACACGCTTCAAAACATTGACTGACAAATTAACCTCTGAACTATTCTTTCCCAAGACTATCCCGATATTGTTAAGTCTTTTAGCACAGATTGAATTTGGTAGTGAGCTAATAGAAGGTGTCATCAGGGAGTTTGACATACCATTTTGATGATGACAGGCAGGGGAAGCCAAGAGTGGCATCAACATTGGGTCAGACACCTTTGCCCCAACCAAACTGCCATCAAGGTTGCGCATCGAGGCTCTTCTCATAGCTTTCAAAGTTATATCTTCATCGGCAGTAGAAAAGCCATCTGCCGCGAAAGGATTTAACCTTAGACTTCTACGAAGTTCAAGAGAAGACTCAAGATGATTACTACAATGTTTCTGACCCAAACCTGGGATAGGATCAATCTGCCCCGAAAGGAAGGTGGATTTGCTATGGACCACCACATCCTCCAGCGTCGACCCAGCAAACCGTCTCATCTGCACACCCATATCCTCAGATCGCCCAAAAGGGTAATTTCGGTAAGAGCAGGAGTAGAGGCTGATGGTGCGAGATCACATACCTCCCTAACAGCCGATGGATCAAATGCAGTCAGCGCCAAGTCCAGTGTTCCTTCTTGTTTAGAAAGCCAGTACCCATCCTCGCAGTCACCTCTTCCTGCATTGATTCCTTTTGCTGAGTAGGAGCATTTTTTGACCAATTATCAGAGAAGGAGATTCCATCCCATACCATTTTGCCATTAAATTCTGGATAATCAGGTGCAACAGGTCCCCCAGTTCCATGGCCTGTGATCATACCCCCAACAGCAGGAAAAGGACTAACAGAGATTGTCGTGGAGTCATTGCAGGCGTCACTGGGTAGACTTGGTGAATACTTTTTCGTAGTCTCTTCATTCTGCACCACATTCAAGCAATCAGGAATGCTTGTTTCAGAATTATCAGTAGCAATCACAAGATTAGCACCTACCTTAGGCCAAGCATTTTCCGAAGATAAAAGAAACCCAGAGGAATTAGTTAGGTCAACTAGCTCAACATCTTCTGGATAAAAATCTCCCTTATCTCCCCTAAGGGCAGACCCACGCAGCATCAAAGATCCCATATACTTCTCAGCCTGCATCACATTCAAGCAGTCAGGAAAGATTGTCTCAGGAGAATTCTTAGCAATCTCAATATCAGCACATACCTTAGGTCTAGCATTTTTTGGAGATAAAGGAAGCCCAGAGGCATCAGTTAGACCTATCAGTTCATCTGCTTCTGAATCCAAATCTCCTTCTTCACTCCTAAGGTCTGGCCCGTTCTGCATCAAAGAAGGAGCTGTGGGGAACTTAGCCAATCCATCTTCAGAACGGTTTGTCGGAATCAGGGAATCAAATGACCGCTGGTCAGGTGAGTCATTTCTCAGCTGGTTTGTTGTATTGATAACAGTAGCCGGGATCACAGTAAGGGCGGCATTCCTGGTGGACACAGACAGATTTCGCATTGGTGTGACTGCCACCTGAGAATCACAAGTAACTCCATCAAAAACGACTGGCTTACACTTTGGCACCGGATTGGGACCAAAAGGCACTACTGCCAGCTGCATAGGAGTTACACTGCTGCCACCTGCCGAAGGAGGAGGATCAGAACCATCAGAAAAATCTATGTTTTTCAATTTTTTTGCATTCTGATCCAGGTTATCTCCACTGTTCCTATCCGTCTTATCCATTCCATCATCACCTCCAGTTGAGAAGTCATTCATGCTGTTAGAGGGTGCTGCTGGAATAAACCCACTCTTCTCCACCGAAAAAACTATATCATAGCCCAACTTGCCAAACACAATGTCAGTAGAGAACGGAAGAAGCTCTCGGCTGAACATTCCGACAAGCAACCTTATAACACCCTTTTTACGGTATGTGAGCATGTCAACCTCAAGAGTAACCCCAATGACAGACCCTAATGCCCAGAGACCTAAGTAATGCCTCCATGCATGCGGTACTCCAGTGACATGAACCCAGACCTCATCCAAATGGTAAGAAGGCAGCACTTCTCCAGCATCATCCCATTCAAGAATAGTTAGAGTAACCCCGTGGTTTTTAAGCCGAAAGTCAATATCAGCCATCCTCTTAAGCTCTTCAACCGATGGGAAAGAAACAAGAAAAGAGTCATCGCTGTGAGGTAAAGCTTCCCATACCCATTCCTTAGTAATTAATCGTGCCAGCTCAGTTTGGACCACATCAGCACTAATCTGTCCACCAGAAACTTTGACTAGAGCAATAGGGGATGGGTCCGGTGTCTCAAGCTTGAAATCATAGTCAGGAATACGAAAGAAACCAAGCTCGCTTTTGCCAAAACCGAATAAAGAAGCCTCAGACTTTGGCATCTTAAGGAGTGGACATTTGTTCATGATATGGGAGTTTTTCTTATTGCATATAACACAGTCTAAGTCAGCCTTGCAATCGTCATTCACATGCCCTGTACACTTGCAACGAAAGCAAAGAGGGGTCTCGGCTTTTAGCCTTTGAAGAAATACCTTCTGGAGTTTCGAAGGTTTGATTCACCCCAGTCGTCCCATTTCCAGCAAACAGAGGAGTACAACCGGGGTTGGTGCCTTGCTAGAATCCGCCGCACCCTCCCACCTTCACGTTGCTGGTACCTTTGGTGAGGGGAAACGTCCCCACGACCAGCCATACCCCGGCCATAAGTGCCGTATGAACCTCGCCCTTGAAAACCACCTCGACCAGGTCCTTGCCGGGATTGATTTCCTCTCCAGTTATCACCAGAACGGGAGGAGTTCATCATGGGAGCTCTATTATTCGTGGTAGCAGGAGGTCTCATCTCTTGGACGTTATGGCTTTGTTTAGGAGGAGGCAGTTTGGCGGCCATGGCGGCGTAGGAAGGGCAAGACACAGCAGAGGAGACGCAAGTAATGCACGACTCCTTAGAGGAGAGGCAGGTTGGTCTCCGGGGATGATCAGTGCGGAACAAGCACGATTTGGATCTTCCGTATCTCTTAGCCCGTTGGATTAAAGACTCTAGCTCAGCAGTCGAGAAAGATTGTTGAGAATCCCGTTCATTACGGCTCTGCCTCAAACCCTTCGAGTCTCGTTCAGAATCCGTTTTCAAACACGCATGCTCAGCAGATTTTTGCCACGTGGCAGCTGGTATAGCACTGCTCGCCCCAGACACCCGAGCCACCGGGACGCTCGACGGCATGAAAGCTGCCAACGTCACCACCGTCGCCGGTTGGGGCCGGGGCAACGGACCTCGCCATGGGCGGATTAGGCACGCACGACGCGGGAATTTTTTACCGAAACGCTTATGCGGAATTTCAATTTCACCGGGACAAGGATCACTTCCTATCTTGGAAGCATTATCGATCTTGTTGTCCTCACCAATGCATGGATGTTGAGCCACATACGATTCATCAGTCTGAATGACAAAGGCCTGGCCATAGGCTTGTTTGTCCACAACTGATGCACATATAGTAGCTTGTCCGGCAGCTTGATCCAGGGTAGCATGATTAAGGTGAGGAATCGATTGATCTGAAGCTATTAGATCCGATTTCACCCACCAACGCTCTTCCCTAGAGAACCCAGCATCCTTCCTAAATTCTACACCGATTTGAGAATCTGTGGTGGAAGGCTTACAGATTGACTCGATCTGAATCTCGCCCGTAGCGAGGTCAATGCGCCCATCAAGGGATCCGAGATCCGGCGCCAGAGAAATATCAGAGCAATGAAAAATACCTTTGTCAGGAGCAGCTAGATGAAGGACGGAAGATCATCGTCTTCCATGGTCGCAACCACGGAGCTGCTTCGCGACGGCGGCACAGACGTCTCACCCGCCCGAGGACATGGATCGAAGCAGAAGCACGTCCTCGCGAGAAAAACCCACCGAGCCGACGCCGGCCGACCAGCACGGCCACGGGCGCCGGCGACGACGAAGGGGAGACGGTACCTCAGAATTAAAGAAAATCTGGCTAGAGGCACATCACCACTTCTTCATCTGATGAGAGCATTAGATCTGCATTTATCCTTTGCATTTGAAGGGTGGGATGGACAGCGGGTAACGCCGCCTCTGCTTCCTCCACCTCCCAGTCGAGAGTTGTACCGGTTGCTAATCAGTCTAGTATATGTAATAAGGAAAAAGAAAAGAAAGAAAAGCAGTAACAGTGGTCAGCAGTTACAAGAGATCATGTGCATGGAATGGATTGATTTTTCGGTGCTCAGATCAAAGAGATCATGTGCATGGAATGGTAACTCCTCCCTCTCTCAGTCTCTGCCTGCCTCTGTCTCTGTCTCTGTTCTTGTTCGTCATTTGCTCCAAACCAAGGCAACAAAGGATTCTACTCCGGGCACAGGTCAGGCGTCACATCACAAACTAAGGGATATTTCTACAGCAGCTGAGCATGCTGAGAGATGCGATGTACTGAGGCTACTACGTACTTGAGCAGGGGAGGCGGTGAGTCACTTCTTGGATACGTCTCGATGTGAGTTTCTCACGAGGAGGAACAACAAGACCTGCTTTGCCACGAGTTTACATTATATCATATTTATTTTCATATTTTTTATCGTATATGAATAATATTGAATTACACAAGCAAATACTAGCATATATAGGAAAGAAGATTAATTCAAATATACTGTGCAATATCATTCTCAATTATTTAGAGTAAACAACGACAACGTTCATCACAACATTAGTTGTTTATATACATATGTACGGAAAATGTAAATCTAACCGTAGCAAATTAACTAACTCAAAACCTTTCTCTTCTGACAGATCTTATCATTCGTGGTCACATGCTTGAACTCACGAATCTCACAGCTATATATGTAGCTGTAATAGGGCGGTAAGTGAGATTTCCACAACATAATCTCGAATTTCCCATGAGGTGCAGCATCTCCAGACAAGACATCTTGAATGGTGATTTTGGGGTCCTCTTCTTGAGAAAGCCCTACTCGACATTGATCGTAAAGCTCACAATACCGAGTAGTTTCAGCTTTTCTCGCAAGAAAAATATATTTGCTCTTGATCCCAGAATCACTTGGACCTCTGCTAGGTACAAGTTGATTTTTCATCACCCCAAACTTCACTCTAAGGTCTTCAAGAAGGCCTCGCATTTTCGTCTCGTCAACAACACTATTTCTAATTGAGGAGGCCATGTTGCTTAGATCTATGAAAGGTCCAGTTAACTCCATATTCTTCTCTCGATCAAAATACCAATCAAACATTCGCATTGCTAGAGATGCTATTTTTGGTTGCTCTTCGGGATCTGAGCTTCCAAATACAAGCACCTTGAAGAAGTACCAGTATGCTTCTCGCGACAAATATCTTAGACGAAGAGCCTGTGTCGTACCAAACTTCGTGATCCTGTCCGAGCGACTTGTGACTATGATTTTACTTCCGTAAGGAAGGCTGCTCTGAGAAGCGGAGTATAACCTTCTGCATGCACCCTCGTCAACATCGCCATCTAGTTCAATTACGACCAGCAATCTTCCTTCATTTGAGGAGCTATGTCTATGTTTGGTCACTCCATCCCAGAGGGATTTCTCCTCTCTAAAATCGCCCTCACATAAAAAGATAATACAACAGAAGTGATTGCGCACCCTCTCGTCGCAGCAAACATGCTCAACAAGTGTGCTCTTCCCAACTTTTCCCGGACCAATGATCGGTAGGACACCCAGATTATCAGCAGCGGGATGTTGTATATGCAACAAGAAGTTGACAGCCCGTTCTATCTCTATTTGACGGCCAAACATGCACTTTTCCATGAACATATAGGTGCTATATGGCTGGCGATGCATCATAGGGAAGTTCTTCAGAAGTACAACAAACTCAATCATATCAGTAATGACGGCCCCTAGATTATCAAGCACCTGTTCTAACTCTCCCGTGCCATGTGTACTACCAGCAGAGAAACGAATGCGCTTGGCAGGACTGAATTTAGATAGGGCTAAGGAGTCACTCACTTCATGACCTTGGCGTCTGAAGGTGTCCAACACATAGTAGCCTCTGTACATCTCTTCTCTCAGCATGTTTAGCTGTTGAAGCATGGCTTGGCTTGTGAGGTGCCTCCCCTCGGCCTCCTCGACGGTGATGCGAACTCGTAGCAGCATCAGCTGTAGTCTCCGCAGTCTCTCCTCCTTGGACGGCGCCGGCGGCTTGGAGTATTTGCCGATCAAGAAGGAGAGGGATCTGCTGGCGAGTTCGCCCATAACTACAGAGAAGAATGTCTCCATTGCGAAACCTCTCTCACCAAGGGAAGAAGTGATAAGAACTATATATGTGATGCGAAACTCTTGGTTTAGTGTCAAAGTCGTTGCTTTGATTTTTTTATTTATTTTTATTATTTATTTTTTGCGAGGGCTGCTTTGATTTCTTTTTTTTTGAAGACGGCTGCTTTGATTTCTTTGACTAGCGAAAATGACATGAATAGTATATATATATGAAATCTTGGACCACCAAGAGCTGGCTAGCTTGCTGAAAGAATTTCTATGATATGTGATCTGAAGCTCTCTTTTACAGTGACATGTGTTTTTGTTTTCTTGAACTATATATATAGAATGTCTTGTGTGCTGCACCAAGCAAAAGGATGGTTGAAAGTCAATAGCAGCCGGCGATATCTTATTGAATTGGCTCTGCAGACGTATGGGTTTGAAGTCAATAGTTGCCGGCGATATCTTATTGAATTGGCTCTGCAGATGTAACTCCGTCGCAGCTACTATTAATCTTTGATACCGCTTCTTATACACTACAACATATGTATCGGATCAAAGTATTGTGTGATACCACTGTCCACTGTGTGATACAGCACGAGTGTGCACAATCGCAAGAACAAAGAAGATAAATCTCATGGAGAGAACTAAAATAATGACGTTGAAGAAACGACAACAAGAGAGAAATATTTGGAGAAGCCAACTGTAAAATTTTTTAATCACAACATCAAAAGTTTACAAAGTATTATCGCTCTGTCACAATCCTCTCGAACCTTTTAGAATTTCTCATATCCTTATTCTATACAATAATCTAATGCTGAAGAATAATACACCACTTGCTTTGTGGTTTCTTTCGGCCACTGGCGTCCGTCGATCAAAGATGATGGCATGCAGGGGATGATCCGTTGCCGTAGTGCTGCTAGAGGGTTCGTACGTGCGGGTAGGGCCCAGGAGACAGTGAAAGTGGAGGGTTGATTAGTCAACTTCTTTTGTCCACTTGCCGGGCATCCCTGGTATCATCCCCCTATTAAAGCTTGCAAAGATCCCGGATGGAGAGCATGTCCACCTGTCACCCTTGGCGATTTTGCGAAAAACTCCCTGTGCTTTTTGAAATTACAAATAGGTCCCTGTAAGTTACGAATAGGTCCTTCGCGATTTTTTGTGAGAGGGAGATTTTCTTTTCTAAATCGCATTTGGGTCCCTTGTGTGCCGTTTTACGGAAAAAACCTTCCGTTAAATTCAAATCGCGAACAAGTTATGTCTAAAGTAGAGGTGGGACTTGGGACCTGGGATTTTCTTGTCTAAAATCATTCTCACTAGAAAAAATAATACAAAAAAATTGGCTACGCACCCTTTCATCACAGCAAACATGCTCATCAACTGTACTCTTTCCATCTTTTAATAATCCGTAGGACACTCATTGTTCTTGCCGGGGAGGGGTTCTTTATTATATAAAGAGCCTTCGAAGTCTTTCTTTATTACAGAAGCAAATAGTATATATAGAAAAGAGAATTAATTCACCATAGGTGCTTCTATGCTTTTTTTTAAGTTGTACAATAAAGCAAAGCAAATAGTATATATAGAAAAGAGAATTAATTCACCATAGGTGCTTCTATGCTTTTTTTTAAGTTGTACAATAAAGCATTAATGAAGGGTAAATGATATATTGTACAATAACATTCTCCATTATTTAGAGTAAACAACGACAATGTGTGTCAATAGCATTAGTGATTTATATACACATGTACAGAAAATGTAAGCCTAACCGTAGCAAATCAACTAACTCAAAACCTTCCTCTTCTGACAGATCTTATCATCCGTGGCCACATGCTTGAGCTCACGAATCTGACAGCTATATATGTAGCTGTAATAGGGCGGTAATTGAGATTTCCACAACACAATCTCGAATTTCCCAAGAGGTGCAGCATCTCCAGACATGACATCTTGCACGGTGATTTTGGGGGCCTCTTCATGAGCAAGTCCCACTCGATATTGGTCGTAAAGTTCACAATACCGAGTAGTTTCAGCTATTCTCGGAAGCAAAATATATATAAATTTGCTCTTGATCCCAGAATCACTTGGACCACCTCTGCAAGGTACAGGCTGAGTTTTTGTCACCTTAAGCTTCGTTCTGCGTTCAAGAAGGCCTTGCTTTTTCCTCTCGTCAACAGTACTAGCTCTAACTAAGGAGGCCATGTTGCTTAGATCTATGAAAGGTCCAGTGAACTCCTTATACCTCTCTTGATCAAAATACCCATCAAACATCCACAATAATAGAGATGCTAGTTTTGGTTGCTCTTCGGGATCTGAGCTTCCAAATGCAAGGACCTTGAAGAAGTACCAGTATGCTTCTCGCGACAAATATCTTAGACGATGAGCCTGCGTCGTTCCAAACTTCGCGATCTTGTCCGAGCGACTTGTGACTATGATTTTACTTCCGTGAGGAAGGCTGCTCTGAGAAGCGGAGTATAACCTTCTGCATGCACCCTCGTCAACATCCCCAGCTAGTTCAATTACGACCAGCAATCGTTCTTCATTTGAGGAGCTATGTCTATGTCTAATCACTCCATCCATGAGGGATTTCGCTTCTCTAAAATCGCTCTCACTTAAAAAGATAATACAACAAATGATTGCGCACCCTCTTGTCGCAGCAAACATACTCAACAAGTGTGCTCTTCCCAACTTTTCCCGGACCAATGATCAGTAGGACACCTAGATTATCAGCATCGGGATGTTCTATATGTAACAAGAAGTTGACAACCCGTTCTATCTCCATTTGACGGCCAAACATGCACTTTTCCATAAACATATAGGTGCTATATGGCTGGCGACGCATCATAGGGTAGTTCTTCAGAAGTACAACAAACTCAATCATGTCGGTAATGACGGCCCCTAGATTATCAAGCACCTGTTGTAAATCTCCTGTGCCATGTCTACTACTAGCAGGGAAACAAATGCGCTTGGCAGGATTGAATTTAGACAGGGCTAAGTAGTCACTCACTTCATGACCTTGGGCCATCTCTTCTTCTTCATGTGCTTGGCGTCTGAAGGTGTCGAGCACGTGGTAGCCTCTGTACATCTCTTGCCTCAGCATGTTCAGTTGTTGAAGCATGGCATGGCTTGTGATGTGCCTCCCCTCGGCCTCCTCGACGGTCACGCGAAGCCGAAGCAGCATCCTCTGTAGCCCCCGCAGGCTCTCCTCCTTGGACGGCGCCGGCGACTTTAAGTAGTTGTCTATCAAAAAGGAGACTGATCTGCTGGCAAGTTCGCCTACGATTCCAGCGAAGAACGCCTCCATTGGGAAACCGGAAACCTCTCTCACCAAGAGAAGAGGTGATAGGAATATCGTATCTGATGCGAAAATACTCTTTGTTTAGACATGACTATGAACCAGTTCTTTGACTGGAAGACTAGCGAAATGGACATGAATGAAGAGGATACATATTTCGACTTTTGACCACGCAGTTGCTATCTAGACGTAATACTTCTCGGTCTTCACTGTTCTTTTGACCTTGAGGCCTCACCTAATGAATTACTGAGCCTTGAGGCCTTTGCTCTGTGCCACTCAACTGATGGAAGTCCTTTTCTTGCCTTTCACCACTGCCGTGTTATTCTTTTTTTGATCTTAAAGTTGAATAGAAACTTAATTCGTCCGTTGGTGTTCGGGCTTGCGGCTGGATCCCTCACGATAGTGCAAGACGGTATTGCAACGGAAGCGGAGTATGCTTCTTGTTGTTGGGTGCAGAAAGGAGATCCTCTCCATTCATGTCATTTTCGTAGTCTTCCAGTCAAAGAAATCAAACCAACAACTTTTACACGAAACCAAGAGAATTTCGCATCAACAACTTTTACACGAAACCCATGTGCTGAAAAATTGGCTAAATGATAAAATTAGCATTGCAAAGTGGTTGTGATCATGATATGTGTGGTGTTTGTGCATGTACTGTTTCAGATGATTATTTGATATGCTTGTGATAGCATGATAATGGTTTTGCTTGATGCAATGCGCTCGTGTGAGTGGTTGCATGGATTGATCTTGAATTGCTTGATGCAATGTGCTCGTGTGAGTGGTTGCATGGATTAACCTTGAGTCAAGTCGTGATCTCATCGAGAGCTACAATTTTCATATAAATTTTGTCTCTATCCGACTCCGTATGCAAAAGTTATGATTTTTTCAAAAAACATTATCACTACCGGTTCGATTCGGAACTGGCAGTGATACTTCCTCCATTATCACTGCCGGTTCTTGTTGAGAACCGACAGTGATAACAACTTATCTCTGCCAGTTCTTAAGAAGAACCAATAGTAATATTATCATTACTGTTAGGGTTAGGATCAATCACACACACGCACAAAGAACGGGACACAATGTTTTTACGTGGAAAACCCTTGCGGGAAAAAACCACGGGAGACACAATGCACTATTTGGTTTAAGGATTACAAGTACATGGGGTGGCATTATATAGCCAAAGGAATCCGAGATTAGGAAGGAGTCCTAGTCCATAAAGAGTTGGATTCTGATATGATTTTGAGGAATCCAAGTTTATCTCTAACAAACCTCCCCTTGACTCAAAATCCATAATGAAGTGTCTCCATGAAACCCCGAAGGGCAATTAAGCACCTTGAATGCCAACCAAGTCAAGACAATGCTTGAACTTGGTATTTGAGAGTGCCTTGGTCAGCGTGTCTGCAGGATTATCATCTGTATGTACCTTTCCCACAATAATTTGTCCTTCAGCGACAACATCACGAATAAAGTGGTACTTGATATCAATGTGCTTGGTCTTGGCATGATACATATCATTCTTGGTCAAACAAATAGCACTCTGGCTATCACAATAAACAGTAAGAGTATCTTGTTTAATGCCAAGTTCAGAAACCAGACCTCGCAACCAAATAGCTTCCTTAACACCTTGATGAGTGAAACATATTCCGCCCGAGAGTAGAAAGAGCGGCAATAGGTCGTAAGGATGCTTTCAACCGATCGAGAACCACATAATGAGAAGATATATCCGAAATTGATCTTC
Source organism: Guadua angustifolia (assembly GCA_036346375.1). Taxonomy (NCBI): domain Eukaryota; kingdom Viridiplantae; phylum Streptophyta; class Magnoliopsida; order Poales; family Poaceae; genus Guadua; species Guadua angustifolia. The sequence continues at coordinate 54,398,917 of CM070512.1, read as the reverse complement.
TTTTATCAAGATCACCAAAGATAATCGAATCAACAAACCCAAGAACATCATTTGTCTTCACTTTATTCTTATCAAACATCAAGCCAAAGTTAGAAGTGCCTTTCAAATAACGAAGAATCCATTTAACTGCATTCCAATGCTCTTTACCAGGATTATGCATAAATCTGCTAACAACGCTAACAGAATGAGCTAAATCTGGTCTGGTGCAAATCATAGCATACATGAGATTACCAACTACACTAGAGTAAGGAATCTGAGACATATAGTCTTTGTCTTCTTCATTAATAGGACATCGACTTGAAGATAACTTGAAGTGTGAGGCAAAAGGTGTAGAAACAGGTTTGCAATTCTGAGATTAAATCATCAAGTACCTTCTCAATGTAATTTTTACGAGATAGAAATAAAGTACCGGTTTTGCGATCACGTTGAATTTCCATCCCAAGAATTTTCTTAGTTTGGACCAAGATCTTTCATCTCAAACTCATGACTAAGTTGAGCCTTCAACTGTTTAATCGATGACTTGTCATGAGAAACAATGAGCATATCATCAACATAGAGCACAAATAAACAAATGAGCCATTTGGAAGCTGTTTGAAATAAACACAATTATCATAATTCTGCGAGAATCTTGTTGTGCAATCATAAAGGAATCAAACCTTTTGTACCCTTTGCCTAGGAGCTTGTTTAAGGCCATAGATAGACTTTTTCAAATGACAAACTAAATCCTCTTTTCGAGAGTAGCAAAACCTTCAAAGTTGTGCCATAAAAATCTCTTCTTCTAAATCTCCATGTAAGAAAGCGGTTTTAACATCAAGTTGCTCTAATTCCAAGTCAAATAAAGCAACAAAAGCAAGCATAACCCGAATGGAAGAGTGGCGCAACAGAGAAAAACTTCATTGAAGTCAATACCTTCTCTTTGCTCAAAACCTTTTACCACTAAGCGGGCTTTCCATCTTGCGATTCAACTCGAAATACCATCCTTCTTCTTGTAAATCCATTTGCACTTTAAAGGTTTCTTGCCTTTTGGAAGCTTAACCAAATCCCATGTATTGTTTTATGAAGGCTCAAAATTTCTTCATTCATAGTCACAACCACTTAGAAGAATTTTCACATGAGATAGCTTCGAATAAGAAGAAGGTTCAAAAGTATCACAAATATCTTGTGCAGTAAGAAGAGCATAACAGGCCATATCATCAGTGTCACGATATCTAGCAGGTAATTGAATATTTCTTCTTGGTCTATCTCGAGCAATACAATGATCATTAGTACTAAGAGATGCAAAAACTGGTTGTGATGAAGAGCCACTAGGTGCTGAAATTGGTTGTGAAGAAGAACCACTAGAAGAATCATTATCAGTGATAGGTAAAACTACCTCAAATTCTGCATTTCTTTCTGCAGCTTCAGAAGTTTCAGATTCATTTGTGGATGAACAACCATTACTGTCACTACCAGGTGAAAGTAAAGCATCTTCATGAAAAGTAACGTCACGACTAATGATTAATTTGCGAGAATCAGAACACCATAAACGATATCCTTTGACACCAGACCCATATCCAACAAATATGCATTTTCTTGCTCTAGGCTCTAATTTTCCATCATTGACATGAGCATAAGCAGGACAACCAAAAATTCTCAAATTAGAGTAATCAACTGGTTTACTGACCAAACCTCTTCGGAATTTTAAAGTCAATGGCTGAATTTGGAGAGCGATTAATCAAATAAGATGCTGTAGAAACAGTCTCAGCCCACAAAGCACGCTTATTCCATAGACCTGCATTTGAAAGCATGCAACGGGCTCTTTCTAGAAGAGTGCGATTCATACGCTCTGCCACACCATTCTGCTGAGGTTTACCTGGAACAGTCAAATGTCTTGCAATACCATGATTAGCACAAAAATCATCAAACTCACCACTACAAAATTCCAATCCATTATCGGTTCTAAGTTTTTGATTTTTACGCGGTTTGATTTTCAACCAAGACTTTCCACTTCTTGAAAACCTAAAAAGCTTCATGCTTATGTTTCAGAAATAAACCCAAACTTTGCGAGAAAAATCATCAATGAAGGTAATCATGTACTCACAACCTCCAATAGAAGGAAATCTAGAACGACCCAAAAGATCAGAATGAATATAATCAAGAATTCCTTTAGTCTGATGAGTTGATACAGAAAAACTGACTCTCTTTTGTTTGCCAAAAACACAATGTTCACAGAAATCAAGTTTGCCAATGTCATGTAAAAGTCCTTTCTTGCATAAAAGGTGCATACCTTTCTCACTCATATGACCCAAGCGCATATGCCAAAGCTTGGTGATGTGAGGATTTGATGCAATTGTAAAGCAATTTGCAAAACACAGAATCTGTAGAACCTTGCAAGTAATAAAGACTGTTGATTCTATTGGCTTTCATAACGACAAGGTTGCCTTTAGAAATCTTAAGAACACCATTTTCACCGGTATATTTATATCCCAAAGATTCTATGGTGCCCAAAGAAATAAGATTTCTTTTCATTCTGGGAACATGGCGAACATTTGAAAGAGTCCTAACAGTACCATCATGTGTTTTGATTTGAATAGAACCAATACCAACAATTTCAAGTGGAGACTCATCAGCAATCAAAACTTCACCACTACCAATAGAATCATATGTAGAAAACCACTCTTTATATGGACAAATATGAAAGGTGCAAAGCCGAATCAATAATCCATGCGGTTTGATTCTTCAAGTTGAACCGATAATTAGAGCCTCTCCATCGGATTCATTTTCAACAAGACTAGCCTCGAGGGTTTATCGAATGTGTCTTTTTATCTTTATCGGCCTTATTTTTCAACTTGTAACACTCGGCAATAACATGACCGGATGTCTTGCAATAACGGCAAAAATTGTTGGGTTTACGTCCTCTTGACTTAGATCTAGGCATGCTCTATGAGAATTGCCTTTATGTGGAGATCTACCTCTAACAATTAACCCTCGGCCTTAACTTCGAGCGAGAATCAATATCAAATTTCTCCTTAGACAACAAATTTGATTTAACATTCTCAAAACTAAGGGTATCATGATTGCCATAAAGCATAATTTCCTTGAAATGCTTAAAGGTAGCAGGCAAAGAGACGACCAACAGAATAGCCTTATCTTCATCATCAATTTTCACCTCTAATTTCTCAAGATCAATTATGAGAGAATTAAACTCATTAAGATGAGACTGAATAGAGGTACCTTCCACCATGCGAATTGTGTACAGACGTTCTTTAAGGCGCAATTTGTTGGCGAGACTTTTCTTCATGTACAAGTCCTCCAATTTCTGCCACAGTTTTGCAGCGGTAGTCTCATGGATAACTTCACGCAGAATGTCTGTAGACAAACTGAGCTGTATGGCGGAGAGGGCTTTCTGGTCAAGTTCTTCCCATTGTTCATCTGTCATTGTCGTCGGTTTTTCTGAAAGTACTTTTCTGACGCCCACCTGTGTGAGAACGGCTTTCATCTGAACCTGCCATATTGAAAAACTGATCTTGCCATCGAACTTCTCAATGTCAAATTTAGTGGATGATATGGTGGAGAATAAAATTGCAGATAAAAAAATATGGTTGGTTCAGAGAAAAAACTTCCTGGTACTCTGTGTGTACGTAGCAAAATCTGCTGAAAACGGAAGCTGGAGCCGCTGATCTGGAGCTGAAGCCGAACGGAAGAAACCGGAGCTGCTTCGATCTGGAACTGAACCGGAACCGAACGAAGAAACACAAATTAGTTCACAGTTTTTGAAGTCCGATCAGCACTTGATTCTTCACGAACAAAATCTTCTAGTCGGCTGCTCCTTTCTTGCTTCTTCTCTTCACGGGTGTTCCTGAGCGAGGCCTCTCGGGCGAGCTGGCCGGCTGGATGACTGGAGCACTGCGCAAGGCCGAGCGACGGGCGCTCGGGCAGGGATGGCGGCCGGGCGACACCGGCCGGAGGAGATGGCGGCTGATGCAGCGGCCGGCTGAGCAGCAGCGCCGAGGAGCCGCACGCACGACGATCTGGTGTCCGAGGAGCGTCGAGGCGACGACGCGGACTGGAGGACCGCACGAGGAAGCCGAGTCCGAGCGTGGCGACGCGCAGCGGGTACAGCGGAGGCCGATCCGGCGGCGACGCGCGAGGGCCGACGATGCGCGGGGTCCGCGCGGAGGGCGGCGCCGCGGAAGACGGCGCGGCGCGCGGGGACCGCGCGTAGGGCGGCGGCACGCGCGATGAAGACCGTGCGTCGGCGAAGACGGCGCGCGAAGAACGGCGGCGCGTGCGCGATGAAACCCTAGGTAAGTGCTCTGTTACCACTTGTTAGGGTTAGGATCAATCACACACACGCACAAAGAACGGGACACAAAGTTTTTACGTGGAAAACCCTTGCGGTAAAAAACCACGGGAGACACAATGCACTATTTGGTTCAATAATTACAAGTTTTTGAACAAAAGGTTTCCCCTGCTTTATTCCATGGAATAAAACGAGTTCAACACCACATCATCCAGCGTATTCGAGGCGCGCCCGCCGTAACACAACAACCAAAACAAAACCAAAAACTTACTGACAAACAACTAGACGCCAGAACTCCAACCCCAACCCAGGACCAGTGACAAACAATCATCAACATCTTGCTACAGACCACAAGCACCAGACCCAGCACCAAAACTGAGACTTCTCAGCGCCTCCCAGAACACTCAGCGCCCAACAAAACTTCAGCAACCTTAACCATCACCTAGTGGCACACCCAAAAGGAACAACGCCAAATCACCAGACTATTACTAATCAAAAGAAAAACTGCAGACAAAAACCAGATCAAGCCATCTTCTAGTATCAGCATTCCAGGTCAGCAGGCAAAAGTCTTTTTTGAGATTGACTCCAGAACCCATCATCAAAGCAATCAACCATTATCAAATGCAAAGCCATTTCGACTGTCTCCAGTGTTCAAAGCACCAGCAAACTGACTAACATGCCCATCAGGATTTCGCTCTCCCTCCAACCAATCAGACTGGACCAGACTCGCAAACAAACAATCTCCTTCCATGATCCCTTGGGGATTTGGGCTTCTTGCGACATCTCCTTGGCTCCAGCCAAGCCTCAGAACCCAGCCAGCTCTTTCTTCCAACTTTTTTGCCACTGCTTCTATTTGCACTTTCTGGTCTTCTTTCAATAGAACCAGCCAAACTCTTAGCCTTTTTGCTATCTGATTCAAAATCAGCCGAACATCCTTCCATCGATCTCCCTGAAAACACAAAGAATTTCTTAGTTTCCAAATCGTCCATAACACAGCGGAGGAACAAATATTCGCAACCAAGTGTCTCTTTCTACTAATCCATAAGCGAGCCACACTCTCAAAAGTTGCTCCCAGATTCATATTCAAAATATCCGCAATTTCAGCCCAAATCACCTTACTAACACAACAAGTAAAGAACAAATGAGAAATAGACTCAAATTCAGTGCAAAACAAACACGTAGTATCATCCACATTTTGTCTCTTAATGAGGTTATCTCTAGTCATCAGTTTATTGTTCGCCAAAAGCCATAAGAACACATGAATTCTAGGAGGGACATTAATCATCCAAACCGCAGGGATGTATATAGGTTGTACCCCTCTGAAACTAAGGGTCGCATAAAGAGACTGGACTGAGTACACTCCTTTAGACTCGAATTGCCAGATAATCGAATCACTATCCTCGATAAAAACAATGGATTCAGCGATGCTAACAAGCTCATGCCACAAACACATAATCCTCTGAGAAACATTCCTTCTAAAGGAAATCTTCAAATTTTCACCATCCCAAGCATCTTTAATAGAAATATTCTTTTCGTTAGCGATCACATAAAGTGGCCAAAACTGAATAGCCAAACTAGAATTACCGAACCACTGATCTTCCCAAAACCTGATATTTCTACCATCACCAATCTTCCACCTGTACCCCATTCTAGCAGCTTTAGCTGCCCAAAGCACACCTTTCCAAAGAGGAGAAGCATTAACATCAGGACAACAAAACAAATTAGGACTCTGCGTTTGATATTTAATATCCACAATCTGCCTCCAGAGGCTATCTTTTCTTAAATGATATCTGGAAACCCAAGAGGCCAACAAGCACAGATTCATAATCCTTAAATCAGGAACACCTAAACCACCAAACTCTTTTTTCTGAGCAATCAACTTCCAATTCGCCAAATGATAATGCTTTTTCTGATCACTATCATTCCAGAAGAAATGGGCCATTTGGGAATTAATCTCCGCAATCGCCCACTTAGGGAATTTAATAACTGACAACAAGTAAGTGGGAATACTAGCCAGACAGGATTTCAGAAGGGTCAATCTACCACCATAAGATAGTAAACGCCCCCTCCACCCCGCCACCCTATTGATCACCTTATCAACTACAGGTTGAATGTCTTGTCTCCTTAAATTGGCATAATGCAAAGGAACCCCCAAATACTTAAAAGGGAAAGAACCAACATGACAGCAAAATAATTTGGCAAGTTCACTTTGCTCTCCCTCATCTAAACCAATACACATCAGATTACTTTTATCATAATTGATTTTCATACCAGACATATGCTCAAAACAAGAAAGCAGCCATTTAAAATTTCTAGCCTTATCAAGATCGTTTTTCAAAAACAACACCGTATCATCAGCATACTGAAGGCTAATAATACCCCCAGAGCAAACATTCGTCATCAAACCCTCAATCAGGTTATTCTGAGCAGCTTTAATAAGCATTCTAGAAAAAACATCCGCAACTAGATTGAAAAGGAGGGGGGAGAGAGGGTCTCCCTGCCTCAAACCTTTACCAGACTTAAAAAAACTACTGTTTTCATCATTAATCCTCACACACATAGAGCCCCCAATTACCACCTGCTTAATCCAGCTAATCCACTTCTCCCCAAAACCTCTACTTCTCAACATATCCTCAAGGAAACTCCAGCAGACTCTATCATAAGCTTTTTCATAGTCAATCTTGAAAATAACACCTTGGTTTTTATTCCTGGCTACATCATGAATAATCTCATGCGCAGCCATAACACTCTCAAGAATAAATCTGCCTTTGATAAAAGTCGTTTGATTCGGAGAAATAATCCTATCAGCAATTTTAATCAACCTATTATTCAAGGCTTTCGAAAAAATTTTAAAACTACAATTAATCAAACTAATAGGCCTAAATTTTTTTAGACTCTTGACATCATTCTCTTTTGGGATCAAAGTGATAATGGTATAGTTTAATCTAGAAAGGTTCAAAACCCCATTATCAAAACACTTCATCAAAGCCATTAAATCTTTTTTCAACAAATCCCAGAAACTTTGATAGAACATAAAAGAGAAACCATCAGGGCCGGGAGCCCCATCCGCATAAGACCCAAACACCGCATCTTTAATTTCTGACTCAGAAAAAGGGGCTTCCAACAACCCATTTTCCTCAATATTAATTCTACTATCAGCATCCCAAAAAGTCTCCTTCAAGGAAACATTTATCATATCTTCAGCACCAAATAAATTCTTATAAAAATTCACTGCTAAATCTAACATATCTTTAGTTTCCTCCACAGGGCCAGCAGGGCCATCCAAGACACTAATGTGATTCTTTCTCCTTCTTTGATTAGCAACTGCATGGAAGTATGCAGTATTCTTGTCACCTTCTTTAACCTCCCTATCTCTAGATCTTTGCTTAGCTTTACTTTCTTCCAGACTCCAAATCTTATTCAACTCATTCACCAAAAACTTAAGCCTATTGGAATCATTCTCAGATAACTGAGCAGATTCCATTTTTAAATCTAAATCATTTATTTCTTTGATCAAATTAACTTTATTTTTTCTAATCTCAGAATTGACGTTCATGACCCAACCTCTAATCTTTTTCCTTAATTTTCTGATCTTAAACTGCCAGATCTCTAAAGGATCTGTTTCATCACACTGAGAATTCCAAGATTTCTCAACCATCTTATTGAAGTCAGCATAATTCAACCACCATTTCTCAAACCTAAAAAGATTCTGCTTCCTAATATTACCAATGCTTAGCTCAAGCAATAAAGGAACATGATCGCTAGTAGCTTTAGAGCCAGCCTTAACCGAAGCACCAGGATAATGAAGATCAAAAGAAGTAGACATAAATATTTTATCAAGGGCAGCCATAATAGGCTGCTCCTGATTATTACACCAAGTGAAAGATCTAGTCGAACTTTTCAGCTCTAACATTCCCCAACTATTAACCCAATCATTTAAAAGGAAAGCCCAATGGTGATTAATCACCCCATTACTCTTTTCAGATTGTTTCCTTACAATATTAAAATCACCCCCAACAATAGTCGGACCCTCCCAAATATTCATAACAGAATGAAGTTCATCAATGAAAATTTGCTTACCCTCATCATAAGGGGAACCATACACCACAACTAACCTCCAAACAAATTTATCAACAATATTCCTGATAATACAAGAAATGCAGAACTTAAACTTCTGCCAAACACAAATTTCAAACTTCCTTGAACTAACACCTACCAAAATACCACCAGCAGTCCTAACAGCAGGTAACCAATTCCAGATAAAATCCCTATTAATAACTGTCAACATACAATCATCAAATTTATCTTTCTTAGTTTCCTGGATCCCTATGAAGTCTAACTTGTTCTCAAGAACAAAATCAGAAACTCCAGTAATTCTACCTGATTTATTCAAACCTCTAATATTCCAAAATGCACCTTTCATTATTAACATTTTGATCATTATCATTAACAACCTGAGACCAAGTCCTTATACTATTCAAATTCACACTGCTCAAAGCAGGAGAAGTTTTTTGAGTAGACACTCCCATCAATGGGGGAAAATCATGCTGAACAAAGGTATCTTCTAAATTAACAGGGAGACACACATCAGGATTATTTGCCTTAAAGGCCCTAACATTCTTTCCTTCTGTCTCTTTCATTTTTTCAACATTCTCAATAATATTTTGTGGGTTAGTTCCCAAGCTTATATTAATCATAGACGCCATATCAATTAAATGTTCATTATGTAAGGAATTAAAAGAAGTACCATATTTAGAAGTATTCTTGGATTCCAGATTTTTGGCCTTCACATATTCCTGAGCTCGCTGCAAAACAGTTTTACCATCTTCCTTCACTCTCCTAGGCCGCTCCATCCTCAAGGATGGGCCCCAATTAGCTTCTGAATTTTTCTTAACCACCTTTCCTTTCCCACGGTTATCTGCCAGAATCTGCTCAGAATTATCTTCAGCATTAACAGTGTCAACGTCAGCTTCCACGCTGCCCAAACTAGCATGAACTGCAAAATCAGCTTCATTCTCACTTTCCATCTCATACTCAGAATCCACCAACTCCATTTCTCTTAGAAGATAATCATTACCCAACTTATGACCTTCCACCGCCAAAGCTCTAAAGTTGTCCCACTGAGAATGAGCTGAAATAGACTCATCCATACAGCCAACAGTTATCTTTTTCCCATCCATCACAGTATCTTGCCCAGAATTTTTGACCATTTGTATAGGAGTCACAAAAATAGCTTCATTCTGTCTGACATCCATCTCAACAGCCATCCTAGCAGATTCACTTAAACACAATACAAGCTGCTCTGACTGATTGATTAATTTGCCTTTCTCATCCAGGGCAGTCACAGACTTGAAACCACCCGAAGAACCACTAACATCCTCTCTTAGGTTTTTGGATCCACTCTGTTTACTCTTAGACTTTTCCACCTCCATAATGTTCTGCTCATTCCTATGATCGCCTAAATCATCTTCCTCCTCATCATCGTCATTACGACCATCATCGTTATCATCATCCTGTGGCTTTGAAGAACCATCGAAGTCTTGAACAAAATCCTCCACCTCAAAGGAAATCAGGTACAACTTCCTATTCATTTCATACAACCTCTCAAGAGGAATCTGATTAGGATTTCTACAAGCAATCTTAACTCTGACCATCTCATAGAAGGATTTGAATAAACCAGCCCAATCAACATCTATCATAATACCAAAACCCGATGAAATCTGAGCAAACACACTCCAGTCACACCATTTAGGAGGAATGCCTCTAATCTGCACCCAAGCCTCCTTCAATACACCATAAGGTTCTAGCTCCCCAATCCATTCCAATACCTCAACTTCCACACCCTCCTTACGCAAATTAAATGAAGGATAGTTTTTAATATCAGATACCTTTTTATGGGGAGGAAATCTGACAAGAAATTTGTCCACATCCAATTCCCTAATCTGCCATGGCCAATCTCTGCAATATATCTCAGCAAGTTCCTTCTCAAGCTCAGATAAAGTGATTTCCCCTTTTTTAAGCCTCACAACACCACAATTGTTCAGATTGAGCCACTGAGTAGTTTCTACCGAAGGGACTTCCAGATGATAAAACCCTAGACCTCTACCAGCACTACCAACATAAGTCGCTTGAGGTATCGGCTTAGACCAAGCAGGACATTCTTTCATATGATGACCAGGCACAGCACAGATAAAACACACTTTGGGTCTTTTACAAATGCCCACAAAATGGCCAGGTTCACCACAATTAAAGCAAGTTAAGCCTCTATATCTAGGATCAATCCTAATTTGTTCCTCATTCGTACCTTGGCCCAAATTATGCTGAGGATTTTGCTGAGGGGGCCTTCGACCTTGTTGCGGATTCACCCTCATCTGCTGCTGATTGGGACGCATCTGCTGAAGCTGTTGAGGATGAGGCATCCGATTTCCTTGAGGCATTTGCAGAACTTGAGGCGGCTGCTGCTGACTCAAGAGAGGCGGAGGAGGGCGGAGGTGCTGCGACCCAAGGGGACGCGGAGCCTGGCGATGCTGAAGAGATTGTCGAGGCAAACGCGACGGACGAGGGTCCGGCTGCCAGATCCAGTGACCTCCCTCCTGTCCTTCCGCCATCTTCCCTCTTCTCACCACCTCCGCAAACGACCTTCCCAATTTCGACGAACACAAATCCTTCGAAAAGCTGATATGAATTGGAGGCGAAACAATGCGATCGGATTTTCTCACCGGAAAGCAATCACTCAAGGAGAAATTTCTGGATTGGATCAAGTCCTTCTTCACCCAGAATAGCGTCTCACATCGAGACGAAACCCTAGAAATCTCGGCAGAAAGAGGAATCTCCCACAACTGTCCAAAAAAATCCTCAATCTCACTGTCATCAACCCGAGAAGGCAAAACCTGAGATACCTGAGAATCCCGCCGAACCTCACTGCCCGGTGGATCCACCCCGATGGGGACACTGACCCGTGGGGACGAGTAGCCTTTGTTGCATTCGGAACTACCCCTGAAGCAGCAGCTGAGATTTTTATACGAACGGGGTTACCACGCGTCTTGGATTCGAGGCTCTGCATGGCCGGGAGGGCGCACACGGCGACCTCACCGGTGATGCACAAAGCCGACGATGAAGAACAGGCGGTTAGGGTTCCGGTGAGGGCTAGGCAAAGAGAATGGCCGATTCTCTTATTTTGATGTATTTTCCAATCTCTTTCTGAGGAAGATTGCTAGCAGTATTTGCTTGTGCAATTAACGGATGTAGCGACAAGATGGATGGGCGTAGAACCATACATGCATGCATACGTACGTACCCTATGCATCTAGCAAAGAATCTTACAACAGAGAAAGGAGAAAGGAGAGAGATTGTTGCGCTCACCTAGAACTAGGTTCCAGTCGAGATCAATAATTACAAGTACATGGGGTGGTATTATATAGCCAAAGGAATCCGAGATTAGGAAGGAGTCCTAGTCCATAAAGAGTTGGATTCTGATATGATTTTGAGGAATCCGAGTTTATCTCTAACAATTACTGATTTAGCTTATGAACCGACAGAAAAAATGTTATCACTGTCGGTTCTAGCCGAACCGATAGTGATAGACCAGTAAAAAAGAGGTTTTTTATAGCAGTGATAGCCTAATTCGTACGTACGTAGCAAAAGTTGGAAATCGATCGTCTGGAAGTACATATGCAGAAGTACTAAGGATTTATCTGAACCTAGCTTGATTTCTACGCATAGCCCTTAGAATTGTTGGTGATGCACGTTAATGTCTCGGTCTTCCTTGGAGATAAGTGGCAGGACTAAGTGGTTTTAGTTGGCAGGGTTTACTTAGACTTCCGATCTGCCTACTAGCTAGACACGTACGTTAATAGCTTTCTCGTACGTGTTGGTGTTCGATCGGGCTTGCCGCTTGCGGCTGGATCAGGTACAGGAGAACATCTGAACATGTGCGTGGAATGAATTCCTCTCTCTGTTCTTGTTCGTCACTTGCTCTCTGAGTTTTGACCATGAGGCTTGACTTTCCTAACCAGCGATGACTAGAAGCAGAGCCAGGTGCGTTTAGTAGCGGAGGAAAGTAGAGGATGAGCCGGCCTTGGTTGATCACTCGGCGAGAAGAGTCATGGCGAGGTGGCGCGGGTTGTAATGGAGATGGGATGGCGCGAGAACAACGAGGCTTGAACGTGGCTGAGGCAAGGTGGAGCTGACGCTAGTGATACGATGACTCGGTGAGAAAATCAACACAGCAAGGCAGCAAGGCTAGAATCGAGAGAGTTCTGCTCGGTCGCAAGAACAGGAGGAAGATGAAGCTGACAAATGGGCCAGGGTCCACCGGCAGGGACTGCGCTGATTTCCCATTACGCGCCAGAGAATGGAGTCCTCATGAAGCCGGGCCCACTTGTCAGTGAGGCAACGTGACCAAAAGATAGCTCCGGCCCGGATAGTTCTAGCACCAGATTTTATTGAGCTGTCAAACCTTGGTAGAAATTTTCCAAACTTTTTGACCTGGGTCCTTGGACATATTTTAACGTTTGGTAAAAATTTGAGGTAAAAACGAGTTACTGAAAAATTATTAATATTCTTACAACAGTGACTGCTCTAAATTATTATCTCTGGTTTTGATTTTTCTTTGGGAGTAAATAAAGTCTATTATTTTTGAAATTTTGTTTTTCAGATGTAACTGAGCCAATAATGCTTTTGTAAAATTTTAAGCTCCAAAAATTACTCCATTATTTAATAAAAATTCTGACATGAGAATTTCTAGATTTTTAGAATTTCTGTTTTTAAATTTGAAAAAGTATTTATCCACATTATTAATTTATGATATTATTTCTGGAGGTAGAAATAGCTTTGAGGTTTCCATCGTAATTTTAACAGCTCCATTTGTGATTCCAATATTTTATGTAAATTTTGACAATGCATTATTTTGATTTAAAAGTTGACTCTTTATTTTATTCCTTCATTTCTCCATGTATGAAATTTCATTTTATGGCTAAAATGATTTACTTATATGCTCAGGATTCTCATGACAAATTTTCCAAATTTTTACTTTTTGCTTCATGGCCTTTTCTCCTTCTCATTCTTTCTTTTCCCTTTACTTGATTTTACTTGCAACACAAAAATCCAAGAAACTCCAAATAAAACCAAGAACATCAAGAAAATTATAAAATATTCACATCCAAGTTTAAATATTATATTTTACCGTTCTCAAATTTTTGTTGTTACACTCGGCCGGCCCAAAAAGCCCGATCCGAGTGCCCACCTCTAGTTACATACATGCTCGATTAGAGTGCTCTTTCCAACTTTTCCCAGATAGATGATTGGAAGGACACCCGGATTTTCAGAGCCGTGAGTCTCCCCTTGCAACAGGAAGTTTATGTTAGGGATAGAAGCATAGTGAAAACATGAGACAAAATTTAACATGAAAAAAAAATTTGCGAGAAAGAAATCATAGAAAACAATTCACTATAATGGTTCAAGTTCATATGTAAAGGGGTAGGTTAAATAGCCAAAAGAGAGTCTGAGTTGTTGAAGATTTAGACTAACAACCTATTTGGATAAAAGCAAAAGATATGAAAAGTTGGATATTGAGTTATCTCCAATAAACCTCCTGTCAACTCAAAAATCTATAATGAAATTGACTCCAAAAACCTTAAAGGGCAATTATATAAGCACTATAAATACCAAATGCACTGAAAAGTCCAAAAGAATTATTAAGTGGCAAAGGTTAGAATAGTCAATCCAAACACTTCTTGCGAAACAAAATCGTGCAAACCACCAGTAGATCCAAACACAAAGCTACCAACAAAGCAAACGAAAAATATGGGCCTTCACAAATTCATAACCCCAATAAAGTCTGAATCTGTGCAACTGATCTCTTAAAACAAATGCTTAATCATCAAATGACATAAGCCAAAACATCACATCTGACGCTTGATAGATATCGAAGAACTCACATCATGAGTATTTGACATGCTCCATATGAACCACAAAATCCAGCAAAACAATGCTCATTGAAATAATAACTTACACGTGTAGCCATCACGTAAAAGAAACTACCAACTTCAAAAATAATTAAATTTTACGACAGCACGGTGTGTCCTGAACTATGCTTAGACTTTGTCAGACGCAAATCGGACTGACACGGCACGGCGAATGATTATGCCGGATAGACACGGCGCACCATGGCTGAAGCCAGTTGGCCCGTGCCAAGGCACGACACGGTCCAACTCTATCCTCTGTTTTCAGCTGCCCAAATGGCTGATGCAAATCGCTCTCAACTGAAGATTATTTTAGTGCGGGAGAGCTCCAACAGAAGATGATCGCATGAGACCAAGTGTAGAACACCAGAGGGGGGTCGATGGTGCAAGAAACCCTGAGAGAGTAACAAAAGCAAGCATAATCCGAATAGAAGAGTGGCGTACAACAGGTGAAAAAACTTTATTGAAGTAAATACCTTCTCTTTGATCGAAACCTTTTACCACTAAACGGGCTTTTTATCTTGCAGATTCAACTCCAGAAATACCGAACACCAGAGAGGGGGGTCGATGGTGCAAGTATTAAAGCAGCGCTAGAGCAGCGCCTCCACCAGACCAGCCAAATATGACCTGAATATATGGCATGTAGGAGAATCATATCCACAGGACAAGAAAAACTTCCACCTGGGTGACGATACCTCTTTCTTGATGCATTTAGTTGCAAGAATTCCGATCTATCCATAACTTGCTCGTCCAGCAAATCTTGATCCTCGAACTTGTTCCCCTGCAGTAACATGGATCATGCTAGGATTAGTGAGTTAGTCGAGGAGTGAGGATACTGGTAGAATCCTTGAATAGAGATATGTGAAATCTCAGTCCTAATGTCTCTAGACAAGCAAGCGTGAAGTAGTTGGGAATGAGCTCAGCTCAACCAAGTAATCTTTTTCTTTCGAGAACACTACCAAGTAATCTTTGACAGCAAGCTTGCTAAAAGGACAGGGAACGATTTCCTTGACAACTGAAGAGAAGGGAAACGCTTAAAGCATATAAACCATAACGTAAAAGGATGGCTGTTTTGGAGTTGGGAGTTTCAAGATGATGGCATCAACAGAGCATGCATGCCTTGAAAGCTGAAGGGTCTGGATTTATTGCAGCGGTAACGCGGCAGCAGTTTTTAGTTTGAGAAACTGAACTGAACAATTATCGTGGCCTTGAGCATCCCCGTCGATTGGACGGATTCATCAAGGCCACCGCTCATCAAGGCCTGTACTGTATGCTCCATCCATCTGCAATAAAAAATGAAGGAGGAGGAGGAAGAAAGAGGAGGATTGCTGCATCCAAGAGCCACAATGGTAGTGAGGAGGAAATCCGCCATTTTTCCGGAACCAGTGACAGAACCAGAGAAGAAGAACACCCGTCTCAGATCATTCCGCACCAGAGCACCCTCTTGGATGAACCGTAACAATACTACAGCCATCTGCAGATGTTATTGTGACGTACAGGATCACAGATGTTAGGAGGCCCAAATCTTTTGCATGATCAAAATCCAAGATATCCAGTCTCACACTGCTCAGTGTTAAACGACTCTATTCAATATGGTGATGTCAAAAGATACATTTTCCTTCCGTACATTTGCATTTGCTAACTACGAGAAAGACCTCTGTGCATGCTTCACTGAGAAAAAAAAATTCCCAGAAACATGTATACATGCACGAACGAATCAAGATTTTCTGCAATCAGTTCGTAACAACTTGTAGGATCGAGGCGCATCAAGAGGGGAGTGAATTGGTGCAAATTAACACTTCAAACTAATTTTTTTGCGTTTTTATTAATTCTGAAAATTAACAAAATAATGACTAAATTTAATGAATCAATCTAGAATAATTGATCTAATACTATGGAAGATAAACTAGATTAAACATGCATACTAGAGATCAATTATATATAAACATGAATTAATATGCATATAAATCTCTTTACATGAAAGCACCAACCTCGAAATAATCTCTGAAGTTTTCTCTAATTTTCCTTCTAATCTCTCTCTTTTATTTCTCTGTTCTCTCTCAACCTCACGTCTACAGAATCGCCGATTCAAAGTAACGCCGCACGATACTGTAGCTTCGAAATACTGTAGCTCCGCGCGTACTGTAGCATCACCGTTTAGTGTATCTTCGAAGTCCCGGACGTTTCTCCTGTGCCGCCGTCTCGAAATCTTCCGGTTGCCCTTTCTTCAGCCGCCTCTGCTCCTCTCTGTTTTTTCCTTTTCTATGCGGCACCCCATCTGTTCTCTCCGCACGCTCTCCTTTTATTCTCGCGTGCGTACTCGTCGACTCGAACGCGAACACAGCTCGGCCCAAGGAAAAACGTCCGGCTCGGACACGACACCGTCCGTCCGGACCAAGAAAACAGAGACTGAGTCGATTACGTCTACAGTTCTTCGCGAGTGACTGTAGCATCACAAAATCCCGACGTCCTGTGCTGCACCCCTGCACCGATCTCGCGTGCCACCTGCACCTCTGCGATCTCACGTGCTGCGCTTAATCAGACGTCCGTCTGTAGACCTCACGCATCTCAACTCATTGCACCACCCGCGACTTTCGCGTCTTCGCGCCTCCTGACCTGCGATTTCGCGTGCCACTGCCGGATTCTCCCGACTGCGGTGTCGTCCATCTGTGTCCGCCACGCCGCAACCAGGCCGATCCCGAGGGGGGGCAGGGTGGGCGGCCGCCCCGGGCCTCCCAAGTCATGGGGCCCCCCAGTATGCAACTACACTATGGGTTTTTGGCTCAGTCGTGAGCAAACGTATGCTAAGTTGATCTGATGAAAGTAATTACCAAGAAGAAATCCTAGAAGCTGAGAGGGCTTTTGAAGTTAAATATTTTTTGGTTTTAGTTGATATGACGATCACTTCTTTGAAGACCAGATTTGAAGAACTCATGGTGTTTAAATATATATTTGGATTTTTATTGAGTTCAAGCACCCTGAAGTTATTAAATGACAGTGAACTTGAAGAGTGTTGCACTAAATTTGTAGACACTTTCTCTCATGATGGTTCATCTGATGTTGAGGTACATGATCTTATTTCTGAATTAAAGATTATGAAATTCACTTTGCCAAATGGCGCATTGTCTGCTATGGAGATTTTCGAGCATGTCAGAGATGTGGATTGTTATCCTAATGTCTCCATTGCTTATCGAATCTTATTTACTGTGTCTGTGACTGTTGCATCGGTTGAAAGAACCTTTTTAAAATTGAAATTGTTGAAGAACTATTTGAGATCAACAATGACTAAGAAAGTTTAAATGATTTGGCGACTTTATGCATCGAAAAAAAGTTATTGGACGAGATTGATATAAATAGTATAATCGATGACTTTGTATCACAAAATGTTAGAAGAAATTTTTTAAGATGATGCCAAATGGCAAGTAAGTGTTTATGATTATAATTTACATTTGTCATTTCATAAACTTTAAATTGTTCTACAGAAGCATTTTTTGTGCATCGAATATTAATTTTTTTCATGAACTTTAAAGTGTTTATGAGGAGGTGGAAGGGGCCTCCATATAAGTTTTCGCTCCGGGCTCCCAAAATGCCAGGACCGGCCCTGGCTGCAACGTGCATCTCGCGTCCCTGCGTTGCACTTCTTGTTACCGGCGCTGCATCTTCTGTCACAAATAAAACAAACTCTTGCAGTACCTTAATTATTTCATAACAAATATTGTTGTCACATAAATCATCACACATATATTAAATGGTTGCACCCTTTAAGCCGCTAGACATTGGCGAGAGGGCAGGTCACCCACCTGTCAACGCTGGTGTTTTCCCGAAAACCCTCCCTATTTCTTTAAATTACGGATAGGTCCTTACGAATTACGAATAGGTCTTTCACGATTTTTTGTGAGGGGAAGATTTCTTTACTTTCATCGCGTTTAGGTCCCTGCCGCGCCGTTTTACAGAAAAATCCTCCTGTTAGGTTCAATCGCGAACAAGCCCTTTTCTAATTTTTCAGGATAGCGAACATGTCCAAAAACGTAACATTCAGGTCCTTGGTCCTTACGTCTAGGTCCTTTCTTCGTTTTTTCCGGAAAAAATGTTTTCGTCACAAAAAAAACTTTTCTAAAAAAAACGCGGGTTCGTCGAAGGTTTATAGCAGCCCATGGATTCGCCAACGGGTCCTACCGACCCATTTTATTTAAAAACTCCGTTTTCCCTGGAAAAAATGTTTTCGTCGCCAAAAAAACTTTTCTAAAAAAACGCGGGTTCGTCGGAGGTTTATAGCAACCCATGGATTCGGCAACGGGTCCTGCCGACCCATTTTATTTAAAAACTCCGTTTTCCCCGAAAAAATGTTTTCGTCACCAAAAAAAACTTTTCTAAAAAAAATCCTACCGACCCATTTTATTTAAAAACTCCGTTGTTCACGGAAAAAATGTTTTCACACAAAAAAACTTTTCTAAAAAAACGCGGATTCGTCAAAGGTTTATAGCAGCCCATGGATTCGCCAACGGGTCCTGCCAACTCATTTTATTTAAAAACTCCGTTTTTCCCGGAAAAAATGTTTTCGTCACCAAAAAAACTTTTCTAAAAAAACGCGGATTCGTTGAAGGTTTATAGCAGCCCATGGATTCGCCAACGGGTCCTACCGATCCATTTTATTTAAAAAATACGAAGATCGAAAATTCGACCAAATTTTCCGTTTTCTAAAAAAACACAGATTTCAGCGAGAGTTTATAGCAGCCCATGGATTCGCCGGTGGGTCTTATCGACTCTGCAGAACGGTGCAGCGTAGCGCGCTATTATTGCTAGTTATTATCAAATTAATTATCATAATATAAATTTCACAAATGGAACCAACAAGGGTCCCGTACTACCTCGAGTGATGAGGCAGAGAGGAAAGACTGGTTCGGTTCAGCTGGCACTTGGGTCCTTAACAGGGAGATGGGTCCACGCGACTTTGACGCACAAAGGCAAGTCAAGTTTACTTTCCCAGACAGCACCAAGGTTCAAATTTTCGTTTCAAGAAAAATTTCGTACCAAGCCGAAATCCGAAATTTCGTACGAAATTCGGTAAATTTGGCCGGAGGACATTCAAAATTCAAATTTTAAAATTCAAATCCGGTTTGTTTTGGACCGATTTCGGCGAAATTTCCCGAAATTTCGATCAAAATGAACTGACTGAAAATAGGTTCAAACGATGTGAAAAAATTTTGAAATTTTTTTGTAGGTTCCTGACACTTTAAAGATGTTCTAATACAAATTTCATGTAATTATCAGATATGTTTAATTTTTAAAAATTCAAACATTGATACTATATAGATGAAACGTTGATTGGCAAGTTTGAACCGGATGAAAAATAATACAAACTACGTTAGAAAACTTTAAAATTTTTTGTGGATTCCTGACATACTTATAATATTTCTATAAAAATTTCAGATGATGATCAAATGTGAGGAATTTTTGAAAATTCAAACATTGGTACTGTCTTGGTAAAGCGCTGAGCGGCAAGTTTCATCCGAATGAAAATTAGAATAAACGAGCTTATAAAATGTTGAAAATTTTTCTGTATGGTCCTGACACATCCATAATATTCTCATAAAATTTTCATATGATGATCAGATGTCATGAATTTTGAAAAATTCCAACAGTGGTACTATCCTGTTAAAAGGCCGATGATCAATAATAGATTTACTTTAGCAATAAGAAAGGTTTAAATTTTTCAAAAATTTTACATAAGGGTGAAAAGGAAATGGTTAATATCTCATAAAAATTTTGAATCATGATCACTCTCCATAAAATTTATAAAATTCGTAGAAAGCACAGTGCCATTTATGTTCTTTCTCTGTTTGATTTTTGAAATATAATACAACAAATTAAGTTCAATGTCAGAATTAAATGAAAATATTCTTTCATAATTTAAATCTGCAAATTTTATATTATCTTCCTAGAAATAAATTCATCAACATTAAAAATATCAGAAATTAATAAATTAATTTATGTCATTTAAAATTCAGAAACTGAGATAATTGAAAACTAGTACTTTGAATGTTAGAATTTTTATAAATTCCTGGAGAAATATTTTGAGTTGAAAATTTTACATAAGAATCCTTAGCTCCAATAAATTTTAAAAATAAAATTTCAAAATTTATAAAAATATTTGAATTGCCTGATAAATCCTTAACTCAAATGAATTGATTTTGAAATATAATACAACAAATTAAGTTTAGTGCTTACTGCATTGATAGATTTTATTGACCAAACCAAGAAAGTTGAAATTTTTTAAAAATTTTATATAATGGTAATGATGAAGTTATTAATATTTTATAAAAATTTTAGATGATGATCACACTCGAGAAAATTTATAAAAATCTAACAAGTTTACTGTCCCAATTATGTCCATTCTGTTTTTGATTTTTTGAAGATAACAAATGATGTTAAAATATTTTGAAAATTTTTGTCTATGATCCCAAACAAAAGGGATGGTACCATAAATTTATAAGATGATTATCATGCTTGTAAAAGTTTTTACAAATCGGCAGAGTTTACGCCCAAATTTGAAAAAATCTCAAAAATTAGTTTTTCATCAAATTTTCATGGAACAAGACTTTCTTAAGGGTTATTGGACCCATTCCGCTTCAAATCCGGCCAAAAATTTGAAAATCCGGACTCCAAACCCGAAATTTCGCAAAATTTGCTCAATTTCACGAAATTTCCCAAAAATCTGTAGCAAAATCAAAATTTTAAATTTTGAATTCGCCGATATATAAATTGGGACCGAAAACCGAAATTTTGGCGAAAATTCAAACCCTGGACAGCACTCGTGAAGGCAAATTCGCCATCTAATCACGGCCAAACTTTTTGACTATGATGTGCAGACAGTGAATGACCTTTTGTAAAAATTTCAGATTAAAATGTTTTATAGAAAATTATTAAAAATTCTGGTATTACTATCGGCTCAAAAATACTTTTTTTAAATTTCTTTTATTTAAGAATTAAAATAGTATTATTTATTTTAAATTTTTTATCTGAGTTATAAATGAGCTAATAGTGTTTCCATAAAATTTTCTGGTAAAAAATTGAATAATTATTTTCTAAAAATTTTGACACTTTAATTTTCAGATTTTCCATGATTCTGTTTTGAATTTTAAAAGGCATTAAATGATATGATTAATTTATAATATTTTCACTAGAGGTAAATAATGTCTTTAGGACACTATGATAATTTTCACAGCTCCAATAAGTTTGAGCATTTTATATTAATTCGATTATGCACTAGTTACGGTCAAAAGAGATGTGTCGGTATGATCCACGTGGAAGGGTGGGGTCCGATCGAGGCCTACCACAGGGTGGGTAGGGCGACCGCCTGCCCCCAAAGTCATGGGCCCCGGTATGCAACTACATTATGGGTTTTGGCCCATCGAGAGCAAACATGTCTTTGAGTTGATTTGATAAAAGTAATTGCCAAGAAGAAATCCTAGAAGCTGAGAGGGCTTTTGAAGTTAAATATTTTTTGGTTTTGGTTGATATGGCGATCACTTCTTTGAAGAACAGATTCGAAGAACTTATGGTGTTTAAAATATATGCGGATTTTTATTGAGCTCAAGCACCCTGAAGTCATTAAATGATAGTGAACTTGAAGAATGTTGCACTAAATTTGCAGACACTTTCTCTCATGATGGTTCATCTGATGTTGAGGTACATGATCTTATTTCTGAATAAAGATTATGAAATTCACTTTGCCAGATGACGCATTGTCTGCTATGGAGATTTTCGAATATGTCAGAGATATGGATTATTATCCTAATGTCTCCATTGCTTATCGAATCTTATTTACTATGCCTATGACTGTTGTATCGGCTGAAAGAAACTTTTCAAAATTGAAATTGTTAAATAACTATTTGAGATCAACAATGACTCAAGAAAGGTTAAATGATTTGGCAACTTTATGCATCGAGAAGAAATTATTGGATGAGATTGATATCAATAGTATAATCGATGACTTTGTATCACAAAATATTAGAAGAAATTTTTTAAGATGATACCAAGTGCCAAGTAAGTGTTTATGATTACAATTTATATTTTTCATTTCATAAACTTTAAATTGTTTTATAGAAGTATTTTTGTGCATCGAATATTGATTTCTTCAATGATGTGTGCTTATAAGGCTATATATATATATATATATATATATATATATATATATATATATATATATATATATATATGGCGTATTCGGTGCAAACCTCTCTTTTAGTGCAAACATGCAAACTCCAGACATGGGCCTTTGGATCCCTTTCAGATGGCTGGATGCAAACAGGTGGGATTCCACTAATCCACTTACTCCTTTATGCGCAAAACCCCCTAAACTTCTTGTCACTGAAAACCTCGATCAAGACAGGCCCCTGCCTCTCCCTCACGCGCCCGTCCCTCTGATCTGAAACTTCTTGCTGGATGTATGTGAATATCACAGTTTATTATTATTTTTTACTGTTTAGTTTTAAGGAGCCAGCTATTACTATGTCATGCATAACAGTACAGGGTTGGTAATTTGAGCAGACATGGTTAAGAATAAAGGGTTCTTGCCAGCAACTCTGTCAGAAATTCCTATCCAGTGGAAGGAGATTAGAGATATTATATTCTCCTTGCTTCCTGCTTGCAAGGATCTGGACACTGATACTGGTGTTCCTTTCTGTGCAGATGCTATAATAGCTAATCCAGCAGCATATGGTTATCTAGGGCATGTACATGTAGCAGAGGCGCTTAAGTTACCAATTCACATAATTTTCACAATGCGTTCTCAGCAAAACATGTTGCCGATTTGGTGGGCTGAGGTTACCAGGACTTGGGTCCTTGCTAAGGAGTTCTGCCAGCTGAGTAGGTGCCTCGTGCCTGCCTGCCAGGAGCTCTCCAAACTTTTGCCTGTAGTCCAGGAGCTAATGTCAAGATTTGCACTAGCAAGTTAGTTTTGCTTATATTTGTGAGGAAGAGATATTTGTACAAGTCATGTTAGTTTCTGCCAAAATACTGATTCAATGTTAATGGTGGTCAAGTGAAGTTATTTTCTACCAAAATACTGCCAACACTCCCAACACTGGAGTTTCAGATGGTTCACACTTTCAGAGAGTTGTTTCAGTTATCAAGTTTTTTAGTAAACGCATCCACATATTATTTCAGTGATCAAGTGAAGTTATTTTCTGCCAAAATACTGATTCAATGTTCAAAACATAATCTGAAACCAATTACAGATATCAATCCAGACTGAAAAAACTTAATTGGACTCTAATTCAACCTTATGAACTTCTAGCCGAGACAAGCTCCTGTACTTGTCCGACAATACACAAAACCCAATACAAACTGAATAACAGACTACTGATACTCTTATGCCATGGGAGCTGCAAGCGCTGCTGTTACTGCGTCCCTTGCGGCCTTCGGGTTGGTTGGCAGCGACATGAGCACCGTGATCACTCCAGCAGCGAGAAGTCCGAGGGTCGGTTTACATGTTCTGGCACAGAGACATTACCCAACGCACTCTGTCTATCTTCTCTTGGCACACATCTTCAACCTTGCCCCAGAATGTACCATGGCAAGCAGCATTGACATCCTGAAACAAAGCAAGTCAGGTCATTTTTAGCTTGCTGTCAACAAATGAACTGTTTGCAACACTGGTAACTATGACTGCAGAATTTAGCCATCATGTAGATGATGCTCATAGACACAGATTTTTCTTTAAGTGCTGTGGGTTGTATGAGCATAAAGAGCTGAGGCATAGACCTCAAATAAGTCAGTTGAGATGAGGCCCATCCCATGTGCAAATGGCACAAAACAATTGAAATAGTAGTCCTCATCAGTTGCTCCATTGCCAATTAGATAGCCCTGGATGAAAGTTTGATTTTAGATTGTAAAATCGCTGACAACTTTTGCATATTAAATTGCATGACAACACAAAAAAAAAGGTTACTGGAATGACCTTCAGATTGATTCTTGGCTTCATACCCTTTTCTATCCCTGTCAAGACAAAAATATAAACAGGTAAAAAACTTTAGATGATTTCAATTACGTAATCTACATGTTAGTGAGTCACAAAATCAACCTTTGACAACTTCATCAGTTAGTGTGGGAATGTAGATCCCTGCATACGACTCTCCAGAAATGTAGAATGGGTTGGACTGAAATTGGGGTATAATTCGAACCACTACAACAATGCATCAAATCAGCGTCAGATTTCCTAGATGAAGTATGATATGGTATTATATTACAACTGAAGCAGAGAGTACCTTCAAAAGGAAAGTATGCGCATCAGCAGCAGTTTTCAGGTCACCTGTTGTGTAATCCGATTTGTTCAACGAGTATGACATCCCAACACCAGCATGTTTGAAACCTAGTTAGTGGCACAATTAGTCACTTCACATGGCAAATGAACTAGCTCAGGAAATAGGTACTTAAAGAAGAGCAACAAGGTATATTAGACATATCGAAATGTAAACAAACATCAGGACATGTAACAACTAATGGCAGACAGGTGCAAGCAAAGATAAAATTCAGTTACTTCGTTAGCCACTTCTTTATAATGCCATGCACAAGACGAGGTGCAGCCAATTCCTAGTTTGTTTTGTCATGATACTAACAACAAATTAGGGATGAGGCTGAATTACAGTGCTCCAAATTTCTCCACAAATATGCAAGAATTGGCTACCTGGACAAAACTAAGGAGCACATCGGAATGCAATCCTTTTCAGATTACCTTGGAACAGCTGTACAGATTGAGCTGCAGGTTGGGCAGCCCTTGTCCGGCAAGCTTGCATCGACCACGGCGTCGCCTGTCGGAGGCTTGGCAGCCCCAGCCATCGGGGTGTCTGGGGAGGCGCTGGTCGTGGGAGGGCTTGGCGGCGGGCGCTCGGCCGTCGGCCGTGGGATTAGGGCGTGTGAGGGAGGAGGCGGAGGGAGGGCTGGCGCGTGAGGCATGGTAGGGCTTGGCGGCAGAGGGCGGGCGTCGGGAGGCTTTGGCGGCGCGCGGCGGAGGTTGGCGTGGGCGGGGGGCGGCGTGTCGGAGAGCGGGCGGCGAAGGCCCGGCTTGGCGGCAGATCGTGAGGGAGGAGCCCGGCTGGCGTGTGAGGGGAGGTAGAGGACGGGCGCGTGAGGGAGAGGCAGGGGGCCTGTCTTGATCGAGGTTTTCAAAGGATGTGAAGTTTAGGGGTTTTATGCATAAAGGAGTAAGTGGATTAGTGGAATCCCACATGTTTGCATCCAGCCATCTGAAAGGGATCCAAAGGCCCATGTCTGGAGTTTGCATGTTTGCACCAAAAGAGAGGTTTGCACCGAATATATATATATATATATATATATATGAGAAAGTGGAAGGGTCTCCATATAAATTTTCGCCCCGGGCCCCCAAAATGCCAGGACCGGCCCTGGGTCCGATGCCCCGACTCCTCCGTATTAGCCCTTTATACCCTCGCTAAATACTGTTAATGACCCCAACGGCAGATTAGTCTGGACCCCCAACCCCAGTGCTCATCCAGTCTGACCAGTCATCCGAAAGCAAGCAGCCCGTAAACCGCATGTTGGCAATGACTCCGACGATCAATTTTCCTGGATCTCCTGGATCCGCCCCTGGATGTGTCCGGGGAGAAGCCTTGGTTTAAAGACCACCAGGTATGCATAGTATTTGGACAGCTTCGTGGCAACTTCGGCGTGGAGCTTGAGATCTGCAGGCTCGTCTAGGCGAGGACATCTCAATCATGCCATCTCACAGTAGCACGTCGCAATGTGCCAAGTCAAGATACGGTGCGCCAGATTCTCCAGTTTCTGGGAGCAGCTTGTGTCTGAGGAGCGCAGTTTCTGGGAACAAGCCCATAAGAGGTGACCTGCTCCACCTCCATTGGACAGTAACGATGATGCCCCATCCGTTAGTTTACCATCAGTACGTACAAGGGACTGGACAAGTGCCTGCTTTACTTCCGCGGTCAACCCAACAGCAGGTTTCTTCCCGGCTGCCCTGACGGGTCTAATAATTAATAGGTAGTCAAATTTCTGGTGGAAGAGCCCAGAAGCTACAAATACCCGGAGCAACACTCCAACGACTCCCAGTCGATGAAGAGTCGTCGATTACAACGAAGTAACGAGTACTGCCCAAGCTTGTGTTGCCAGTAGCGTTCTCTTGACACACAGTACACACCAATCTTTTTTTTTTGACGAAAACAGCAGGGGAGGCCCCTGATGATCGATTAAAGCGCGAAGTCAACGAACAAAACACAACCGGCGAGGAGCCGGCCAAGAAGCAAGAACAAACCAAAGGAATAAGCGAAAGGAGGAGGAAGAGAAAAAAGGGGAAAAAAAGAAAAGCAAAGGAAAAGGAACAGGAGGGGGACAAAGCGCCCGCAGGGGAAACTAGCTGAGTCTAAGACCCCAGGAGAGGAAAGAGTCTCTGTTGATGATCCTGACATGGAGCGATTGAAGATGGAGTTCATCAAGAAACCACCCCTTCCAAGCGCCAAACTGGGACTGACAGCCCTGAAAATGAGATCATTCCGCTGTTTCCAGATGCCCCAAGAAGCTATCATGAAAATATCCATAAAGAAAGGAGAATACTCGGCGGTGCCCGCAAGATCAATCCTTTGATAAATATCTTCATCCATATCCCACTGAATTTGAAGGGCACTCCAGCAAGCAGAGCTGAAGGGGCATTGAAAGAAAAGGTGATCCCGAGATTCCTCAGTGGACTGGTTGCAAAGAACACAGTTGTAATCCATGTTCGGAAGGAGGCATTTCTTCCTTTTGAGGATGTTCCTGGTATTAAGACGGTCGCAGCAGAGGAGCCAGGAGAAGATTTTCAGCTTATAAGAACACTTTCCTTTCCAGATCCAAGAGATGGGAGTCGGAGCCACTATGTGGGAGAAGACCCTCTTGTAGAACAAGTTTGGGATGAACTTATTAGACTTCCATATGTAAATCCATTCATCCTTGGGCGAAGAAGAGATATTAACACCATTAATTAGAGCATGAAGAATGTGAAGCTCATGAAAGGCACAGGCGGGGCAATGCAAATGAAAGTTGACCAAAACAGCAGGATTGGAAATGAAGGTTCGAACATCCAGCTGAGTGTTCCTGACAAAGGAGAAAAGGTGGGGCAATTTCGAGGGCAAGTGCATGTTGTTCCAGACATCACCCCAAAAAAGGACAGTATCCCCTCTCCCAACTTGACATTGGGCAATTCCTCTAAACTGGTCCAAAAGAGAAATCACATCTTTCCACCAGTAGGAACCAATGCCATTGGCCACTTGAGGAAGAATGGAGTGATAGTGATTTGACCAAACAAGATGAACCCATGGAATTTCCAATTTGTTAAAAAACTTGTGCAAAAACTTCATTCGGAGAGCATTGTTATGAGACCTTAAGTTGATGACCCCAAGACCACCTTTATTCTTTGGCTTACAAACCTTGTCCCATTTGACAAGGGATTTACTTGAACCATTGATTTCGTTTTCCCCATAAGCAGACCCGCCTGGCCTGATCAATTCTATTGATGACAGCCGCAGGGAGGTTAAGGCAACACATCACGTAGGTGGCCATGTGAGAGACCACCAAATTAACCAACTGGAGTCTACCACCGTAAGATAGAAGGGAGGAGAACGAGGAAACCCTTTTGCGAATTCTATCAACCAGCTGGTCATAGTCTTTAATGCGAGGCCTAACAAGACCCATAGGAAGACCCAGATAGTTGAAGGGGAACTTGTCAACTTTGCAGCCAAAGATCCCAGCCAGAAGATCAACCTCAGAGTCCCGCAGGTTGATAGGGATAAAAGAAGATTTACTGAAGTTGATTTTGAGACCAGTGGCCGCCGAATAGGATTGTAAGAGGCATTTCACAGTGAAGATGTCATTCTGGCAGCCTTTGATGAAAATGATAGTGTCATCGGCATATTGGATGATCGGAAACTCCATCTGATCCCCCAAGCTAACAGGGAGGGAAATGAGGCCCGAGCTGCAAGCCGCATTGAGGATGTACTGTAGCAGATCAGCGGCAATAGCAAATAGTAGGGGTGAAATAGGATCACCTTGTCTGACACCTCTTTTGCAATGAAAAGGCACTCCCGGAACACCATTGAGAAGAACAGCAGTAGAGGCCGAACTCAGGATCTCTCTCATCCATGTCAACCAAGTATCAGGGAAACCCAAAGCAGAAAGCATGCTGATAATAGCAGTGTGTTCAATGGTGTCAAATGCTTTAGCAAAGTCAAGCTTGAGAAGAACAATTTTCTCTCTAGAGCGCTAACAAAGGTGGATGTATTCATATGTCCAAGCCAGGCAGTCTTGAATGGACCTCCCCTTGATGAAACCATATTGATTATTGTGCACAAGTTTGGACATGATTAAATTGAGCCTAGTTGCCAGTAACTTCGTGATCAGCTTTATAGAGAGGTTAAGTAAGGAGATGGGCCTGAAGTCATTGGGAGATTCCGGGTTAGAAGACTTAGGAACCAAGACAATGTATGAATGGTTAATCGAAGCAAGGGAAACCGCCCCATCATAAAAGTCTTGACAGAGAGTGTAGAAGTCGTGCTTGATGATATGCCAACAAGTTTTGAAAAATTTTCCGTTGAAGCCATCCGGCCCAGGAGCACTATCCGAGCGGAATTGCAGAACAGCATCATCAATCTCCTGGGTGGAAAAGGGAGAAACAAGCCATTGGAGGTCATTTCTCCGAGAGACCAGAGAATCCAAGTCAAACAGCATGGGAGGATTATCAGAGCAGCCTATTCTGGCCGAGAAGAAATCGAGAAGCCGGTTGGCTTTAGCCTGGTGATCATACTGAATGCCCCCGTTATCATCAGTGAGGGAAGTAATAAGGTTGTGACGGTATCTTTCCGAAGCCTTGCAATGAAAGAATTTCGTATTCTCATCACCAAATTGAACCCACTGAATCTTGCAACGATTCCTCCAATAGATATTCTGAAGATTTAAAAGAGAGATCAGCTTCTTCTTAAGAATATCCCTGAAATTTCTTTCCTGAATATGAAGAGGCCTGTGTTGCTCAATAGTATCAAGGACCCCAATGAAATGGGAGCAGTTGGAAGAGTGATATCTGATAGTCGACAAACTCTTCTTCCAAGATTGAAGATCGAAGCCGAGGCGATCCAAATTGGATTTGATAGTGTACAATCAAGAGGACGAATCATAATCCGGCAAATTCCAATTGAGCTGGATGGTCTGTAAAAAATCATGGCGGTGAATCCAACAATTCTCAAATCTGAAAACAGCAGGTTTGGGAATGGAGGTTTTAACTTGCAGCAAACATGGGACATGGTCAGACATGGTGCGAGACAACGGCAACCAAAGCGTCGCAGAAAAGATAAGGACCAATGAGGAGAAGTGAAACACCAATCCAGCTGCTCCCAGAGAGGATTATGCTGCATGTTACTCCAGGTGAACCTAAGCCCTTTTAGAGGAATCTCAATGAGGCCAAGGGAGGTGATAATGTTATCAAACATTAAAGCATCACCAAGCCTACCCCCCGGCCTATTTCTGTCCAAGGCAGACCTATAGAGATTGAAGTCACCCAAAATAATAAGATCCTCCTCCTCTTGATAGGAAAGGTTGGAGAGCCAGACCAAAAACTGAGATTTGCCAGGACCAGAGCAAGGACCATAGACCGAAATAAGCGTCCAGCTTTTGTTATTAAGCCGAGAAGTGAATTTAACCACCAGAGCAAAGGGGAGGCAAAGAATAGGATCCCCGGAAAGGGAAGAGCCAACCCAAGCAACAAGAATACCCCCGGAAGCCCCAGCAGACGGGGAGAAGGAGAATTGATTGAATTTCTTAGGGGCAAAACTTTTAATCACCGAGTGGTTGACCAAGGACCGTTTAGTTTCCTGAATAGAAATCACAGAACACCCCGAGTCCTGTATTTTACGACGAAGCAGGTTGCATTTACCCGGGTCATTTAAGCCTCTAACATTCCAGTTAAGAACAGACCAGGACTGCATGTTAGAATGGGAATTCATAATAGAATGGATTGAGCAAAGCAGACAAAACTAGGAATGAGCAGGGGGATCAACCCAATGCAACAAAACCAAAGACTGCCAGTCAGACCATGACCAGAGTAGCACGAGCAGAACCACAACATAGATAAAAGCAAGTAGCAACATAAAAACATGTCCAAAAGGATCGACAACAAGCCATCAACACTTCCCATCCTACAACACAGAGGGAGGAAATACAACTGACAAAAGTGTTTAAAGACCAACACCATCATAACAAAAGACGGGACCCCAGACAGAGCACTTCATTCAGGAATGGACTCCTTGAAGAGCTCGACATAGTCAACCTCCTCAAGAGAAAGGCCACATTGTTCAACAGCCACCTTCTGAATGACCTGTATAGACACCATAGGGGTATTGCCTCTTAAGTCTTCGACCTCCATTACAGTGGGGAAATGGGGAGGAACATGGAGGCTTTGGGGGTTACCAGAGGGGTTTGCCTTTGAAGAGAGGTCCCTGGAGGATTGCAACTTATGCCTTTTAAGCAAGGAGGCCACACTGGGTTGCCTCATCCCTTTGTATTTAGCCTGCAACCTTGAACTTCTCCTGCTGCCAGAGGACAAGCAATGATGGACTGGGACATCCAACCAATTGGAAGAAACCAGGTCTCCATAGGAGTGCTCCTCAGGGACCAGAGCAGCCTTCCTTTTCCTGTCGTACACCACCGAGATTCTGCTGTGACTGCTAGGAAGGGAAACCTGAACCAAAGTCTCGGCCTTGCTGGGGAGATCGGTAATCCTGTGCCAGGACTCATGCCACATCAGGAGAAGGGACGAAGGCTGACCGGTTGATGGGGGAATCTTCTCCTTAGTCAGACTTGGCATCTGGAAAGCGCTCAGAAGCCTGGTGAGGGAGAAATAATTGGGGAGCACCAATTTGAAACTAGTTCCAATTCTGCCCGGAGACTCAAGAAGACTGAGCCGGAAAGTGGAAGAGGGTATTGTGAAAGCTGATAGCGTAGGAGGGCCAGGTGTAGCAATGACCATCCGATTTGAGCGGGATGGTCTAACAATGACCTGGGAGAGCAGTTCAACATTGGCCGACGAGGATGAAACCTCGGCCGACGATTCTTCATTCGGGAAGTCTATTATATCCACAATGTCAGGAATGATCGGAGCCTGCATGTCCTCAATCTGCACGGGTTGATTCCAAGCGGTCGGCCCCAGCAGCCTGGTTGTGTTGATTCTGCGCAGCTTGATCCCAGACCGGGTCTCCCATAGCAGGGTCTTCAACTATCTGAGGAATGTCAACAAATTGTGGGTTGAAATGCTGCCCAGGATGAATATTCTGATTTTGCGGGGGGTCCTCATCCGGGAGAGCATTAGCATCAGCAAATTCATGGAGAAGGATGATCACTGGACAGTCCAAGAGCTAGCAGCACCATTCAAACCAGAACCAACCCGGAGAACAAGCCTGCGGGGGACGTCCGCAGGATTATCGAACTGACAGAGGACAAGAACATGAGAAAGGAATCTATTATCCACACGCCACCGCACTAGACGGCCAAAGGAAGCACACGCTTGCTCCAAGTAGACCTGAGACCTCAAGTCAAGAGGTAGACCCAAGAACATCAGCCAGCCCATTCTAGCATATGGAGCGTTTCGAGCATTAATCCCTCTGTCATGCTGGAGGAAGTGAATGCGGACGCCCCCAACAAAGTGATCACCCACAGCAATCAACTGGTCCCGACTGAAAGTACTGTTCAAACACAGAAGTCCAAGCCCCAGCATTGTGCGACATGACTGGATGACAGGAAATGGAACTCGCCTTCAATGTAATCTCTAACCTGATGAAGAAAATCATCAAAATCCTCAGGAGCAATTTCCCCATCAGGATCGACCACCAGCACCCAGTCTTCATGGAGCTTGGGAGGGAAGCCGCTAATGTGAACATTTTGCCTGTCCAATCTGAGAGGGCCACCATCCTCCACCTGGATGTGCTGGGGGATAAATCTAGCCTGATCAAACTGAAAATTCGCCATTGAAGCCGAAGACCAAGGGTCAGCAGGGGAGATGAAAGGAAGCCTTGCTAGAGGAAGGAGATGATGAGAGGCCTGACTACAACGGGAAACCGAAGAGATTTTGGGGGAACGGGCCCCGAAAGACAGAGAGAAGGAGGAGGTCCTGGGGCCGCCCAAAGACGAAACTGCCCTTCCGCAAAGCCAAGGGAGCAAAAACTTTGAAAAGGAACCCACCATCCGACGGCTAGGAAAAAAGCAGTGAAGAGATCTGGACGGCTCAGAAGCCCCAGGAACCGCGAACCCTGATCGAGGATGGCGGGAAGAGGAAGGGAGAAAGACGGAAGAATTTCCCGGGATTGAATCGATAGGCGCACTAGGGCAACTCCCGAGGCTTAACCCTCGTCAGCCGCCTGACGAACCATTAAGGTGAGGTCAGAGGCAGCATTGGGAACCGACTTCACCTCCGGCTCCGAATGATCAAGACTAAAGCTCACAGAAAGCTGATTTGAATTCAAATCCGGTGCCACGTAGGCCTAAGCTGAGAAAGCAGCAGAGGCAGAAGAACTGGGAGGAAGAACCGGCCTTAACAAGCACCCAATTTGAAAAGAGCTAGAAGGAGAAAGAGAACAAGGACAAGAAAATCCGCCCACTGTGATGAAGGACGGAGCAGGGGAAGGAATACCAGGCGAAGAACAGGCCAAAAAGGAAACTTTCTTCGGGGAAGATGGATAGGGAGATCCCCCACTAAGACCCTGGGACCGCGCGGGACAGCAGAATTCGAGGCAAGAGGCAAGCTCATTTGAGAACCAATAATAAGATTCTCCATAGCATCACACCAGGAGGGATCATAATCTCTCCAAGGGAAGAAGTAGACATCACAATGCTGGGTGGTGAACCTTTTGATAGAACAAAGGTGTCGACCAACCTGACCGTTAGCCACAGATATCCGGAAATGACGATCAGAAATCTGCCGAAGATGAAATCCTGCAGGAGAGCCACCAATAATTGAGCAAAGCGCCAAGGAAGCAGACTGACGATCCAACTTGAACGTGTTCCTTCTGAAATAGACCAGTAAGAAAAAGGAACCTCTGGCAGAATAAGAATCATGAGAAACCACCGAGTTGAAATTCCTGAGGCAATCTTTCTGAAAAGAGGTACCAATAGAGAAGTCCAGCTTGACATCATCCACCGGAGGCCTAAGATCAAAAACGGGCTTAGAAGCATTCCAGAAACCCCGAGAGACCGACCTCCGCCCGTAATGCTTGGGGAAGGACCAAGACTGCAAATCCTCCGAACGCCAGGAGAGGAACTCCTTTTCCCAGTTAGCACCCCCATCCCTCCACAGGAAGAATGAGAGGTCAAAATCCTCGACAGATATCCTGGAGAGATTGAGAACCAGGAAAGCCACTTTCTTGGAAGCAACAGAGCAGCGAAAATGGGTATGGGAGGCCTGCGAAACATGAAAACCTGCCGGAGCCCCGCCTAATATGGAGTGAAGGGTAAGAGCAACCGAACGATTGTCCAGGCGGAAGGAGAACCGCTTGAAAACTACCAAGAGGAAAAATGAACCCTAGGGAGATGATGAGGCATGGTGAACCGCAGAATGGACAGAGAGAAGAACCCAAGAACGAAACAGACTTCCCAAGCCAGGAAACCACTTGATCGGGCTGGAAGAATCCTTCTTAGAGAAGATGGAGAAACGGTGGACATCGCGAGGAGCAAGCTGCCCAGCGGGAGGGAAGCCACCAAGCTCCTGGAGGGACCGATGGCGACCTCCCACTGAGAGAGGAGGAGGGAGCGGAGGCTTCATCCGGATCGAGCGTTGATCTCTTCTGCTGTAAGTTAGGCATATCTAGAACAGATCTGCTCAATGCTCAAGACACACCAATCTTGGTAAGAAGCTCTTTAAATCTCATCATGCGGTGCAAAGCAGCACTTTCCCTTCCGAGATCTTGCAAACAAAGGATACTCGCCCCAAATGGACGCCCAATAGAATAACAACCGCAGCAATTCAAGGCCAGCGGTGCATGCAAGTGTCGAAATGCGATAAGAACATCACCGGTGTGGTGTTCAAAGGAACGGCCCAAAGATCCCGAGTACGGTTGGAAGTGCTTTCCACACGGCCGGCTAACACGAGATCTGTTACCGCGGCTATTGAGATGGTTGAGACCATGGACAAAATTGTTGATAGCCATGGTCTATAATAGAGGACAACATACTTGGTGAAGAAGAAATCATACATAAAGCTAGCTCAACCTCGATCACC
Source organism: Guadua angustifolia (assembly GCA_036346375.1). Lineage (NCBI taxonomy): Eukaryota > Viridiplantae > Streptophyta > Magnoliopsida > Poales > Poaceae > Guadua > Guadua angustifolia. Next base: position 54,364,416 of record CM070512.1, on the reverse strand, counting down.
TTGAAAACCACATCGATTGTGCCCTCCTCATTCTCCCAGTATGGGCAAAGCAGACCCTTCAAGACAAAATCGCGCGTCTTCATGAGCGTAGATTCACCACAAAGTAACCCAAAGAAGCGCCTCAATAGATGGAAAGAGAGAAGGAAAGGCATGCATCCTTTAGCTCGTGGCTCAAGATCGCTTTCATCAACAAGCAACCCCATACCTTCTATGTCGATCACTTGAGACCATCCTTACGTATTTCTTACGCAATTGACCCGATGGGGGCAGACCAACTGATACTAGAGCCTTTCATGCTAACTGGATCCCGGGTTGTCCACTGCTTGGTCATGGTGTGCTCCTCATACATGTAATCAGCAACCATTTTATTCAACCTCCATGATCTGCTTGCGGCAAATATGCGCCTATTACGTGTAAAAACTTCAAGACAAATGATGATGACTAGATAAAAATGATCGCATCGATACTCCTTAAGTGGCGAGCGGCAGTTATGAAAACTATCCCCACTTTTGCGAACCTCCGATGGTTTCGCATAAAGCTCAACCCTGAGAAGTGCGTTTTCGGGGTTCCCAAAGGCAAGCTTCTCGGCTTCATCATTTCCGAGCGCGGCATCGAGGCCAACCAGGTGAAGATCTCCGCGATCATGAAGATGGGCCCGATCGCCGACCGAAGGGCGCCCGGTTAACAGATGCCTTGCCGCTTTGAGCCATTTAAATGTCGCGCCTCGGCGCTGGATGCCGCTTACAAACCGCTCAAGAAGTCCGACGAGTTCATTAGACGCAGAAGCTCAGAAGCCTCGATCGCCTAAAGACTTTCCCGACCTCACCCCGATTCTGGCGCTAACGCCAGCGAACCGCCGCTCCTCTACATTGCCGCCACGGCCCAATTAAATGAGCGCGCACTCGTCGTGGAAGCGGCGAGAGGTCACGCGCCTCAAGGTACAACGACCGGTTTACTTCATCAATGCACTTTCGAGTCCAAAGCCGGTACCCGCAAGTATGAGCGCTCTACGCGGTCCGACGCAAAAGGAAGGCGATCCACTACTTCAGCCAAAGACTCGCTCCGTGGTAACTTCTTCGCCGCTAGGCGAGATCGTCCGCAACCGCGATGCCTCAGGGAGGATAGCCAAGTGGGCGCTCGAGCTCAACGGCCACGACGTTTCGTTCGTCCCCAGGACAGCGATCAAGTCGCAGGTCCTGGCAGACTTCATCGCGGAATGGACCGAAGCCCAAGCACCACCAGTGCTTGAAGACCCCGAGTACTGGACGATGTACTTCGACGGGTCCTATACAAAGAACGGGGCGGGTGCCGGAATCGTCATCATTTCCCCGCTTAGCAACAGACTCCAGTATGCCATCCGATTGCTCTTCGACGCTACCAACAACGTCGCCGAGTACGAAGCCCTCATCAACGGTCTCCGGATCGCCGCCGATCTCGGCGCGCGGCGGCTTTACGTACATGGTGACTCCAAGCTGGTGGTCGACCAGGTCATGAAGACCTCGAGTCAAGAAGATCCCGCATGGCAACAGACGCTGCGTGAAGTCATAAGCTTGAGGAGAAGTTTAAGGGGTTTGAGCTCCACCACAGCTACCGACGCTACAACGGCGAGGCCGATTACCTCGCCAACCTCGCCTCCGCCAAAGGACCGATTCCATCCGGGATCTTCGTCCACGACCTTCGCCAGCCATCCATCTGACTAGACCCGATAGCCGAGCAAGCGGTCAACCCACCCGACTCGGCTGAGCCGATCGCCGAGCGATCGGTCGCGACACCGTTCGAGCCAGGCCAAGATGTACTGGTGGCGGACTCGACCGAGGAAGCCCTTCACAAAAGCTGATCGGACGGATCACTCCCGCCGACCGACCGAGGCCGGCGCCTCGCTCGGCGAAGGAAAATCGTTAAATCTCCGGTCGACGAGACCTCTACAAGAGGAGCCTCCGGTCCTCCGTATGTATTCTAGCCCACTCAGGAAGGAGTTGTCGCCGATATCCACGGCGGGGTGTGCGGTCACCACGCCGCGCTGCGGTCCCTTGTGGGAAAGACCTTCCGACAAGGTTTCTACTGGCCAACCGCTGTAGCCGACGTCGAGCAAATCGTTTGCACTTGCGAAGGGTGCCAGTTTTTTGCCCGACAAACACATCTGCCAGCGTAAGCCCTCCAGACGATCCCCATCGCATGGCCGTTCGCGGTCTGGGGACTCGACCTGCTCGGACCCTTTAAAAAGGCGTCCGGGGGCTTCACCCATCTCTTTGTCGCGGTGGACAAGTTCACCAAGTGGATAGAGGGGAAGCCGGTCGCCTCCATCACATCGGTGCGAGCGATCAACTTCCATGCAAGCATCGTTTACCGGTTCGGAGTCCCAAACTCCATTATCACCGATAACGACACGCAATTTATGGGGAAGGAGTTCCTCGAGTTCTGCGACGATTTCAATATCTGCGTCGATTGGGCAGCCGTGGCTCATCCACAGACCAACGGCCAGGCCGAGAGGGCGAATGGCATGATCCTTCAAGGGCTCAAACCGCGAATCTTCAACCGATTGAAGAAATCCGCGGGACGGTGGGCAGCCGAGCTGCCCTCCATTCTTTGGAGCCTGCGAACCACGCCGACCCGGTCGACCGGGTTTACACCATTCTTCCTGGTGTTCGGCGCCGAAGCTGTCCTGCCGACCGACCTGGAGTACGGCGCTCCAAGACTACAGACTTTCGACGAGACACGGGGGCTCGAGTCGCAGCAAGACGCCGTCGACCAACTCGATGAGGCGCGCGATGTCGCTGTCCTGCGGTCGGCCAAGTATCGCAAAGCCTTCTGGCGATATCGAGTCGTTAGGTCATGATCGGGCCTTCAATGTTGGCGACTTGGTCCTGCGGCAAGTTCAGTCCAACAAAGATAGGCATAAGCTTTCACCCCCATGGGAGGGCCCCTTCACCGTCGTGGAGGTTATCCGACCCGGTACCTACCGACTCAAAGACGCCAACGGCGGCATTCTATCGAACGCCTGGAATATCGAAAGACTTAGGCGGTTCTATCCATGAAGTTCTCCCTTATCAAATGTTGATTCCCCGACTTACGTCAAAGCGATTCCGGCAGAACAAGGGAAAGGAATATGAAGGTCGAGATGCTGAGTAAAGCAAGGTTTTTCTAAGAAAGGCATTATATTCCGAGAGAACAATACGAGTACATACTACGGAAAGAAAGCATGAAGGAATACAAGCCCACTCCTACAAATTCATACTGCCCAAAGGCGGAGGGGAGTACAAAAGTCTGCAAAACAGGGGTCGGAGCGCGATGACAAAAAACGACGCCCTAGCGCCGGAGTTGCCTCGCCTGCATGACGAGTTCAGGGGCGAGCGCGCGGTGGACTCCTACTCCGAAGAACCCGGGCCCCAGAAAGAGCCGTCCCTCCCGGAGCTTCCGCTATCTTCGGTCTCGTCGTCCGAGACCACTAGGTGCAGCCGTCCCGCCACCTCTTCCGCCGCCTCCCATACTCCGGCTCGCGCCTGGGCCGGATCGCCTTCAACCCGGGCGATGGTCGCCGTCGGGTCGAAGGAGGCGCCATTGGGCCTTGATAGCCAAAGACGTACTCGCCGCCAAGACAGCGACCCTTCGCCCGCCGCGCAAGTGAGCGCCACGCAGCGTGGGCGAGATCCTCTAGAGCCTCGGCCACCGGGTGAGGCCAAGGCGTCTTGTGCCACAGGCAGGCTGCAATGCTCATCCAGCCGCACCCCCAGGGGCCTCAGGCTCCTGCCCATGCTCTCATAGGCAGGGCGGAGCATGGAGAGGAGGACCGCGCGAGTGGAGTCAAGCTCCTCACGCACTCGGGCCACTTCGTCTTTAGCGGCTGGCGTGGCAGTTCGCAGAGCGACGCCCGCCTCCAGGGCGGCGGAAGACGCCACATGGGAGGCCAGGCCGGCATGCGACCTTGCTAACGCCTCCACCATGCCGACCGCCCGCGCCCTCAACGTCAGGAGGTCGCTTGGTGCCGCCGGAGGGGCACTGTTGGTAGCCCCGGTGGAGCCTACCGGCTCCGCTCTGGCCGGGTCGGACCTGTTGGAAGCAAAGACAAAAGACTGCCGTCAACCTTGCGACCCTAGTATCACGCCAGAATAGCCAGACAGCCACTTACACACGAGGAGGGTTCCAGATGTAGAAGGCCGGCGAGGGTAGATCAAGCCTGCCCCTCGTGGTAGCCGCGGAGGAACTTTCGTCCACCCGAGGCTTCTTGGGGGGCGAACCCCGAGGGCTTGCCTCCGCCGGTCGCTTACCGGCCCTCTCATCATCGCCACCCCCGCTCGCCATCACGCTACCTGTGCCTCTTCGAAGACGAACTCAGAAGGCAAAGAAGACGAAGGAGGACAGACGCTGTGGCTGGGTGGAACTACCGTCACGCCCCGCATCCCACATTTATAGGGGCGGGACGAGGCGGCCTAAATGGTCGCCGCCCTCGCGTGCCCCGCCACGCATCCCATCATACCCACGGCCCCGCGCGAGGACACGACAGCCATTAAAATCCCACTCCGCATTGAATGGCGACGCGACGGCACGGGGGCGAAGGGACGCCACCTCGCGCAGAGACGGCGCGACCCTTCGATTTTCGCCCCCGGAATGTACTTGCCACACGTGCAGGCCGCTGCGACTTCAAGATTCGCGCCACTCGCAAGGCTCGACGACCCGACCGGCTCTGGGTCCTTCCCCAAGCGGCAATCCCCTCGACTCGAGCGCCACGACCTACGCCCCGACGGCTACGGTTGCTAAAGTGACGCTTTGAGAAAGACGGCGGTGTCCGTGTGGGATGACAAAATCGTCAGATGAGAATGCTCGACCATACGCCCTTCGGCTGCCTCGTATTTTCATCTACACACTAACACTCCGATCCACGCACGAAAGGACCCTATGGCTCCTGAGTGCTACGATCGTTTGAGTTAGTGCACATCGCGGAGAAGAAAATACGAGCAATCAAACCACGATACCAACTAACATGCCAAGTCCGGGATATCCAAAAAATACGCAAATATTACATCACAAAAGTAAATATCAGGTGCCAGCTCCTGGAAGGTCCCCTAGCTAGACGGCGGCGGCGCTATCGAGTCGCCACGCTCGCACCCTCACCACCGACGCCCACGCGACAAACTGCGTCGGCCACCGCTCCGCCGCCGCCGCGACTCGGTTCGCGTGACGATCGCTTCCGATCCCAAACACCACGCCGCCATCGGATCAAAGCAGACGCCACGGCTGGGAAGGCAAGCTATACAGATTCCGCCGCCAAGCGGCGACCTTCCGCCTTCGCGAAAGCGTAACACTCTGCTCAGGCGCACGGCAAAGCCAGACAATGCGTTCGCCGCCACGGCTAGACCGAACGTGTACTGCGAAGGGGAGCATCTCGGCGGCTTCTTCAGCTTCACACCCAGCGACTCCAAGCTCCGGGCGATGCTGTCATAGGCAGGAACAAGCATGGACGAGAGGTTTTCGCGCAAGGCCCAGCGATCCTCGTGCATCCTGTCGACCTCATCCTCCGCGTCCTTGACGCGCGCCTGCAGCGACGACACCACCTCGTGCATCCGAGCAAGCTCTTCCTCTGCAGACCGCCCGCCCGTTAAGACGCCGCCGCCCGAGAAGCGGTTGCCGCAGAATGAATGCCCGGAAAGCTCAGAGCCCCGAGAGGCATGGGATGTGGCTCGAAGCGCTGGCTCCCCGTGCTGTTCGCAACATGACAGCAGCCCGCGAGAGCCCGAGCCAGAGACGCTGGAAGAAGAGCCAAACAGAAACCCGTGTCAGCGAAAGACGACGCCGCTCGCCCCAAAACCCAAAGAAAACTCACTTCGGGAGACGATCCTGGATGCGAAAAACCGACGAAGGCAGAACAATCTCGCCCCTCACCGCGGCCCTCGATGATCCAACTTCAGCCCGCACCCTTTTGCCGGCCCTCCGATCCTCGCTGACATCACGCTCATTGCCCGACATCTCCCCATCGAGAAAGGAACTTTTAGGACAAGCGCGGGGAAAAGCAAGGAGACGACGAGAAGTGGCAAAAATAAACCGCCCTCTTCGCGCCTCACGCTTTGTTTTTATCGGCGATGCAACACGGTCCGGGCAAGCGTTGCATCGGGGGAAGCAGCAACCGCCCCATCATTTCCTCTGCTCCAAGCCGGATGTGACGTCTATTAAATCTCCACTATGCACCTAGTGCTGAGGGGACGCCAGTGAGCAACAGGACAGCGTTCCGGGACGGAAGCCCAAAAAAGATAAGGCACTCAACTCTCGGTCTCCCTTACACTTACTTTAAGATCCAGCGTTGCGTGCCGACCACAGCTTGGTCCCCACGCACCGCTCGGGGGCTCGGGGACGGGGATAACGTCAGTCACACATTCGTACGGGTCGGTAACCCGATTGGCTGCCAGGTTCCCCCCGACGGTAACCCTTCGACTCAGCGCCACGCCTCACGCCGATGGCTACGACCGCCGAGTGGCGCCATGAAAAAGGAAGTGCTCAGACGGATTTATCCACGATCGGTCGGGAACACTCTTTTCCCGTCCAAAATTTGATTAGACGTTTTTTGCTCCCAGGGTTCGTTAGCACCTCCTTCGCGCTTTCCTCGAAAAAATTGAACACGCCAACCTACGTCCGAACAACCCCTGCGGTTTCTAGGGCTATGGTCGCTGAGTATCTGCCAGCACAAGGAAGCGCGAAATGCCAGGTCGAACTTACGAACGACATAGAAACAAGCCCCGGTTCATTACATGTCAAAGTTCTTTACATCTTTAAAAAAGTGTCTAACTTCATTCATATTCTCCGCGGAGGACGCTCTGCGGCGATATCCGGTTGGCGATCGTCCGGGCATGTGGTTCGACCTGGAGCGCGAAACGCTCGACTTCCTCGTCGGTCCGATTCCCAGTGATCCCACTACTGATGTTGTCCAGGTTAAGACCATTATAGAAGGACATGGTGCAGACGAGCGCGGAGGAGGCCCTGAGGGCGGCACCTTTGCTCACCGAGTTCTCGACGTGCTCCGGCTCGCGAGCCAGCTCGGTCGTGAGTGAACTTGTGCTCCGCGCAGCCCCAAGTACTCGGTCGCAGACGGCCTGGCTGATCCTCCCCAGGGCCGCCAGCTCGGCAGCTAGCTCGGACCGGCCCTCCTCCGCCACCTGTCATGCCGACTGGGCCACCTCCTCTGCCGCGACCGCCGCGTCACGCTCCTCCACCGCCACCCTCCGTGCCTCCACGACCTCGCTGAGATTCTTCTGCAACTCTGAAGATCGAAGCAGGATCAAAAAGCGCGCCCAACGGATGGCGTTTTCCAAATTAACCAAGATGCCAATCCCTTACCGGCCGATGAGTCCGTCATAGCACAGAGCTTGGCTCGGGTCTCTTCATCGAGCTTTTTCGCCGCAGCTGCTTCTTCTTGAGCGGCGTCCCTGGCATTGCTGGCCTCCGCCAGGAGGGACTCTAGCTCAGATACCCTTGCCCTCAAGGACCAGCTCGCCCGGCGCTCCTCGTGCAAGGTGTCGACAACTGATCCAGCGCCTGGCGGGCCTCCCTCGCCTCCGACCGCTCGCGCACCACGGCCTCTCGGGCCTCATGCAGCTCGGAGCCCAATTGGTCACGATCCTTTTCGGCGGCCATCTTCTGGTCGTATAGGCGCCGGAGGAACCCGGACTTATCATCCGACCGCTCCCGCAAATGTTGGAAAACACCAACGTCCCGTCAGCCTACAGCGAAACTCATCGAAAATTGAGGTGAAGGTCTTTAAGTTCGGCCTACCGTGCTGGTCAGGTCGATCCCCCCGGTAATGGCGTCCAGCACCCTGCTGGAGGACTCTAGGAGATGGCCCAGGCTCGCCCGGATCTAGTCCATTTCAGTCCTGGCTCGTCGAGAGCCCTCCCGCAGGGACTCCCATTCCCCGATTTCTACCTCGTCATCCAGAACGAACAACGGCCTGCCAGACGGGTCGTTGCCCGGCCAGACCAACGTGGGCAGGCGCGATCGAGGGGACCTACCCGCGGCCGCCTCGACAACCTGCGTTGGCGGTGGATCGTCTGCCGCCGCCGTCGGCGGGTCGATGGTAACCATCGCCATCGCTTGGGCCGTCCCGTCCGGCGAACCCCTGGGCGGCGACGACGGCGTCGCCCCTAGCTCCAGAACAATTCCAGACGGCGACCCTCCCGCGGTCGGCGGCGGAAGGTCTTCCCCGCCTTCGTCAACTCCCGACTACGGCGCCGGGTCGCTGATAGTTGCCGAGGTCTCTTGGCTCGCCGCCCCGCTTAACGCTCGGTGACGACCTCGGGCATAGCACCGCCAAGATCGATAGTCAGCGGTACGACCGGCGACGCCGCTTCCGCCGGTCGCTCCAAATTAGCCGGCGCTCCCTCGATTCCCACCAACGGGAGGTACAACACCGGCCTAGGCGGGGCCACCGCCAGGCCCGTCGCCTCTGTCAAGCTTTCCCCCGTAAAGGTCCTAAGCACAATGACCGATCAGAAATAGCTCAGGCCAGACCAACGCAATACAACCCAGGAGCAAAAGGTACTGACCGAGTCGAACGGGTGCTGTACAGCCGTGCCTTCTTCGCTGGTCTCCTTGGCGGAGGTGAGCCATATCCGCTTCTAAGGGTGCCTCGGTAGGGGTATTTCGCTTCAGGCGCCTCAACAATGGCGCTCGTGCCGCGCTTCGTCTGCTACCGCTAGTCGGCAACCCAAGATCAAACGTGCCATACGGGTCGTCGAGGATGCTGCCGTCACTGGAGGATGATTCCGCACCAGCCATCGAAAGAATGGTCGATTTGGAAGCTTCCTCGCCGCACGCTCCTTCCTCTTCTCCCTCCTCCTCCCTTCTCTCCGCTCCTTGCGGTAGTTCTATTCTTAGCGGCCTTGTCACGACATCAGCCCTCATTGCCTTTTTCCCCGTAGCCACGCCAGAAGATGCCCTGCCAGGCCTCGAAGTGCAAAGGTACCACTCAGGCCAAAGTACGAAGGGTTAAGATAAAGGACGAAGAGAAGGACGAAGAAGAAGGGAACAACCCAATTACCAGATCTGGGGGATTTTTCGCCGAGAAGGGATCGGGAGCATCGCCCGCCGCCACGGTGGTCCTCCCGATCAAAACGGCGGCCACCCGAGCGTTGACCTCCAAGGCGGGGAGGTCCGAGTGATCCATCCTCATGGGATCGAGCGCTCCCTCGTACGCGAACATGGGGTGCGGCCTGTCCATGAGGGGCTGCACGCGCCTCGCCATGAACGCGCGAACGACGACATCTTCGGTCAGGCCCCACCTCTTCTGAGCCTGGATCCTCTCAAGAATCACCTCCATCTTCCTCTTCTCCCTCTCGTCGGGGCCCCAGTTCCATTCCGGCACCGCCTCGGGATGCCGACCGGAGAAGACCGGGGCACTATTCCCCAAGTTCTGGGCATAAAACCACTCCGAGTGCCACCCCCGATTCGACGTAGGCAGCTTCACCTCAATGTACTCCACCGAGCGGTGGGAGCGCAGTTGAAGGGCGCCGCCGCTGACCGGCGCCAACGATGTGCCGTCCGATTGCTTACCCTTCCACGACCGCATTTGGAAGAAGTACCTCCAGAGGGCCTAGTGAGGCTCAATCCCCAAAAATGCTTCACATAGCGTAATAAAGATCGCTATGTGAAGCACACCGTTAGGATTCAGGTGGTGCACCTCCACCTTGTAATAATGAAGAAGCCCGCGGACGAATGAGTGAAGGGGGAGCCCAAACCCGTGCTCGAAGAAGGACGCGAGCACGACGGCAACCGTCTACCACTGTGTTCGGAACTGTGGCCCCGTCCGATACCCTCCATCGCGGAAACCTCCCACGGGGGAAGGAACCGCTTCTTCTCCAGACCGAGGATGCAGGCGGGCAACGACATCTCCGACGAAGAAATCGGCGACCAAGAAGAGGGCGGAAGCGGAGAACTCCTTTCCTGAATTTTTTCCTCTTTCCCTCTGTCTTGTTTTTCTCACAGCGGCTAAAGGAAACAGGGCGAATCGGCCCCGCCGAATTTCTCCGCTAAACCTATAAAGGCCTAGACATACACCGGCCAGACAAGCGTCAACCAGACAAACGACGCCTGTTTAAATCGAAAGCAGACGCTTCATTCCCCGACCGCCATGCTCGGCTCAGCGGTAAGACGCCTCGATTTTCGACTACCTTTGCATTCAATCCCTGACAGGACAGCGGCCAGGCGAAAGGGCTTTGCATCGGGCAGCATGCCACGCAACTCCTCGGGCCCCGCTCCCGGACCAGATGAGATGCCCCGTAACGAGTAAAGGGCCCACCGGACCGCTACGGTCTCAAGAACCGCAAAGGAACTTAACGACTCATGCCTAGGGCCCGATCAAGCGTTGCGGGTTCCGAAGGCCCGATCCACCAAGTGGATTCAACGTTGCCCCAAGCGGAAAATCGAGCGAGGGACGAGGATAGGGTGAGCCCCCAGCGGGCCTCAAGTTGGGACGACGGACGACCCAATCACCTTGAATCGTATCCGAGACCACACTTCACGCTCTCCCGTGGAACCCATCGATGGGAGGCAGCCCGCTGCGCCCTGGGTTGGCGGACGACCTAGGGTCCGATTCGGGATTGAGCAAAGAAAGGTTTTCATGGGTCGCCCCCAGCGGGCCGAGCGCCCGCGCCGGGACAACGCTCGCTCGGAATGATCCCCCTTTTTTGGGGATCACCAGGGCCCACTCGGATAACCCGTTATCAGCTCGCGCGAGCACGGCGTTCAAGCCAACGTGTGGCAAACGCGCGTTAGCTCACCCCCTCCAGGTCCCACACCTGCGGACGGGGCATATTTGTGGGACGAACAAACGACCACTCCCCTCGGGCAGCCTCGCCCGGCAAGGCCACGGGACGGACGCCCCCCGCCCGGCTCCGGCGGGGAGCCAGTCCTGCGGGCAAGTCAAAACTACGACATAAGACCACCCGCCGATCGAGGCCGCCTCCGTACGCAAGGATAACCCCCCAATCGGGTCTCCGACCCGCTCGGGGGCTCGGGGGCTCCATCTACCGGATGCGCTCGCGCGCATCCGCCGATCGAGGCCGCCTCCGTGTGCGAGGATCCCCCCCAATCGGGTCTCCGACCCCCTTAGAGGCTCAGGGGCACCATCCACCGGATGCGCTCGTGCGCACCCATGTCAGGCCGACCAACCAGGCTGGTCCTAGCCGACCAGGGCGGCCCCCTGCTGCTCCTAAAAAACCCGTGGCCTTGCTACGCGATTCTAAAAGATGGTCCCCGGGAAGATCGCATACACAAAGAAGCATTCGACGGACAAAGGCCGATGGCATTTATATGACACGCAAGCTACATATAATTGCTACTCGCGGCACTACAGTCAAGCCATCAAGACGACGCGTAAATCTAAGTGTCAAGCAGCGCGACCGCTTCGATGAGGTGTCCTCGCCTCGTCAAGCCTCGGAATGGCGTCGATCAACATACAGCGACGGCAAGGCGTCGGCAATGGCGGCGGCAATGAGCGCAAGTCCTGCTCGATCCATTCGCCCATGGCAAGGTCAAGTCACCCCTGTAGCTCGCGAGAAATTAGATTATTAATTATCTTTTATTTTTTGTTTTGATTTTTTATTATACTTGGGCTCTTTCTTTTAATCGTGTGGGAAATCAAATTTATTATTTTATTTTATTTTTATTTCGAATTTCAGTTTTTTTTGTATTGTACATGACACAAACTCTTTCTTTTTGTGAAATCATGTGATGAAAAATTAGCTGAATGGTGAAATTGGCATTGCAAAGTGGTTTTGGTTATGGCATGTGTGGTGCTTGTGCATGTGCTATGTTGAGATGATTATCATGCTGGTGATAGCATGATGGAGTTTGTTTGATGCAATGCACTCATGTGAATGGTTGCATGGGTTGTTTTTGAGGCAAGTGGTGGACTTGTGCTCAAATGTTCATTTGATTATGCCGATAGCATAATGGTTTTGCTTGATGCAATGCACTCATGTGAGTGGTTGCATGGATTAACTTTGAGTCAAGTCGTGGACTTGTGCTCGGAATTATTTTATTTATTCATGTGCGTGTGTTGCTCGAGGGCTTAACGTGGTCGATGACGGACCGAACTAGGTTCATGGAGGAACCGAGGTTAGGGACTAGGTTCGTGGAGGAATCGAGGTCTTGGTGGTCAAGGATGTCATGCGGGGCGTTCGGGCTAGAGAACATGCACATGAAGGTCGGTTAGTCACGTATGTGCAAGCAGTGGCTGTTCATGCGTGCAAGGTTTTGGTTTTGGCCATGTTATTAAGTAGAGATAGATACTGAACTCTTTCCATGTTGGAAGTGGAGTTGTATTCTATCTCGTGTGTTTGCTCAGATAAATAGGGAGGTGTCTCTGCTTATTTTAGAGCTGCCTCGTGTTTTAGGGTTTGTACTCTTGTGTGGGAGTACTTTAGACAAAAGAAATAAAGATCAATCTTGCAATCCAAGTATCTCTGTGTGAATGAGTTTTCTTGTGTGAGTTTTGACAGCCGCACAGTGTGAAGAAAATAAATCAAGATTGATCGTGCATGCATGCATCACGGAGTTCGGTTCCTTACAAAGGTATCATCTTACGGAGGTAATATCTTTTGATCCGTAGATCCGATCGGATTGATTCTTATTGGGTTTGATTCATAATTGAATCTAGTTTCTACAGTTAAAATTTCATACCAATCTAACAATTAGATCTTTGGTAATTTATGGTTGCCCAGATTGATGTCCTGCTCGCCCGATTGCTCGCGTGGTCGCCCGGATTCAGTCATCTTGCAAAGGACATAACTTTAGATCCGTAAATCCGATTGACTTGATTATTTTTGTGTTAGCTGCGGAATTGAGTCTAGTTTCTATTTTTAAAATTTCACGTCAATCCAACGGCTGTATGTTTAGGAATTTATATTTTAGTAGACATATATCGGTCTGCTCGCTCAACGCTCACGTGCTTTCCCAGATTGTCCTTGTGGTCGCCTAACCGCTCACGTGCTCACCCAGATTGTCCTTGTGGTCACCCAATCGCTCACGTGGTCGCCAGGATCTGGGCCTCATGGTCGCCTAGTGGTCTCTCGTCGCCAGATCGCTCTCTTTGGTCGCCAAGTGCTTTTCTGGTCGCCTAAGTGCTTTTCTGGTCGCCCAAGTCTGTATATGAGGTATGAAAATCTCTTTGTGATTATCATGAGGGATCTAACACTATCAAAGAGGTTCGCCAAGATATATATAAGAAAGAATACATGAGATTTGAGATGAAACCTGGTGAGTCACTAGATGATTTCTTTGCTCGTTTCAATAAGATTCTTAGCAACTTACGTGCTGTTGGAGTTTTCTTTGATGAGGCTACTAATGCTAGACAATTGCTTGATGCATTAGACATGTCTATTTGGGAGATGAAAGTTACATCCATTAGAGAATCAACTGTCATGAGTGAACTTACTGTAGATATTCTTTTCTCTAAGCTAAAACTCATGAATTGGATGTTCTTGCTAGGAGGACTGATTATAAATCAATTGCATTGACCTCTCAATCTAGCATGTCTCAAAATAATGTTTCTTCAAGTTTTGTCTTGTCCTTCTTGTCTTCACTAACCGATGAACAGATTGAGGAATTTTCGGAAGAAGACTTGGCATCACTTTCTTCTCGTTTTTATAAAGCCTTGCAGAATGTGAGAATGAGAAAGAAAGTTGGTGGTGGCCCTCCAAGGTGCTATGAGTGTGGTGATCTCAACCACATGCGTTCAAATTGTCCTAAACTCATGAGTAAAGCATCAAGAGGAGGACAATGACAAAAAGAAAAGAGAAAAAGTTTTCTCCAAGAAATAGAAAGAAGAAGAGCTTCATGAATAGCAAAGTTGTCCACCGGGTTCTTTCCGCTCTTGAACAAGTCAATTTGAGTGATGTGGATTCGGAGAGCAGTGAAGATGATACAACAACTCCAAGCAAACATGAATTATTGACAGGGTTGTGTCTCATGGCTAGGAGTAATGTAAGCTTCACCGAGGACGATCATGACAATGATTGCAATGAGGTAGAACCTTCTTACAATGAATTAACTATTGCTGTTGTTCGTCTTGGAAAATTGCTTGACAAACGCGACAAGAAGATTAAGAAACATGATGTTCTTGTGGAATCTTTGCATGCTGAAATTGCTAGACTTAAATCTTTGATTCCTAATGATGATGCTTGCAAATCATGTGACTTAATTTACAGTGAGCTTACTGTGCTTAGGAAAGAACATGTTTCTTTGTTAGAACAAGTCAATACTGAAAAGAAAGAAAATGAGAAACATGTTAAAAACGCTAGCTGTTCAACTGTTGATTTGCATGATACAACTCATTGTTCTAAATGTGCTATACTGGAATTGAAGTTGCATGATGCAAATGCTAGGGTTTCTCAAATGACAGATGCTATGCTCACTCATGAGGTTCTTTTATGCTCAACTTGTCGCAAGCAAAAAGGAAAAGTGAACGTTTCATGTAATAACTGTTTAACTCTTTCTCGAAAGGTTGATTACTTGGAAAAATCTTTAGAACGGTTCACTACTGGAAAGAAAAACCTAAATATGATTTTGGATCAATCAAAAGTCAGTACTCATCACAAAGGTTTAGGTTTTGATTCTTATGCTCATCATAAATCACATGCTCCAACTATTATGAAGACACTTGAAAGTGGAAAATTCAAAATTGTCAATGAGCCTAAGAAAACTGTTTTCAAGTCTGCTAGTGTGTTATCTTCTACTATGGTGAATGCAAATGCTACTACTTTCTAAAGCTAAACATCATGTTAAGTACACTTGCACTCATTGTGGTAGAGATGCACACTTAGTATATTTTTGTTTTAGGCTAGCCAAACAGCAAAAGAAAGAAAATGCTAAGGCTAGGTCTAATTTCAGGAAGGCACATTTCACTTCTCATTTTGTGCCTAGAGTGATGCAAACACCTTTTGTTGCAAGAAACACGGAAAGAGCAAATCTGATTTTGTGAACAAGCATCCTTATTTTGTGCCTAGGGTGATGCAAACATCTTTTGTTGAAAGAAACACGAGAAAGGGCAACTGTTTTGTGAACAAGCATACTGTGTTGTGCCTAGGGTGATGCAAACACCTTTTGTTGCAAGAAACACGGAAAGGGCAAATCTGATTTTGTGAACAAGCATACTCAGTTGTGCCTACTGTCGTGTGTCTCAAGATCGGATTCCTAAATGCTTTATTTCTAACCCCAGATGCAAAGGCCTCGACATCTTCTTGTGATATGTAGGTTTTCGTGATTGGGTTGGAGAACAGAAACTTAGTGGATCTTGGTCTTTTGCAAAATAGGATCAAGACTTGGATGGTTCTCACCCTTGAGTTGGTTTCCAAAACGCAGGTACAAGAATTTTTCACCTACACTGTGAGCTATTTGATACACTCATGTTCTTTACATTCACATATATCTAATTGTGGCATGAGATGAAATGATTGTTCATATGCTCATTTGTATTCCTCTAGCATGTTCAATAATGTTATATCTTATATCATGCCTTTCATGCTTTGAATTCACTTATCATGATTCATGCCTATGCTTAATTGAACATACCATGACAACTCAAGCTCATGTATATCATCATCTCCTCTCTGTTGATCTCATTGGTTATCTATTTGAGGGGGAGTTATTGGTTATTGGTGAAAATTCCTTTCGGTTGCCTTTTTGGGAGGTTTGTTCTTTCAGTCTTTTGTTTTTAAAATAATTCCCTTCAGGTGACAATTTAGTAGAAGGTTTTTAAGATGGTTGTTTTGAGGGGGAGTTCTTTGAAGTTTTTGTAATATTGTGTAACATGTTTTTTGTTTCATGTGTTTCTTAAATGAAAAACAAAAAAAATAAAAAAGTAAAAGTACTGAGCATTGTATTTCACACACATATGTCATTTGAAGCCATGTTTATGCTACAAGGTCTTTGCAACTTCTGTTTATACATATATGGTGTAGTTTATGTCATGACTATTTAAATAGAATGACAACTTGAATTAAATCTTGTCATGGTTGAACTTTCTTGGCTATCTTGATCCCTTTCGAAAAAGTGCTAAATATGAAAAGTTAAGTGCTAAAGCAAAAATGATTGTTGATAAATGCAAGAACAAGGTCATGTAATGTCGCACTTCTTCTTTCTGAGGCCCTTATCATTGCGTTTGATATGAACTTGGAAGAGGTTGTGTATGACCGAAACCATGAAACCTTAAGCTTGTGATTGCTTGGCATGGTTGAAAAGTAAGGCCGATGGTGCATGTAATTCCTTGCAATTGTTATTGTTGCAATCAAAGTAATGAATCGCTTTTTTTCAAAGCACAAATAAAGTGCAAAAAATTCAATGTTTTCGTGTTTTAAGATTATTGAGAAAGGAGATCATACCATGCAAAAATTGTTAATAGTACTTGATTTCTAGTTATGCTTACTCTACATTGTTTATGTGTAGATTTGAGGGTGCAAGTACTGTTGATAGCATGACTTGGTGATCAAATTGTTACATTTGTGCATGATTCATAATGCTCAAGACATATAAAAAAAACATCAAGGGGAGAAGTTTCTCTTTTGCTCTCTTTTGCATTCTTGATGAATCCATTGTCAAAGGGGAGAAATTTTGGAATCAAAGGAGAAATTTTGGTTACACATTGCACATTCACACACACATTTCTTCTTTCTCGTTAGGGGAGATTTCTTTTTAGATAGGGGAGATTTTTGTTCTTCTTTGTAGGGGGGGATTTTCCTTTCTGTCTTTTGGTCACTTTACTTCTTTTAAAAATGGTGTTGCCATTGTGAGGTAAATGCCAATGTTCGTTTCCAAATGGTGTTGCCAATATTTTCATCAAGGGGGGGATTGTGAAATCATGTGATGAAAAATTGGCTGAATGGTGAAATTGGCATTGCAAAGTGGTTTTGGTTATGGCATGTGTGGTGCTTGTGCATGTGCTATATTGAGATGATTATCATGCTGGTGATAGTATGATGGAGTTTGTTTGATGCAATGCACTCATGTGAATGGTTGCATGGGTTGTTTTTGAGGCAAGTGGTGGACTTGTGCTCAAATGTTCATTTGATTATGCTGGGGATAGCATAATGGTTTTGCTTGATGCAATGCACTCATGTGAGTGGTTGCATGGATTAACTTTGAGTCAAGTCGTGGACTTGTGCTCGGAATTGTTTTTGTTTATTCATGTGCAGGTGTTGCTCGAGGCTTAACGTGGTCGATGACGGACCGAACCGAGGTTCGGACTAGGTTCGTGGAGGAATCGAGGTCTTGGTGGTCAAGGATGTCATGGGGGGCGCTTAAGCTAGAGAACATGCACATGAAGGCCGTTAGTCACGTATGTGCAGCAGGGGTCGTTCATGCATGCAAGGTTTTGGTTTTGGCCATGTTGGGCCAAGTAGAGATAGATACGAACTCTTTCCATGTTGGAAGTGGAGTTGTATTCTATCTCTGTGTGTTTGCTCTGTATAAATAGGGGAAGGTGTCTCCTGTTTATTTTAGAGCGTTCAGGTTTTAGGGTTTGTACTCTTGTGTGGGAGTACTTTAGACAAAAGAAATAAAGATCAATCTTGCAATCCAAGTATCTCTGTGTGAATAAGTTTTCTTGCGTGAGTTTTGACAGCCGTACAGTGTGAAGAAAACAAATCAAGATTGATCGTGCATGCATGCATCACGGAGTTCGGTTCCTTGCAAAGGTATTATCTTACGAAGGTAATATCTTTTGATCCGTAGATCCGATCGGATTGATTCTTATTGGGTTTGATTCGTAATTGAATCTAGTTTCTACAGTTAAAATTTCATATCAATCTAACAGTTAGATCTTTGTTAATTTGTGGTCGCCCAGATTGATGTCCTGCTCGCCCGATTGCTCGTGTGGTCGCCCGGATTCAGTCATCTTGCGAAGGACGTAACTTTAGATCCGTAGATCCGATTGACATGATTCTTTTTGTGTTAGTTGCGAAATTGAGTCTAGTTTCTACAGTTAAAATTTTACATCAATCCAACAGCTGGATCTTCAAGAATTTATATTTTAGTAGACATATATTGGTCTGCTCGCTCAACTGCTCACGTGCTCGCCCAGATTGTCCTTGTAGTCGCCCAACTGCTCACGTGCTCGCCCAGATTGTCCTTGTGGTCGCCCAACTGCTCACGTGGTCATCCAGACTGGTCTACTGGTCGCCCAAGTGGTCTCTGTCGCCAGATTGCTCTCTTCGGTCGCCAAAGTGCTTTTCTGGTCGCCCAAGTGTTTTTCTGGTCGTCCAAGTGCTTTTCTGGTCTCCCAAGTGCCAAACTGGTCGTCCAAGTGTTCTACTGGTCACCCAAGTGCCTAAACTGGTCGCCCAAGTGATCTACCGGTCGCCCAGACTGGTCTATTTGTTTCCCAATTGCATAAACTGATTTCCAAGCAATTTGAGTTTCAATTGGGGTGTTTGAAAAGTTTGAAAATTTGATTTTAGCTTCCGCGCAATCATTCACCCCCCTCTGATTGCTACGTTAGTATATTTCGATCCTACACTTTTAATCTAGACCGTTATAATCTGGACCACCATGATCAACTGTGTAGATCTTTCTTTTTTTCACTCTGTTTAATATAGGAATTTATAGCCTTGAGAGCCAATGTGGTGGCTTTTTTTGCTTCTGTTTTATTATTATAATAATAGATAGATAGATTCGGAAGGAATGAAACCAGCGTGTCTTTCAGCACAAGTGTCTAAACCTGCAGGCCCTGGTTTCGGAACTGAAGGATGAAGCGAGAACATGGTGTGCGGCAGGGGCTAAGGACCTCGTAGTCCTCTTGCCGTTGCGCATATCAGCTTGATTGTTTTCTTGGCTGTGCCTACTAGTTTTCTTGCTCTTGCTGTAATTTTATTGTTTGGGGCTTCTCTTCCTCTGTTTTCTTCTCCTAGCACCTCGTGTGCTTTTACAGCTTGGGTTTTGATAAATATCATCCGGATGTTTTCTTTACTAAAATCACCTAAATTTGGGAGTCTCTTGCAACATTTTTGTTCAACTCTTGCAACATTTTTTCTCGACGCGTGCAACATTTTTTTTCAACGCTTGCAACATCTGTTTACTGTGCCGCATTTCTACTGTTGTCGAAGGAAAATGTTGCACGTGTTGGAAAAAAATGTTGCATCCGTAGAGGAAAAATGTTGCAACGCGTCGGAAAAAAATGTTGTAAGCGTTGAACAAAAATGTTACAAGAGGCTCCCAAATTTCAGACACGTTGCAACATTTTTTTCCTACGTGTGCAACATTTTTTTCTAATACATGCAATATCCGAAAATTTGGCTGATTTTTTTTAGAGAAAACATCCGAGTGATTTTTAGACACACCCTTACAGCTTTGCTTCTTCTTATAATGTAAGCCGGTTTTCCGTGTCTTTCAAAGAAAAAAACGCGTATATTCACAAACGTACGTACATGCAGGGGCTATCTCCATCGCTTAAAGTGGATCATGGGAAGCAAACTTAACTAGGCAGGGTAGTGTGCTATTGCACGCCGTGCTATGTGGGCGTAGGAAGAAATCGACGAAACGACGCAAACGCGATTTCCAACATATTTCTAACACCGAAAAACAGAAGAAACCGAGGTACGGGGGAAAAAATAAAGAGTTAGAGTTGTTGAAATATCTCTTTCGACGAATTATCTGGGACCGAGGTGGAAAAACGAGGTGGGAAAATAGTCTAGAGGGAAAAGGGCGAAAAATTATTAGTGACGACAACTTTTTTTTGAGTTGTACACATATTTCTGATGACAAAAACATTTTTTCCGGACAAAACGGAGAAATGATCTAGACGTGATGACAACCTTCTTAGAGATGCACATATATTTCCGGTGACGAAAACATTTTTTCCGTGAAAAACGGAGAAAGGACCTAGACGTAAGGAGCGAGGACCTATTTGTTATGTTTTTGGACCTGTTCGCTATCCTGAAAAATTAGAAAAGGGCATATCCGCGATTTGAATTTAGCGGGGGCCTTTTCCGTAAAGTACCGTGTGAGGGACCCGAATGCGAAAAAAAAATAAAAATCTTCCCCTCACAAAAAATCGCGAAGGACCTATTTGTAATTTTGAGGGATCTATCCGTAATTTCGAGAAATGTAAGGGTTTTTTCGGAAAATAGGCAAGGGTGACGCGTGGGCTCGCCCTCCTTGCGCGGATTCCAGGCGACATTATATATAAGATATTTGCAATTTGTACATGTTTGTAATGACTTGAGAGTTGAGAGGAAAAGAGTGTATGCATGTACAGATTGTAGTGATATATAGGCGCAGGCTGCTGGAAATAATGGATCCTCTACGTTACAGGTCAAAATACAGAGGTGCTATAGTGACGGTCGGATAAAATCCGATGCTCCGGATCAAGATGGAATGCAATATATCTAAGGAAACCCTACTTAACTGAAGTATATTAAAGATACATACATACGTACGTATGTGATCACGGGCTGATGCGTGTGCATGCACTCACTGTACGTATCCGCACATGCAAGAAAGCAAGAAAGATGTGCGTACACGTACATGGTTTTTATTTTATTGTATTTGGACTCTTTCTTTTAATTATTTGTATGAAAATCAGATTACTAATTATCTTTTATTTTATTCCGAATTTCAATTTTATTTTGATGTTCGTATAGAAATTGGATTATTAATTATCTTTTATTTTTGTTTTGATTTTTAATTGTACTTGGACTCTATCTTTTAATAGTATAGAAATCAAACTTCGATTTTATTTTATTTTTATTCTAAATTTCAGTTATTTTTGTATTGTACATGACACAAACTCTTTCTTTTAATTTAGCCTGTTGTAATATGGACCCACCATGATTAACGGTGTAGAACTTTCTTTTTCTTTCTATTAATGTGGGAATTTCTACCCTTGACAGAAAGCGTGGTGACTTCTTTTTGCTTCTGCTTTAATATTATAATAGATAGATAAGAGTAGTGTTTCTATGTTTTCCTTTCAATACAAGTTACATAAATTTTGAAATAAGCGAAAGGATAAGTAATCATTATCTACCATTTATTCATACTTTAATATTTGTACAATGTAAAAAAGAAAAGCATAGAAGCACCTCTCCTCAAATAATTACCCAACTAACTGCAAAGTTGGGGATTCTCATTTCTGGTTAAGACTGTTGAAAATTAAACAACAGTTTTATGGTTTCTGTAAGAGAATTATTGGTAATGGGGAGAGGATTCGGTATTGGGAGGATAGTTGGTTGGGTAATGGTGCATGTTTTGAGCGCAAGCTGCCATCTGATCCAGTATGCTTTGTATTTCTAATTCGCTATTGCTTGAATTACTGGTCTCGACTACAGATAAATGAATCAAACAAAGAAGCGCTCTGCAGGGCAGTAAAGGTTCTGGAACAGGCGGCGATCGAGGTCTCCAGCTCCGGTAAAGGATGGAACCCCGGCAAGAAAAGGATCACCGGACCGTGCAACTTGTCGTGGAAAACAAATCATGGAGGCTTCTGAAAAAGGTCGTGAAATAGGGATCGCCTCGTCGTTTCTACTTCAGCAGAGTTTTCTGTAGCTGGTCCAACCCCGCGCCGGTGTTCGACGACGCCGAACCGGTTGAGCCGCCGCCGGCGCATGGACAGCTTGCGGCAGTCCAGGCCGCGGCTGCGGCTGCGGCTGTTGGAACTCACATAGAAATAGTGAAAAGGAACACACATACAAGCCTTTACGGCACAGCACACCTGTGCCCTTTTCTGTTTTTCTCACTCAATTAGCAAATTACACTGGACTCATATTTAAACATACGCACACCAACTAATGGCCTTGCCGTTCCAGACGTGTGCTCATCTGGCCGCAAGAACCGGACAAGGAATTAGCTAGTGGCCTAAACTAATGCATCTGCATGCAAGCATCCAAGATAAACACTACAGCACGTCCAACAGCTCTCCTAGTCTATCACCGCTGCATGCGTCCATGCAAAGCCTGACTGCTTCCGCCTTCTGAACGTGCTCCGTGACTTGGTCGATCACTGACCACACCAAAACATGCATGGCTAGCTCCATAACACATACGTGCACTCAACTCCTAGCTGGCGCCTGGCGATCAGCTCACTACGCACTGCCAATCCGGCCACTACGCTATGCAGCACGTATTCATCTACCATTGTTTCAGCCTATTACATGTTACACCAACACATGAACACAACTAGCATGTAACTAATGCAAAGAACAACAAGATTAATCTAACAGCGGCAACCAATGGAGTGCTGGTCCTCAAGACGCACTGCGAGTACTTCATAGTTAATTTGGTCTTATCTAGAGAAGCTTATTAACCATGCTCTACTAGACCTGTATTTTTGCTTCAAGCTCCGCCATTAAGCGAAAGGTTCATACTTCGTTATGAACGGAGAGAAATAATTCAATAAAATACAACATTCCTACTTGGTTGGGTTCTTGGATTCACATACACATGGGATCGTTTGTTTATTCCAATACGAGTAGCCGCATAACTTCTTATAAAAAAAAAACCCCCTGTTTTCTACTGTTTGGCTCGTACCCATAACAGTAGGCATCTCCATTCTCGTCTCCTTGCAGGAAATTGCTGCAGTGGAATGGATCACCAATAGCAGCTAAGAGCCTTTTGTAGTGCAATGTGTTCTTATCTTTTACTAAAGGAGTAGTTGTGTGACCCAACAAGTAAATAATTTTTGAAGTAAACAGCAGTTAGAAGCAGCGGAGCCAGAAATTTCTAAAGGAGGGGGCCTAAGAATCAAGTGAACTTGTACTAGTGATTGATATTCAAAATTTAATATATAGTAAGTACAATATGTAAAACTTATAACATGCCGAAATTTCAAAGTTACACACACACACACACACACACACACACACACACACACACACATATATATATATATATATATATATATATATATATATATATATATATATATATATATATATATATATATATATAAACCTTTTTCTACTCGAGAGTAATTACTCCCTATACCGTATCTCACAGTATATAGGGTATCTCGTGAGACGGAGGGTACATATACTTATTATACGAGTATATAATATCATTTAGGTGGTATGTATATTTTTTCAGAGGTGATATACACATTTTTTGAACATACTCCTTTTTATGTGTGTATATGAAGGTATTTATAAAATACGCTAAAAATCATGGACTCTCTTGCAATTATTTCAAATGGCTTATATTGGAGTATCTTATAATTAGTGTATGAATGTACCCAAAGTGATAAATGAGTATTTTAAGTTTGTTTAGGTGGTATTTCAGAAGTGAGATTTTAGAGGTGAGAGAACTACTTCTAAAAGTAAAAGATATTTTTCATATATATATATATATATATATATATATATATAGGAAAATGGTTCCATACTCCTGGGTGTATGTACTCCCACCTCTAATATACCGTTTAAATGATGTTATACCTCTTGATCCTTTTGAGTATACTCTAATCTCGATTATAAGATACTCCAAAATGAGTTCCATGAAAAATTTCTTTAAAATCCACCCTTTATAGCATAATTTGTTTACATATTCCTTATACATATGGAAAAGGATATGTAGCAAAAAAATAAAGGGTCTAATGAATTTTTTCTAATCATGTTGCATTGGAGTATCTTAGAATTATTATTGGAGTATACCAAAAGTGATAAAGGAGTATAAAACGTTTATTTAAGTGGTATATTAGAGGTAGGAATAAATACTCTGAGTACTGAAAAACTTCTATATATATATATATATATATATATATATATATATATATATATATATATATATATACACACACACCCTTTGATGAACTGGCACATGGGGGCCAGTTCACCACGCCCCCGGCAGCTCCGCCTCCGTTGGGGGCGTAAAAAGATGGCTGAATTACGCATTTGTAAAGGCCACCCAAATGCAGCTCACAACCTCTCAAGAACGCAGATCTGATGCTTTTGATGCTTGCATTTTCCATAGGAATTCATTAGGGGAATAATTCCGCATTTGGTGGATGGAGGTCTATCGATCCTTCAGTATGCGGATGACACGATGCTTTTTATGGAGCATGATTTAAAGGAAGCTGTGAATTTAAAGTTAGTCTTGAGTGTTTTTGAACAATTGTCAGGACTTAAGATTAATTTCCATAAGAGTGAGATATTTCTATTTGGTGAGGCTCAAAATTTCAAGAAGGAATATGTGCAGCTTTTTGGGTGCAAAGAGGGGGTTTTTCCTTTCAGATATTTAGGTATCCCAATGCATTTCAAAAGACTTAGCAATAAGGAGTGGGTTTCTGTGGAGGAGAGATTTCAAAAGAAACTTGCTAGTTGGAAAGGTAAGCTTCTTTCAGTTGGAGGTAGACTGGTCCTGATTAATTCAGTTCTGTCTAGTTTACCGTTGTTTATGCTATCTTTTTTTAAGGCTCCTAAAGGGGTGATTAGAAAGTTAGACTATTACAGGTCCAGATTTTTTTGGCAAGGTGATGAGCACAAGAAGAAATACCGGTTAGCAAAATGGTCGGTACTTATTAAACCTAAAGATTTGGGGGGAATGGGAATTTTAGATTTGGAATTGCAGAATAAGAGCTTTTTAGGAAAATGGTTATTTAAATTGTTGAATGAGGATGGCCTATGACAAGACTTACTTAGAAAGAAATATTTGCATAGTAAGTCTATCACTCAGATCACCAGAAGGGTTGGGGATTCTCAATTTTGGTCAGGTTTGATGAAAGTTAAAGAGCAATTCATGTCTATGGGTTCCTTTCATATTAAGGATGGGCAATGCGCTAGATTTTGGGAGGATATTTGGATTGGCACCAAGCCTCTTATGGAAGTGTACCCTAATCTATATAATATAGTTAGGAAGAAAGATGTTTTAGTAGCTGATGTTTTACAATCGGTTCCGCTTAATGTTTCTTTCCGAAGATCTTTGGTAGGATCCGCTTTGACAACTTGGTTTGAACTAGTGTCAAGAGTTGTTAACAGATCTTTAACTCAAGGTAGGGACATGTTTTGTTGGAATCTTAGTAAAAAGGGTTCCTTTTCGGTACACTCCATGTATGATGCATTGATTCAAGATAACTCTATTCCCAGGAAGTGTGTTATTTGGAAATTAAAAATTCCTTTGAAGATCAAAATATTTCTTTGGTACTTAAGGTCTGGAGTAATTCTAACCAAAGACAATCTTGCAAAAAGACAGTGGAATGGATGTATGAAATGTTGTTTTTGTAGTTCTAACGAAACAATTCAGCATTTGTTTTTTGACTGCCAGTTGGCAAGATCTATTTGGAACACCATTTTCATTTCTTGTGGAATTCATCCTCCCCGAAATGTTGCTGTCTTGTTTGGTTCTTGGCTTAAGGGTATTAACTCCAAGCTTAAGTGCCAAATTTTAGTAGGTGCAGCTGCCATGTGTTGGTCAATTTGGTTATATAGGAATGATTTCATTTTCAACAGAAGGTCTTTTAACTCATTTGCACAGGTCATCTTCAGGGGAACGTACTGGATCAGAAGCTGGTCCCCACTATCTAAAGAGGAAGAGAAAGGGATGCTATTGAAGGGTTGCAAGCTGCTAGAGACTACTGTTTGGGAGTTATTCGCTAAATTTGGTTGGAGAAGATGTCTTAGAATTAAGGCCTAGGGCCTGCCTTTGTATTTCGTGGGGGACTTGCTATTTGTTTTCTGTTGTCTGTTTTAGAGCTGGTTATTTCAGCAGTATCTTTTGGGTGTTTGTAACATTGGCCGTATTCATCCTTGTGTGAAGAGGCTGGATTGTTCCTTTATCTAAAAATGAGGGATAGTATTGCGCCCTTCAACTTAATCATTGCTAGCAAAATAAAGCCTGTTCCTTCACGATGACGAACAATCTTTGCCTGCTATGGTGCCACTAGATTCCATTCAGGAAAAGACAACTAATTATATTTTGCTCTGAATTCTCTAGTGTTTCGAGTTTGTTTTTTTGATAAACATTCATCAGCAAGTACAAGTTTCCCGAGGGGGCAGTAAGTACAATTTTAATGACATATGTTCAACGCAAAGGGTAGCATTAGGCTGAGACAGTCAGACAATGCCTCATTAGACAGAGCATCGGACTAACATGTTGCGTCAAGTGGAAAAAGAAAAAGAAAACTATCATGATCAAGATCAATTGACCACTCGAATTAACGAAAGTTTAGGTAACTTCGGATTAGGAAATGCAGGTCAATGGCAAGTGGAGCAATGGATGGGAACGGCTGGACTGTAACAGCTTTCATCGAATTTTTGTGGTCATTTAGAGGAAGAAGTTGTTGTGCGAGCTCATAAGAAAATAAAAATTAAATTTTACAAAAATACACTACCATTGCAAACACTATTACAAATCCACACTTTTAAGTTTTATGCATCTATTTCAAAGAAGTACATTTTACTTGTGCATAACGTTAGGTAGGACCCGCACTTCCGTCACATGGAACGGGACAGATAGACCGGCCCATCCATAAGAGTCGCAAGCTCCAAATGGTTTCATTTCAGGATAAGGTGTGTCCACTTGTCAGTCTCGCGCTCACAAATATGCTTGGTCAGGGACATTGAATCATTTAGTAGTATACTAGCCATGTGCCCGTACGTTGTAATTGCAATGGAAACTCAATTTGCGATAAAAAATTTATTTGCAAAGCAAACTAATCTTATCTGAATAATAATGTTTACTCTGAATGTGCAATGGTTAAATGTTTAAATCAATTCATCGAAGCATACAAAATCCAAGCACCTGTTTACAAACTCGAGCTTAAAATTATCTTTAATTTCACAAACTTAAATAATAACATCGCATCACTTCGGATTGTAAATTTGTAACACCATAATTCGAGATCGATTATCGACCGAGAGAGGTATCACCTGCTACCCCATGGGTGCAAAGGCGTTCAAGAGGTAGGCGTCATCCGTATGTGGCTGCCACTATCAGCAGCGTGCGTGACTCGCACACCTTGCTCCCGCCATACCATAGCCCCACCCCATCAACCAACTCCACCGCCTCCTCACCTCCCTCCGCGAGCGCCTCTTTCAACCTATTGATATCATCCACCATGGCGAGTTCGCCGCCAGCCTATCTCGTCGCTCACCACCGGCAACCTACCCCTGCGCTGCATCGACGAGATCAGAAAGGTCGCATATTACCTCCGCTCAACCGATAAGCTTAACATATCTGCAGCAGAGGCAAGAAGTGGTGGGGTTATATATATTCAACAACCGAGAAGATATCTATGGAATCTATATTAAGAAATCGTTGAATAAGGAAGGCAACAAAAGGGAAAGAAGCGAGAAGAGACCCAACTTCATGAATCGGAGCTCAGCTTCTTTTGGAAGGGAATCAATCAATCCAATCCGAAAAGTAATAAATAAGTCATGCATAATCATTTACCTCCCGCGATGGGATGATCCAATCCAATCTACCGGGGTGACCACTGCCCGCTTCTCACTCAACCACATGGGTGCGCACACGTGTCAGGATGAGGGTGGAGAACGGACGTACCAACTCCTAATTATAATTAGTAGAGATAGAGATAACAAACTTATTTAATCGCGTCATGCATAGCCTTGCATATACTACTGGCCAGCCAGAATCAAGTCTATATGTGATTAGATAAAAAGAAAAGATGATATTATCTACACATACAAGTAAATATTTAATGGAAAGGACGCATATGGCAATTCAAAGGCATACGGTAACTCAGAAGCTGTATATGTGCATGCAGTATATGGAAAAAGAATCGACCGTGCAGTATTTGGAAATAGAATCGGTTGATTGAGATAAGAGTCTGATACATTTTGAACAATAGTCTTCATTTTGATCTGAATGGAGCACGCAAGGAGGGCCGCAGATCACGTATGCATGCATATCCAATTGAATTAAAACTTTCTTTGTTCGCTATTGTATAGAAGATCGGGACAATGACGATTTCGTGGGTATATTCGGGGGAGAACGGACCACCGCCACCAACTCGTAATTAGAAGTAGTAGAGATATACATTTCACAGGTCTAGGCAACAATACACATACATGCATGCATAGTTTTACATGTGACAGCACAAATAAGTAGCTTTTAGCAGTGACAATATGCATCAGGTTGAGAAGACAATCAATGCCGTGAAAGAGAGTAGAGAGAGAACAAGATGATCAGCAGCCAATTTTGTGGGTTCTCTTCTTCCTGGTGGCGACCGTACGCTGTGTCTTACGTACCTCACAGTTAAACACGCAGCTGTAGTAAGGTGGTATCTGAGACCTCCAACCAAGAACATGGAATTCTCCTTGAGGCATTGCAGCGCCTAAAATGATACCTTGCAGTGTCACCATGGGAGCTGAATTATGGCTAGAGGTTGGCAAGTTGTGAGCTTCGTTCCTAGCATAGCGGCCTGTTAGATTATCGAGAACTAGTATAACATGTTCAGATGTTCCTCTGTTTGGTGCGATGAGATATTTTGGCCCGGTCACTTGCCAAGGATCAGCTGGACATGCATCAAACAGATGCGGATTTTTCTTCTTGAATTTATTAACTGTTGCGAGAGCCAAGCTCCAAAAGCGAGGGTTGACATTTGATCTCAGTAATCCGCTGTATATGTTTACATGCTGGAAAGACCCTTCCACCTCTCTGGCCATGTCCATGGCTATTGAAACCAGCTTGGGGTGCTCCAAAGGGTCCGTGCTTCCAAACGCACGCACCTTGAAGAAGTACCAGTATGCTTCTCGACTCAAGAACTGCAACCTGAGAGGCTGCGTAGTTCCGAAACTGGCAATCTCGTTGGATCGACCCGTGACAATGATTTTACTGTGACCTGTAATGCAACTTTTGGAAGCCGAGTACAAGCTTCCCCATATACCCTGATCAATGTCCCCATCTAGTTCAACAATGATCAATCTCCTTTCTCCATCCACTGCATGGTTCTGATGCTTAACTATACCACCATCCTTGAGAGTCGTTATGTTCCTATCTGTAAGATCTTCTCTGCTGAAGAACACAATTTGTGAGAAGCGATTACGCACCCTTTCATCAATGCAGGCGTGCTCGACAAGGGTGCTCTTTCCAACTTTTCCCAGGCCAATGATCGGTAGGACAGCCAGATGTTCAGCAGGTGGAGTGTCTGCTTGCAACAGAAAGCTCATGACACGTTCCATCTCCAGCTGACGGTCGAACATGCAATTGTCCAAAAACGAGTACATGTCGTATGGTTGACGGGGAAGCTGAGGATATCTACTTGAGAACATGACGAACTCATTCACATCTCGGATGGTGGTTTCTAGGCCTCCAATAATTTGCTGCAGCTCTTTCACAGTCTGACTACTGCCACCAGAGAAACAGACACGCTTTGCACGATTGAATCCTGACAGGGCAAAAGAGTGACTCACCTGCTGCTGACCTTTGGCCTTGTCTTCTTCATCGGCTCGGCATCCGAGGGTGTCAAGGGTGTAATAACCTCTGTACATCTCCTTTTTCAGTATGTTCAGTTGCTGTATCATCGCTTGGTTGGCGATGTGCCGCCCCTCTGCCTCCTCGACGATGACACGAGCCCATAGCAGCAGCCGTCGCAAGCTGTGTAGCTTCTCCTCCATGGTCGGCGCCGTCAGGTTCTGGTATTTTTCGATGAGAAAAGACATGGATCTACCAGCAAGTTCACCTATAATAGCAGAAATAACTACCTCCATGTTGAGAACTTGCGGTCAAATATGGATCCACCGTCACTAAAATGGATCACCAAGACCTAGCTGAGGGAAATTATGTTTTCTGTAACTTTTTACAATGCCAACTGTTAGCCTTATCTTTCACTATGCCTCGTGTTCCAACAAGTAATGAATAATTGGAAGTCAACTGCAGCTTATAGGGTTTGCAGATATAATATGCAGGCCACGTTGCTTTCGCTGCATTTCCATTCTGCACATCGCTAGCAGAGTAAATATCTGGAACAATGTGGACATATTAATTGATGATAGGAAATGTATATTAATGATGTTTGACTAAAAACAGTGTAATGTCAGATTTTTTAAAAATATTCATAGTTCACCTCGACCTGAAATTTTTAATATATCATCCTCAGATCATTTTTAACCTCTAGTAAATATATCAAAATTAATATTCACATTTAGTGCCTTTTAAAATTCAAAAACTGAAAACTGTAAAATCTGAAATTGCAATTTCAAAATTATTTTTAAAAAAATCAAAAATTTCTGACCTTAATTAGAGCTCTAATTAAATGAAAAACCGAAAAGATTTATTTCTGCAGCAGTGCTTGTCAGATTTATTAAAATTTTTCTAGCGAATTTTTAACCCAAAAATTTTACAGAAGGTAGATAGCACTCTGGAGACTTCATAAAAAAAATCTACAAGAAGGTTTCGACAAGAATAGATAGCCTAAATTAATGCCTTGACTCGTTGTGTCCGAAGTGAAGGAATGGAATTCTTCTCCTTGTGACTTACCCGCGGCCTATTTTCTCCGGCTGGCCCCACACGTCAGACTGAGTCACCTTGCTTCCTTTCCTTTTTCCTTAGCCACTGCCAAATGGGCCCTGGTCCCATGCGCCAGGCCTCATCCTCTCTTATTGTCCTCCTCCTCCTCCTCCTCCTCTCTCTCTCTCTCACGGCCGGAGCTGCCTCCATCGCCTCTGCACCTACCTTGTCGCAGGGGCGGACCCAGGATAAAATATGAGTGGGGGCACTCTATATGAGAATCCATACTTAGATAGTCAAAAATATTTATGCTTTTCAAATATGACTATATATATACTCACATAGAAGCAAAATTAGTTGAATTCCTCATAAAAGAAATAGGTGACTGGGGGCCTAAACATTTGATTCAGTGGGGGCCTACTTCTAAATAGCATTAGACATGTAAGTACCGTAAAAAATTGACTGGGGGCCAAGGCCCCCGGTCAGCTCAATATGGGTCCGCCCCTGCCTTGTCGCATCTCCGGTCAAGCGCTGCAATTAAACAGCCAAGACTGAGCCACGTCGCTGGACTTGACACACCGCTGCACAACCACAGCACCTCATATCCAGTCTTCTTCTCCTTCTTTCTCTGTACTCAGCACCGACCCCTTTCGTAACGGACCATCCTTTTCAAGAGTGCGTATAAATACTTTTACAGTACTCTGTATTTTAGTTGTAGGTAACTAAGTGTACATTGGCAGATAAAAAAACGAAAGTGAATAATTTATAGATAAGTTAAGAGCTTAACGGCCAGAGTTTTACAAAAAGGTGCGACTGGCACCAGAGACTTTCAAAACCAAATATCATCGTCATCTACGATCTCATGGAAATCGCCAACTTCATTTAAATCTAGAGGAGGAATGTCGACTAAACCTGATGCAGTAATCGTTTTTTTTCTTTGTTCCTCCGTGTGTTTTGGTCCGGGGATCATGTCTGGGTTAGTTTCAGTTAGTTACGCACATGGCTGCGCAATGTATGCAGCGGATGCCGGTGTGCGTGCGGTTGTGTGAGTGGCGCTGGACTCGGGCAAAGCCAGTGCTACAAATGCGGGTGTTTGCTAAATAAAAGGAAGGCTAATAGAAACAGAAAACTGCATCGTTTTGGCAGAACCAATTATCTAGCAAGTTAGGGCCTGTTTCGTAGGGATTTAGCTTCTCCAAATTCTGAGAATCTGGTGAAGCTGAAAATTTTAGTTTCACCAGATTCATGAAGCTGGAGCTGTGAGTACATTAAAAGTGTTTAGATGGATCATATTGTTTACATTTTAGACTAGAAATATAAACTTAATTCACTTTATTTTAGCCTATAAGTTTTAGATTTCAAGTGAAGCTAGAATCTGAAGCTCTACCAAACAAGCTCTTAGTTGAGTTCTTGATTGCTCCCTTAGTGAGCCGTGTTCTCGTTTCCTTCTTGTGGGCATGGGGAGAAGGCGGCTTGCGCCAGGCGCCAGAGAGGAGAAGGCGGATGTTCAAAAAGGGAAAGCGGGAAAACGGGGGAAATTTCCTAAAATGGAAAATTTCAAAATAAAGCCAAATAAAATTAAAATAAAATCCAGAAAATTCAAATAAAATCCGAAAATAAGATTTTGAAATTTTTGGGGTATTTCACCCTTAACCTCATCTCTGCCATAGCAATAAACTCAGCCCTGAATCACTACCATGGCAAATCGTCAGCCACAGTACCCCATGTCTAGTCTGCTTCTTCCCCATGCCACTATGGCAACGTCTCACCCTTGCCCAACCTTTGCCACGGCAACTAGTGAATGTTCGAATCTCCACCACGGCAAGCTTGGGTAGCGTGAAATCGCTGCCACGGCAGTTCGATCGCCCGACTTCCTCTGTGCGTTAGCTGTGCCACGGACTTACTTCGTCTTACCAAGCACACTCCACGTCGCCTCGGCCACGCCTGAACCTGCCTCCTTCCCCAATTCGGTGAGCACCAGGTGGAAAGGGTAAAACCCGAATAGCCACTTCGGTAAATCATTTCTTGATTCCTTCGGTTTACACCATCCTCTTGCTTTTCTAAACTCAATCCTTCACTTTTTTACAGCTTCCTTTAGCCAAAAACTTGCCGCCACAGAAACTTCCTTCTCCACGGTCGGCCGCCCGACGCCCTGTTTAAACTGAGTTTCTCTACTAATATAAATTTGCAGTTAGTGGCAGCGGTCCGTTCTTCCTAGCCCTCCTCCCGCCATATCTCCAATAATGGCCAGTCATTATAGCTAATTATTCTTTCTTGATTTACAGCCAGCCAAATCTCTCTAAATATGGCTGATTATTATAGCAAAATCCCTGAATATTGCTGGTAATTAATAGCTGGCCAATCATTCCTTTTGTACTCTATATATGTTGTATAGTCTTCACAGAATCAATCAAGATAATTCATTCAAGATCTCCTATGTTGTGTCGCCGCGGTGAATGAACTCGATTTAATCGATCAATAGCCGCTGGGCGCAGAGGCCGAAGCCGCATGATCAAGAGTAATTGCAGCCAAAAGGACAGCCAGAGCGCGATGCCCACCAGGTGTCGTGACCCCAGTATCGGCCAGTTGGACGTGAACAAAGCATACGACGCTTCGACGCGGTTGCCCGGCGATATCGGTGGGACATCGTCGGCGGTGAGAGTCATTGGCAAACCCCTTAGAGATAACGGGTTGATCCAACTGAACATCACGAAAGAGAGAAACGACGTGACGACGCACGGCGTGGCGCCTCGCCTCGGCGGTGTTTTCGGTTTACCTTCATGGGCTCCGGCGTCATGGCTGGTGAAGCGATGATGGCTAGGTACACCAGAGGCATGGAGACGAGTAGACCGGCAAAGGTGAGAGGATCATCTGGGAAGAGCAGGCCGAGGGCGGTGGCGATCTAGAAGATGCGAGGTGCAAAAGGCTGGGTGGCGGCGGCGCCGCTTTCTCGAGGCGATCGACCACACGGCCATGGCATGCGGGGCGAAGTGCACAGCGAGGAAGGCGGACTCCACAGGCGCCATGGCGTGCTTTCGACAGAGGAAAACGCGAAGAGGACGGCGGACGCCGCTGGCGAAGACGTGGGCGCCCGAGCGATCGCGGCAGCCGCTGGTCCGGAATGGCGGTGGCTTCGGCGGTAGAGCCGCATGCTCGGGGGAAGCCCCTGTGTCACCCCTGCGAAAGCGGTGGATGACGAGGATGAGCGAGGTGACAAGGAAGACGAGGTCGACGGTCTTAGGAGGAGTCTTGCCGCGAAAGCATGGCAAGAGGAAGAGAAACGCGAAGTGGTAATATAAATTGCAAAAGAGATAAAATGATTGATTGATTTTTGAGATTGGTAATATATATTGCTACGTACAATATATTTGGTTTTAATTCATCTTGGAGGAGAAACCATAAAACTTTTGTACTTGGGAGAAATAGATGTTTGATCTTGTAGTACAATTTTCTTTTATTGCTTGACCATAATGTTCTGTTACCAATTTTATTTTTCGTAGCAATGCACGGGCATTGATCTGGTTTATACTAAAATACCAAGAACCATTAATGTCATATCCAACCCTTTTAAATTCTCAAGAAAATGTTTAATCTGATTATCTAAATTGTCACTACTAAAGTATGGCTAAACATGATTAATATGTAATCGTATATACCCATATTGACATTATGTATTATCTAATCTTATTCTAGGGAACCAAAGTTCCATGAGAAAACAGTATTTTACCAATACCACAATGTAGCAAATTCTACGAAAATACACGCATGCATAAATTGATTTGACAAAACAAAATAAAAATTAAAACACTAGGATCAATATAGTCAAAGGGTGCTTGCCTTTTTGATTGTTGTCTATGACGAAGTTGAGGTTGTAGTTTGTGTTGTTGACGAGAATCGGCAACATCGAAGTTCTACACATCGTTCAACGAAAATATAGCAAATAATAAACTTTAATAAGAGCAAAAAGAAATCAGATAGAGAATCAAATAGAAACGTACTACTTAAAATAGGTGTGGTTTAGGGTTAGGGTTTCTTGATTTCATGTGTAAATGTCTTATTCATTCTTCATTCAAAAACTGATTTTCAGTGGCTTGAAAGCATGAACTAAGCTTTTGTTTCATCTTACAACATGAAACCTTGGTTTCTATAGATTAGTTATTCTTATTCTACGAATTCAAGAGGTTATATATATATATGTGTGTGTGTGTGTGTGCAGGGGCGGATGTGCAGTAGAGGGGCCGGGGTCCGGTGACCCCGATGCTCCTGAATTAGCCCTTTATACTCCCCGCTAAACACTGTTGATGACCCCGTGGCGATTAGTCTGGATCGATCCAAGCTCATCGATCTAACCAATCATCTGAAAGCAAGCAGCCAGAATTTGCATGTCAGCGATGACCCCGACGACCAATTTTCTGGATCCGCCATGTGTGTGTGTTTAATCACAAATTCATTAAGACATTAGTCATTATATAACATGTTAAGTTTTATTCTAGTTTCCAACCGGCTAGCTTTACTTTTGATGAGAATAAGATTCAAGTTTAATTATTAGCATAGAGGTGTGGTTTCAACGTAATAATAGATTTAGACATTGATCTTTACGACATTTTCTTCCAAGGGCTATGCATGATTAAGGGGGTGTTTGGGACAGCTCGGCTCCACTAAAATCTGTGGAGTTGGTGGAGTAGGGTATTT
This sequence comes from Guadua angustifolia, assembly GCA_036346375.1. Lineage (NCBI taxonomy): Eukaryota > Viridiplantae > Streptophyta > Magnoliopsida > Poales > Poaceae > Guadua > Guadua angustifolia. The sequence goes on along the minus strand of CM070512.1, from coordinate 54,329,356 downwards.
CTAGCTCCGTAAATTTGTGGAGCCGAGTTGTGGGTACATTAAGAGTGTTTTGGTAGACCATCTTGTTTACATTTTAGATTAAAAATATAAACTTAATTCACTTTATTTTAACCTATAAGTTTCAGATCTGAGTTGAGCCGGAATCGGAGCTCTCCCAAACAGGGCCTAAGTTTAAATGGGTCACAAGGCATTATTGTTTATCGACTAATGTATATAAGATCTACATGAAGACTACTAGTTATTGGACATGGTTTTTTATTTTAAGAAGGTTCGGTGATATAAATGTTTTAATTACTGATTTCTTATTACTTAAGTTCATTTACCTATGTTACGAATTTTAGGGTTTATATTACAGAGTTAGGCTTTTAATAGGATTTAGATGCAAAGCATGCTTAACTAGAATGATTTCTATAGAACAGGATGGTCTTACCTTAGGGAGTATTTCTAAGTTGGTTCCATTAGTATTAATGTTTATCCAAGATGTTCTATTCATTTCTTAATCTTGAGTATTTCTAAAGTTTACATTATAAAGGATTAAGACTTTGTTTTAGATTTGCGATTGCACTTTACATGATCATGCATGCAATCATTATTATAGCATTAGCAGGTTATGACCCTGAAGTGTCTTGAAACAGGTTTTGCATCTTTTAGCCTTTATTTGTGAAAGTTATTAATATTTTAGTTGTATGAATATAGGAAATGAAGCCTTTTATGAACTTGATTCAAATTAGATCTTTTGCTGACTAATATGATCTTGACCATAGAAATATTTTGAGATTAGTCCTACTTATTCTGTCTTTTATTTATGACATTCTATTCATATTTATTTGTTCATATTTTGACTCTTTAAGTACATATTACATGAAAGCATATCTTGGTTAACATATTTTTGCATAGTTAGGAGTATTAGGGTCTTATCAGAGCCTAGAAATTAGTTTACCAATATTTGAATTTACATGCACCATGTATGACTATTTGAGTTTCGTGAACTATATAATGATTTATTTACAAATTTGATTTAAAATAGGTTCATATCTAAATATTTTTACATATTTGGAATACTCATGAACTCATGAATATTTTAAAATTTGCTTCATGATTTAAGGAGTTATGGTTTATATCTTTTAATAGTAACCATATTTGGGTTCACTTATATATTAATTTAAATAATTCAAACTGAATTTAAAAAATTAATATTTTTACACAAATGAGTTTCCTATGGTCTCAGAAGCATTTATAAATTTATTTCATATTTTTAAGAATTATGGTTTTTATATTTGCAATAGTGGCCATAATAAGTTTCATACAAATTTTATTTCAAATGATTCAAACTATGGTGCAAAATTAAATATTTTGTATATTTTTAAACTACATGATTTTATATGAATTTATAAATTTATTTCACTAAAATTGGATTTAATATGCAAAATATATAAATAATTGAATAGATTTTGGTTGAAAATTTACCCTAAAAACCATGTCTCCCCTCCACCCAGCCCCGGGTTGTCGCCGAGGCAGAGCATCTGAAGAGTGACGAGCTTGCCCAAAGCTGTCGGTATCTCGCCGACGAGCTGGTTGAGTAAAGCATCAGAACCGCTAGCCTCCCCAGCCCCCCGAGCTCCGCCGGGACGGGGCCCGTGAGCCTGTTCAAGGACAGCCAGTTGCGGATGGTCCGGGACGCAGCGCCTCCTCTCCACGCCGCCTTGCCGAGGACGCCGACTGGCCCCGCGCCGACGGCCACTCTCCTTCCGCGACTGCCGGCCCCATGTAACTCCCCGCTCTCCTATCTCCATCTTCTTCCATGTAGTGGCTACCTCCGTAGAATGCTCCCATTCATGCTTAAGGATCTTGATTCAGCGCTTGTTCTACCCTTGTCTGGTGACTCTGGTCTGCACTCGAGGTGTTCGACGTTATGCGTGAGGAGTGAGGGCATGCCTGATTCTTGATATTGACTGTCTCTTTGGCCTTTCTTGTGCCCACTTGAGCTATTTATCTGTTCCAAGTTATAGTTCCTTAGTCTTCATGTTCTGAATTCTGATGCTTTCCTGAGGTGCTTGACAGATGCGTGTTCATTTGAATTGGAGCTGTGAGCTACTGCCTTTTCTGTCCACTCTGTGTGAGTATTAAGAACTTAAGATGCTAAATTTTGTGCTCCGTTTGGTTTGGCTGATGGAAGTCCTGGATTTCATGCATTGGTGGTGATTCTCTAGCATACAGTCAAGGTGTTCCATGCTATGTTTGCACTTAGCTCGTGTCAAAGGTGTTTATTTGGGCATCTGTACTCTGCTCCGCGCTTTTGCACGTGATGCTAGTATTCCCTTTACTCTTTGGAATTGGGGGTTACACTGAAGGTGATGGATGGTATGTTCTATAATAGAATTGTCTAGTGCATTATAGATGTGTTTTCCTGTTACGCTTGTCTAGTTTGTTCTTGAGTTAAATTCATGCTTTACGTCTCTAGCTTAAGTGCAGAAGAAACACAAATTACAATAGCTATGGATTCTGAACTCTAAAGCCACCTTAGATCACAATAACCTGCAAATGCTTCTATTTTCAGTATTCATCTGCGGTGATCTTGTCAACATGGGCTAGATCCGCTACAGAGAAGCTTCCAAAATTTTAAGTAAGCAGTAAACATACACATTTTTAGCACTAGAAGGTGAACTACTTGGCAAACCGAGATGGGTCATCTGACTAGTTTGTAAATATGCACACTTGCTTTAATTATGTACTGCTTAGTAGAGTATTACTGATCGCTGACAAGGAATTAAGCAAATGGCCCAGTGTCCAAATACTTACATGAACGCATGTAAATAATGCAAGACATGTGCATATAAATATCTGATATGTGAAAATGCTGGTTCGAGTTAGGAAAACAAATTGTAATGAGTCTCAATTGATATGAACAAATGATTTATTGAACTCTACAATCGTAACTCTTCGTGCTTTACATCTTTGCACTTCCTGTTATTTATTTTCTTCAGTTGTAGCTGGCTGATAATCTAGTATAGCTGCAAGTCCAAAACTTATTCCCAGTTGTTCTACTTTTGCTCCTACTTTAAAGGTTAGTTCCAAAATACATATGAATCAATGGATAGGTTGACAAAAATATCCAAAGTTCGAAGATGTCATATCCTGCAACCTAAAATAGATGACAAGTCGCTGCATCTATCATCTGTGATTAATTCCAAAAGAACTGCACAATAGATTATCTCCAAAAAAAGCCCGTGCGGATTAGCTTGCATAGTTCTTATCATGATACATCCAATGTTTTCGTGTAGATAGGCATACATATCAATTGCCTTGTTTACTGTTCTGACCTCAAAGATAATGGAACCATTTGTTCTAATGGGCAATTCCTTCACTCTATTCCAGGCATCTGCTGGTGGATACATGGTAGCTTTTGCTGGGAGGAAATATGCAGCAAGGTCATTTTCAGTTTTTGTTAGCAACAGCTCATACACCTTGACAAGCTTTACCCTGGTGCGCCCATAAACCGTAACCTGGACACCCAGTTGTATGTTCACAGAGTTCACCGCTGATCAATTGTTCAACTGAATTCTCTGTTTCAGGTCTTTGAGTTCCAGAAAGACATGCTCTAGAACTTATATTGGAAAATCAATGGTTGCTCCTCGTGCTTTGGGTAGTCGTCTTTGGCCTGCGTCGATCAGAGCTGCGCGATCGAAATGTCCAGCTGCAAAGGCAAGGGCGGCCAGCTTGTCAGGTCAAATCCTAATTCCTGACCAATATCACTACTCTCCAAGTACTGTAAGTTGCATGTTGTACTCAATCGTGGTTCTCCTTGGAGGTTTAGTTATATGTTGGGATGAATATATAACACTTTCAATGATGAATCTTATTTATTTATCATAGTTTTGCCAACAATCCATTTCTTTGTGGTCTTGGTACCACAAAGCCCTGCCCTGGGGCTGGGGAACCTCCTTTTGCTCCACCTCCATTCATTCCTCCAACACCACCAACTCATTCAGCAGGTGATTTTCTGAATCTTCTCTATGTGTTTGATTATATATTAATTAGATTCTATGTTGGAGTACGTGTGTTTATTTAACTCTATGTGTTGTCTTATATCTTAGTTTGACTTTATGTGTTGAATTATGTGTAATAATTGGACCATGTTTGTTAATTAAATTATTTTTATCACATACTTTGATTCTAGGTAGTTTGTGTACTATTCGACTAAGTACTCGTTATCCATATTGTACCCGTCCGTATAATATCCGGTATCCGTTTTCTACCCGTTCGTAAATATCCGGTATCCGTATCCATATGCTACCCGTACCCGTATCCGAAAAAATAATTAGGGTAGGATACAGAATAACCTACTACCCAACCGTATCCGGCCCGTTTTCACCCAATGGCGAAGCTGGTGGCTCTCTTGATATGGTCTCGAGCTAGAAGTGAGCGGGGATGCGGGAGCTTAGAAGTTACAAGTGCTTCGAGTAGTTTTATATCTGAGTTAATGTGGTGCGTCAGTGGTGTGAACGGGGAGGCCATGGCGGGCGGTGCTGTGCGCTGGTATTGCGGTTGCCAGAGAGTCGCAGGAAGGGCGAAAAGACCGCCGAGGCAGAGTATGGGGTCTTGCTGACAGAGCGGGGTATGGCAATACTTGGCAGCTCGCGATCAATTGGGGTCAGTCATTCGATACACCTGAGAGGATATATCAAGGGTGCGGCTGGCAATGTGATGGCAGTGCAGCGCATGAGCTTGTTGGCTCAAACTTGACTGATGCCAGGGCAGGGTATAGCTGTGTTTCAGGATGTTAATGGCAGCGCATGGCTTTTTTTTTCTTCGAAAGAGCAGCATGAGAGTCGCCGCAAATTTTATTAAGGGGAGAAGAAAGAAAGAAAGAGGGGGGGCTATTTTTATGGGAAAAACCAAGCCCGAGAAAAACCTTACAACGAGATACTACTCATAGCAACTCCACAAACGCAGCACCTCACTCACACCAGGCGAGTACAAGAATACACCACCTACAGGAAAAAACACCCTATGAAAAAAGGGGTGACCAGCAGACTTTAAAGTGTTGAACTTGCTGACCAAGCAAAACTACAATTTTGTATGCTTCCTTTATCGATGTGGCAACTTGTTCCGTCGTTCTCATCTTCCCTTGAAAAATTTGTCGGTTCCGTTCCAGCCAAAGGTTCCACCAGCAGTAAATGAATAATCCGTCCAGGTCCCAACGATTATGTCTGTCATATAGGGTTCGTAATCTCTTCCACGAATTGTATATTGAGCCGTTACGGTTTTGGTTTTGCCACCGATCCAGCTTGCCCCAACGGAGTAGGATATCCCACACTTGTGTAGCAAAGGTGCAATCTTTACAAAGATGCTTTGTTGTTTCCGGTTCAATGTTGCAAAGGCTACATATCGCGTTACATGGCCACCCTCTTTTGAGCATATTATCTGCTGTTAATATTTTGTTGTGTAATGTAACGTCCAAGCTTAAAAACGGCATTTAGGTTCGCCTTCGCTTTCCATATCGGGTGGTGTTTGTCTTGCGATTACAATCGTGTCGAATTGGATTAGGTATGCACTCCTTGTGGAATATTGTCCATCCTTCGTCCAACGCCAGATTATTTGATCTTCGCTTTCCTCATCTCTATTGAGCCGACGTATTGCTTCATAAAGAGCTGCAAATTCGCATATTTCAATTTGCGAATTCATCGGTGAACAAAAGCGGATCCAGTAGTTATTCGTCATGGCCTGATGTACTGAGATGTGTTTCCTTTTTGCCGATTGGAAAAGGTTCGGTGCCATGTTTTTTTGGAGCTTTTCCGTCCACCCAACTTGATCTCCAGAAATCTGCAAGCTTGCCGTTTCCCACCATGACAATCGTTGACACATTGAAAAGGTTCACATCTGTTTCATCATAAGGCAGGTCTAGCCCCGCCCAGGCTCTTTCATTGTTTTTCCATCTAAACCATAGCCAGCGAAGTCTAAGAGCTCTAGCAAAACGTTCTAGGTCTTTGATGCCGAGCCCTCCTTTGGCCTTTGGTAGGCAGGTCGTAGCCCAATTTATCAAGCATTGGCCTCCACTGTAGTTGTTTGGTTCGTTCCCACTCCAAAGGAAACTTCGTCTAAGTTTGTCAATCCGCCAAATCAGCCATTTCTGCACCTGGAATACCGTCAGATGATAAATAGGTTGTGCGGTAAGCACCGTCTTAACGAGCGTCTCTCTACCAGCCTTGGAGAGAAACTTTCCTTTCCACCCTGAGAGCCTGTTCCCAATTTTATCAATCAGCGGCTGAATCTCAATTCTTCTTAATTGCCTGGTGTGTAATGGAAGACCAAGGTATTTCCCTGGGAAAGATGCTAGTTTCCCTGGGAAGATATTCAGCAATTCCTGAATGAGGCCATCTTGACATCTGATCGGGTATATTTCTGTCTTGGAGATGTTGATTTTCAACCCGGAGCATCTTCCGAAAATATCCAGTATTCGACCGAGAGCCGTGAGCTCTGTCGAATCTGCATTTAGAAATATTCCAGCATCGTCCGCGTAAAGAGAACAACGAAGTTTAGCTGCTGCCGGGAGCACCAGTTTTAAAATGCCTTGATTATCCGCCAGCTCAAGCAGCTTTTGCAGAGGGTCAATTGCCAGGATAAAGAGCAGCAGGGATAGGGGATCTCCCTGTCGTACTCCCCGAGCATGCCTTATTGTTGGCGTCGGCTGACCGTTGATCAGCACCTTGGAAGTGGATGTCCTTAGAATTGCCGCTATCCATTCCCGCCACTTATGGCCAAAGCCTAAAGCCTGGAGTACCTCCATAAGATATGCCCAGTTTAGCGAATCGAAGGCTCTTGAGATATCTAATTTGATGAACAAGGCTGACCTTTTGTCTCTGTGTAGTTGACGAATTACCCTTTGAACATAAAGGAAGTTATCGTGGATGCATCTCTTCTTGATGAAGGCATTTTGTGCCACTGAGACCAACTCATCTAATTTAGTCGCTAGCCTGTTCGCCAGAATTTTGGTTATAATCTTCATGAAGCTGTTTATAAGGCTAATAGGTCTGAAGCTTTCTAATCTATCAGCGCTGTCTATTTTCGGAAGAAGAATAATGTTTGCTTCATTAAACTTGTGCAACATTTGATGGCGAAGGTCGAAGAAAGCTCTTAATGCGTCCAGCAGGTCATTTTTGATGATGTAGAGGCATGATTTATAGAAGATCCCAATATAGCCATCTGGTCCTGGAGCTTTCTGATTCGGGAGTTCCTGTATCGTGTTAATCACTTCATTCTCCGTGAACTGAGTTTCCAGCTCTGTGAGGTCTCTTGTAGAGTATCCCAGAGTGCTCCAACGCAAGGCTTTGTCCCTAACCTCATGGTCTCTCAACGCTTTTTTGAAATACTGGTAAGCTTCTTTTGTTTTATCTTGCTGCGTGAACATCATTCTGTCCTCCATTTTAAGAACCCGAATCGTGTTTCTTCGCCTTCTTGAGCTGGCCATTAAGTGGAAAAACCGTGTATTGGAGTCCCCAAGTCGGACTTTAGTTATTCTTGAGTGCTGTCTAGCCCTAGATTTTTGAATGGCGGCAATGCCGAGCAGCTTAGTTTTAAGAGCTTTTCTGAGGTCATGCTCGTCTGGGGATAGCAGTCTTCTTTCTTGCGAGCTCTCAAGTATAGCGATTGTTACTTGTATCAACGCTGTTTGTAGTGCAATATTTGCAAAAGTTTTCCTTCTCCAGATTTTTAGTGCCTTAGCAGTTCTGGTCATTTTGATGTGTAGCTTTAACAAAGGATCCGATGTGTGCACCGGTTGTGTCCATGATTGATTCACTGCCTCTTGGAATCCCGCCATCTTGATCCAGCAGGCTTCAAACCGAAAACCTCTGAAATAGTCGAAGGCTGTGTTTCCTTGCATGATAAGGGGGCAGTGATCAGATGTCATTGTTGGCATTGCGCATAGGTCCGCATTTGGAAATGCATCGTGCCATTCTGTTGTTGCCAGGAAGCGATCAATTCTTGTCATGGTGGGTTGCTCTTGTTCATTAGTCCATGTGAACCTTTGACCCTGAAGGTCAATCTCTAAGAGTTGTAGTCTGTTAATAGTTTGATTGAAGCGCTGGATCATTCCCCTATTCACCGTCCCTCTGTTGCAGTGCGGTTTGTAGAGGTGACAAGACTAGCAGTGATTGCGCCGCAAGGGTTGTGCTTGAGTTCACACGACGATGGCATGATCGATGTTCATCGTGGCACTGAAGTCAGCTTCCGCTCCTCGCCGTGCCACTGTCCTGGCCGTGATTCAATTGCCTTGGCAGAAGATGGGCAAGCAGTGGCTGGCTGAGGGAGGAAGACAAGAGACAGCGTTTCGGCCGGGGAAAAACATGTGAGTGCTATTCATTAAAATTATGACAATATTGTTGTACCAAAATTCTATTTTCTGTTTTTTTATTTTTCTTAGATAACAAATAAGCTATATTTTATACGAAACTTTTTCTGTGCAATCCTATTAGTTATTAGGAGTTACCATAAAAATTTCAGGTGATTATCAGTTATATTTATTTTATAAAATTCTTCATTGATAATATTGTTTTTAAATTAATTCTGTTTTGAGTTCACAAAATGGTCAAATCAAATTTATTATTTTTGAAAAATTTTCTTCAAGTTACCATAGTGCTGTAGAAGAATATAATATATTATAAAATTTAAATAATTCTGACATGGGTGCTGTTCGTTGACACAATATATTGTTTTGGATTTCTTTTTAGTAGTAAATGAGTTCACATTACTTTGAAGATTTTTGGAGATACCCTGGAGACATTTTGGGATTTGTAAACATTTTTTCCAAATTTTATTTTTTATGTGATTTTGGGTTTTGTATTGTAGAAAGAAGAAAACAATTTATATAAAATATTTTCTTAATAACCAAAATTCAAGAAAACTAGAAAAGATGGAAATTCAAAATAAGTTTATATTTCAAACTCGTTTTCATTGTTTGTTCATTTTAATAGAAAAGGTTTTACATTGTAACTTATACTTTCCTAAGACTAAAATTAAAGATAGTGAGGAAAAAGGATGTTATTTAAATTAAAATCTTAATTCCAATTAAAATTTTTATTCAATTTTATTATAAAATTTTAACATTTTTTCATTTTTGAAAATTTTGGGATATTACATCAAATTAATCATCATCATCACACACACACACACATATATACACACACACATATCACAAATAGACTTAACAAAAACAACTGCATCACAATATGAGTGTTTTGCATTACATGTACAGGAAAAAAAATACTTGAGCAAACTAACACAAATCCTTCCTCTTCTGACAATGCTTGTTCCCAGTGACCATACACTTTGACTGGTGAATCACACAGCTATAAATGTAGCTGTAATAAGGCGGTAAGTGAGATTTCCACACAAGGACCTCAAATTTCCCATGAAGTGTAACACTTCCAGACGCTATCTGTTCGAATGTAATTTTGGGAGCCTTTTCATGAGCAAGCACTACTCGACCTTGGCCGCAGATTTCAAAATATATACTACTTCCAGATATTGTCGGAAGTAAACCAAGTTACTTTTCACCCCAAAATCACTTGAACATCTACAAAGAAGTAGCTGATCCTTCTCCTGAGCCATTCAAGAACCCTACGCCAATGCCGCGCATCACCACTGGCTCTAAGAAAGTAAGCCATGCCATTTGCATGCATGAAAGGCCCAGTGAACTCCTGATATTTGTTGTCTTGGTCAAAATACTCGTCAAATATCTCCACTGCCATGGATGCTAGCTTTGGTTGGTCTTGGATTCGAACTTCCAAGCGCAAGTACCCTGAAGAAGTACCAGTGTGCTTCTCGAGACAAAAACCTTAGCGGAGAGGTTGTGTGGTTCCAAACCTTCGACCTTTTCAGATCGACTTCGTGATTACGATTTTACTGCCCGATGAAAAGCAGCCTCGAGAAGCGAGTACAACTTTCTCCATGCATCCTCATCGACATCCCCAGCTAGCTCAATAACAACCAGGAGCCTTTCTTCATTTGAGGAGGAGATGCGTTGATGTTTGATTACTCCTCCATCTCTTAGGGTGCATGGCTTTTCTTCTCTAAGATCATTCTCACTAAAAAGATAATACAAGAAAAGTGGTTGCACACCCTTTCATCGAAGCAGACATGCTCAACAAGTGTACTCTTTCCAACTTTCGCTGCACCGATAATTGGTAGGACACCCAAATTGTTAGTCCCCGGAGGTTCTCTATCCAACAAGAAATTGACGACCCGTTCCATCTCCATCTGGCGGCCAAACATGCACTTCTCCATAAACATATACATGCTATATGGTTGGCGACACATAGGAGGGTAGTTCTTCAGAAATGTAACAAATTCATTCATACCAGTAACAGTCATCTCTACACTTTGGAGCATCTGCTCCAACTCATCTTTTCCGTGTCTACTGCCATTATAAAAACGAACAAGCTTGCTAGGATTGAATTTTGACAGGGAAGAATAGCTCACTTCATCGCCTTTGTGGTCTTGGCATGTGAACTTGTCTAGCACGTAGTAGCCCCTGTACATCTCTTCTCTCACCACGTTGAGCTGTTGAAGCATGGCTTGGTTTGTGATGTGCCTCCCCTCGGCCTCCTCAACGGTGACGCGAATCTGGAGCAGCATCAGCTGTAGTCTCTGCAGGCTCTCCTCCTTGAACGACACCGGCGGCTTGCGGTATTTGTCGATCAAGGAGAGGGATCTGCTGGCAAGTTCGCCTATGACTGCAGAGAAGAATGTCTCCATTGGGCAACCTCTCTCACCAAATGATCGAAGAAGTGATAATAAATATATGTGATGCGAAATACTCTTGGTTTCGTGTCAATGTTGTTGCTTTCATTTCTTTGACTGGAAGTGGACAGGAAACAGTCTAGACTCTTAACGGTAGTAAAAGCTCCAAGTTTTAGTCTACGCAACTGTTATCTCCTTTGTGCCCATCGCTAGCTACTTTTCTTAACTAGTTAAATTTAATATAGTAAATATCTGCAACTGTTATCTCCTTTCTGCCCATCGCACTGAAGTCAGCTTCCGCTCCTCGCCGTGGCACCGTCCTGGCCGTGATTCAATTGCCGTGGCAGAAGATGAGCAAGCAGTGGCTGGCTGAGGGAGGAAGACAAGAGACAGCGTTTTGGCTGGGGAAGAAACAGGGCGCAAAGACGAGCTGACGATTTCTCGCCGTGACAGCGAATCAATGCAGCAAATGTTTCGGTTGGGCAAATGCAGCTACTACGGCAAGACTAGGGCAGCGGGTAGAGAAGGGATCGGCTCAAAGAAAGGGATGTGCCAACGACTGTCAAGTGGGGCCGGCTACAGTAGAGGGTCCATTGTCAGTGATAGAAAGAGAAACCGACTTACTGTGTCCTGGATAGGATAAGACTCATCATATTAAATGAGCAATCAATTCGTGAATCGAGACTAAAATTTTGAACATTTTGTGAGTGATCTGAAGACAGTTTTAACCATACTGTAAAAATTTTAGCTGAAAATATTTTCTGTGCTATTCATTAAAATTATGACAATACTGCTGTACCAAAATTCTATTTTCTGTTTTATATTTTTCTTAGATAACAAATAAGCTATATTTTATACAAAACTTTTTCTGTGCAATCCTATTAGTTATTAGGAGTTACAAGATATGGCGGGAGTGCGGCGGCGACGACGGGCCTATTGATCGTGATGGCAAGGATGTCTGCCTCTCCTACGCTCTGTCTCTCTCTTATTGACAAAAGCGCTTTGTTTGGGTACAGCTGTGGTGAATCCAAACAACAAAAGACGCACGATCTTGTCTTCGAAGGCCTGCTGCGGGACAAGGACGGCCAGATAGGATACGAGAGGGCTTTCAAGGTGATTGAAACGACCTCTTCTTCACCAAGTACGGTAGTATGGATTCGGGGGGTGTGACTTCCTGGACCCCGCTTCAGTCGCCAGCATGCTCTCTGTGATGGTACTCACAGTCATGCGTACAACGGTGATTGTTCCGGCTGGCGGCGGAAATGGCTCCCGTGTGCTTGTCGCCAAAGCTACAGTTGCGGAAGCTACTATCACGATACTGATACTGGCAGCCCTAGCTTTGCTAGAGGTGGTGGAGTTGGTGATTTATTGGACGTCAACTGGGGCAGAGTCCACTTCGCTTGCCAGTATGTCAGCCAACCAGCATTGCGCTCGGGACGCAAGCTAAGCTGCTCGATGAGAATGAAAGCATTTCTCAGCAGGTAACCATGTTCAGCGGTAGCAAGTACCACTGGCGACATCAGCTTGGGCAGTATTCCTTGCTCCAGTCAATCGGCCGTGGCGATCCTACTGTGTGCATTGCACAGACTGTAAATTTCTGTCGATGACCTCGAGGACGCGGGAGACAAGTATGAAGCCATGAGAAATCTGGATGTTTCAACAGAGAACATCTTCAAGAGTGGTGCGGGGGTTTCGTTTTCGAGTGCCAGCTGTCTCCAAGAAAGAATTGGATTCTGTGGAGTTGACTGCAGAGGTGAAGCGGTCAGTTGTCGTCTCTCTGAAGCGCACCGGCGGCCGACTGACCAACGGAACTTCGTCGTTGGAGTACAACCGCTGCAACCACCTTTCATGGGCGTGCTCGCCAGGCTTTGGCTACTCCGCACATTCCCCCCGAGACCGAGAAAAGGACACTCAGACGCCCATCATCTTGATCTGGCACATTGCAACATGTTACTGCGAAATGGCAATGAAGGCGTCACGCTCCGGTTGCCGGCCGGATGACAACACTGAGCTCCACATTGGCGTTGCAACAAAACTGTCCAGATATTGTGCTTACTTGATTGTCTCTGCACCGCAACTGCTTCCCGGGAACCCGTTCGATACATTTTGTCTCTTCAAAGCCGCCGCGCAAGAAGCTGTCGATGACCTCAAGGACGCGGGAGACAAGTATGTAGCCATGAGAAACCTGGATGAATCAACAGAGAACATCTTCAAGAGTGGTGCGAAACTGGGGAAGGAGCTCGAGGCGATAGAAGATGCTACGCTGCGTTGGAAGGTGATGGCTGATTTCTGGGCCGAGATGATGCTCTACGTCGCGCCCTCGGATAACGCCAATGACCATGTCGAGCAGCTCGCGCAGGGAGGCGAGTTCATCACCCACCTGTGGGCTCTGCTGTACCACGCCGGCATCGTCAACAGGGACAATCAGCATGACACTGTTGTGGTGGAGCTTGTCAATCAGCATGACACTGTTGTGGTGGAGCTTGTCGATGGCGATCGTCATGCGTGAACACAGCCATTGTTGCTATTGAGTTGCATGCACCAACCAGTTCACCCAAAAGCTTAAGCTGATGAGGAAGGTGGGCAATTCACTTATCTTGATGAGGAAAGGAAAGCTTAAGCTTTTGGGTGAACTGGCTGGTGCATGCAACTCAATATGGTATCAGAGTCAGGAGGTCTCGAGTTCGAGTCCTGGTAGACGCAATTTAGTGTCCGCTCCTATTTCCACGTGTTGAGTGCTGCCCAAGGCGCCTCCACGTGAGGGGGAGTGTTGGAAATATAAAGTGAATTGCCCACCTTTCCTCATCAGCTTAAGCTTTTGGGTGAACTGGCTGGTGCATGCAACTCAATATGGTATCAGAGCCAGAGGTCTCGAGTTGAGTCTGGTAGACGCAATTTAGCGTCCGCTCCTATTTCCACGTGTTGAGTGCTGTCTAAAGCGCCTCCACGTGAGGAGTGTTGAAGTATAAGTGAATTGCCCACCTTTCCTCATCAGCTTAAGCTTTTGGGTGAACTGGCTGGTGCATATTGAGTTGCATGCACCAGCCAGTTCACCCAAAAGCTTAAGCTTATGAGGAAAGGTGGGCAATTCACTTATACTTCAACAGTTGCTGCCAAGTTCGTTGCTGCCGCTGCTTGGTTTTGACAAGTGCGCTGCGCTCCCCTGTATCTTGTAACATCTAAGTTCTGCATTTGGCTTTGTTTGTGTGATGCATTCAGTTAAATCATGTACTTTAATTTACTTGTGAGTTGTGACATTTGTGTGTTCCCATTCCAAGGATTGCTTCGATCCTCTGATCGTGTGTGCAGCCATCCACCAGTTGTACTGGGAGTATGTTAATTCATGAATTCGTATAAGCTTTCGACATGTATGCCTGCCTGTTGCCATCTGCACTATCTATTAGACTACTACTACAGGTAACAGTTGCTGCATTTTTTTTTACATAGATCGAAATGACCGCCATTTTTCCTCTCTTCTCTCATGAGGTTGTTTACCTATTGGAATATACTTGTGTACAAATGTCACAGGAGCTAAACAACTTTTTAAAGAAAACCTGTGAATTATTTGTGATGCTAACCCACCACCTTGCAGAAAGGAAAGGATGACATTTACACCACAGATTGTAACAACTAGTGTTTCTTTCTTTTGGAACTGCAAGCAGCCAGCAGCTGGGTGAGGTGATCAGGCAGCCTAGAAGACGAGATCAGTTGTTGTATATTGGCCGGCCTCCATCCTGTGATAGAGAGACACCAACGTAGTGATGAAAAAAGAAAAAATTCAAGACCCAGACCAATGAACGGTACGATGGGCCTGTCCGTAGGTGTTCTTGGACGCGTATCAAACATATCGATGCCTGTCCGTAGGGCTGGCTCGATTAACCAAGTATTATCGATTTTAATTCGAAATTGATATAGTTTGATGTAAAATTATTTTATTTATTATTTAAATGATTATTTTAAATTCAAGCTAACAATCATTATCGTGCTAAGCCTTGCTAATTTTTTCGGAATAGCTACACCCCATGCGCAAGAGGCAAGATCAGACACCACACTTCAACGTCCAGCACTTTCTCGCTACGCTTATTCTCCGCCAGTCAATTATTAGTTTATTACCCAGTTATCCACCTACGACAGACATTTCTTTCTCCTTTGACTTTTTCTCGCCTACATATTCTATCGCTGCTTACTGCCCCATCTTGACCATGTGGTCCATGTCTCATCTCTCGCTTTGCAACCAGGCACACTAGGGCGGTCGAGGCGCCACCCGGATCTCATGCTGACGCTTCCTTAGTGTGGTCTCATATC
Organism: Guadua angustifolia; assembly: GCA_036346375.1. Classification (NCBI taxonomy): domain Eukaryota; kingdom Viridiplantae; phylum Streptophyta; class Magnoliopsida; order Poales; family Poaceae; genus Guadua; species Guadua angustifolia. Next base: position 54,314,311 of record CM070512.1, on the reverse strand, counting down.
CTTCGTCATGCCGCTGCCACTTCCGTTGTCATCCACATCCTCGTCTAGGTCATCGCTTAGTGTGCCCACCAAGCCTACCTCAGCCACAGGTTCATGCCGCCTGCCCACCGCTGTTGTCGAAGCTTGAGCGTGTCCACCTCATTGGGAGCGGCGTGATGGTATAGAGAGAGTAGTTAAAAAAGCTCGAGTCTCGTGAACTGCTTGAGCTTAGCTTGCTTTAAGCCTTATTCGAGCTCCAAACGAGTCAAACTCGAGTTTGATCCCGAGTTCGCAAACTCCACTGAGTTGAGCTCAAATATCTTGTGAACCTAGTAAATTTACGAATCACTCGTTAGATATTACTATACGTCAACTCTTACCGAGCTTGAGCTCGAGCATTTTTATTGTTGAAAAATAGTACATAGTGAATTGTTCATTGTTAACGAGCTTACTTGAGCCGAGCTCCAGCGTACTTTAGCTTAGACCGAACCGAACTCGAGTCTATATCTAAATTCAGACCCCAACTAATGCTCGTTCGAGCTCGAGCCTCGTGAGGTGGGGCTCAGCTCGTTTAAGTAGATCAGGTGGTAGAAGCAGTGCGGCACATGGGTGAAGGCATCGACCACGACGTGGGATTTGCAGCTTTTTCGGTGGGCGAGTTGGGGTGGAGATGCAGGGAGGGCATGGCCTCCATTGATAGCCGCACAAAATGGTGGAAGTGTGTTTGGTTGTTTGTATCAATTGATACATGTACAAGATGGTTCAAGAAAAAAATTATTCATGTGTTTAGTTGTTTGAATAGAATCATTCCATCCTGGATGGTAGGATACAAATTTGAGGGATATTCTCTATAGATATTGTATCATTCTATTCACTCAAAATAAGGAAACCAAATAGCACATAATCATCTTATCCTATTCAACCTCATCTTATCAACCAATTATGGGAACAAAGGGGGCGGGTGGCTTGGTGGCATTAGCGAAAGCCAAGGCTAAAACTAAGCTAGAGCGGGTGGTGACGAGACAGGGCGGGACGGCCCAAAAGAAGTAGGGAACGAAAATGGGGCCTAGAAAAAGTGAGAGAAGGTGGAGGTGGAAATGACCTGGAATTGGCCCGAGACAGGGTGTTTTGGAAAATTTTTGAATGTGAGGATTTAGGAAAAAGGAGAGAAGATGTCGTATGTGTGAAAACGAGACACGAGAGAAAGAGGGGACGTTGGCCGTCTTACGGGCCACCGTCCAAAGGAGACAAAGAGAACACGGGAGTTTATACAGGTTCGGGCACCCAAGGGAGTGCCCTACTCCTGTCGGCGTGTCCCCCAAGAGGAGCAGGGAGGTCCTAGCTCAGGCTCTCGCGAGACACACCAGTAGTTCGAGTTTTTCATTCCATATCAGTCTGGGTTACAAGTGAGGGCTACAGTCGGGTTTTATAGGCGCCCAGCCTTAGTTAGACGAAAGTACCATCCTACCCCTACTGTAGAGACTTAAGCGAGGGCAGCTTGGTCATTCTCGGGCGTTGGTGGCGAACTCCACATCACCATTCTGTAGGAGTTAATCTCGGACTTTAGGCCCCCATGGAGACCTCCCTCAGGGCCCACCCAGGAGGCACACCTGCGGGGTACACCAAGGAAGCATGCCCGCATACGCCCGCGGCGTAGGAGGGTGAGTCTCGGAGATGCCCGTGAAGTAAGGAGGCCTTCGGCGAGCTCCTGGTCGGAGGTGAACCCGAGCGCCTGCAGATTGGGAGGCCTTGGCGGGCTCCCACAGTAGGAGGTGAACCCGAAGGCGCCCGCAGTAGGGAGGCCTTGGCGGGCTCCTGGTCGGAGGTGAACCCCAAAGATGCAGGAGTAGGGAGGCCTTCGGCGGGCTCCCACGGAGTAGGAGGGTGAACCCCGAAGACACCCGCGGAGTAGGGGGGCCTTCGGCGGGCTCCCAGAGTGGGAGGTGAACCCGAAGACACCCATGAGAGATGGGGGCCTTCGGCGGGCTCCCACGGAGTAGGAGGGTGAACCCCGAAGATGCCTGCGGAGTAGGGAGGCCCTCGGCAGGCTCCCACGGACTCCCGTGGGGTAGGAGGGTGCCTCCGGCAGACTCCCACAGAGTAGGAGGTCTTCGGTAGATTCCCGCAGAGTAGGAGACAAGTGGATCCCCTTCATACTTGCGGGTGAGACCTTCAGACATTTGGCGGACCCTTATTCTTCGGTCCGCAAGGTAGGAGGTGAACAAGGCCTCCCTTTTTTAGAGTTAGCGTGTTTCCTCCAACACTAGCCCCCCTGTCCCTCAGGCGCATGGGGAAATGCCTGAGGGGCAGAAGGATATTGAAAAGGTAGTTATACCCTGCTATCGGGGGAAGGGCACAGGTGATCCTCGGTTAGGATCTATTGGTACTTCTACGACGAAGTTTTGCGATGTCCATTCTAACTTCTCTCATGCTGCGGTATGGGTGCCCGGACCTTCATTCGCGCAGGACTTACTGCTATCGATAAGGTGCTGAAGCTTGGTTCGTTTTTGTCTCTTAGGGCGCTAGGGCCTGCAAGGGGTGGGCAGAACCGAGCGATGCCTCTCGAGAGCTTGGCTGCTGCCCATCCGGCCCTCGGATATTCACACGGCCAAAAGCACTCTGGGCGGCCAGCTTCTCGCCCAATGATCAGCGTAGCAGCGGAGCATCTCAGGTGGAAATGGGCGCGGAGGCCTATGCCCAGCTTGTGACCGTTGGCTCCAACAGAGCGGGCGCCAAGGCCAACGCCCATGTGCAAACTTTTGCAAAAGGTGTCGACCGCCCCTCTTTTTTTATTTCTAGGCGATCAGGAGGCGGAGGCGTTTTAGCGCGAAGGGGCTAGCGCCCAAGACTTGTTTCCAAGGCGGTATGGGCATCGCCCCTTGCGACCGGGCATTGACCTGGCGCCGGAGCAACCCGTCTTGATCAAGCTCTGCCTTGTAAAGCCAAGCTGGTTCGCATCCTTCAAGTGAGAAAAGAACAACCGCATTGGTGGCGCGACAATTCTTTGGCGAGACCGAGACACCTTCGTCGCGTGAGGAGACAGAGCTTCATGGGCAGGCGTCGTCGTGGGCAGCCCGGGCTGCCTCTGCTGCGCGAGGAGGAGTGCCGTCCCAGGCTACCGAGGGCTCCCCGAGCGCTCAGGAGAGCTGCCGTCGTTTGCCGCACGGAGAGGAACTTGCGCACGGGAAAAGCAGCGCTGCTCGAGCCCTTCAGAAGTCCAAAACGGACGGTCGAGGAAGATGAACTTGCCGCGGCGTCGGGCGAACGGGAGGTCTTGAGCCTTGCTAACAACATTCTTCCGTAACTCCGTCCTTCGTGCATAGCCTTTAAAGCGCGACCGGCGCCACAAGAACCATGCGAGGCGTTCCTACACGCCGCGATAGTAAGGGCACGCCATCGGCAGCGGCGCCCCATGGATTGCTCTCTTTATGACCAATCATCATAGAAACGGCTGGAGGGGATCCACGCTTGAGACTCTTTCCTTAGGCAGCATGGCGTCGCCCATTACTGTCCGGGCGTTTAGCCTAGCGCCCGACATGTGCCGTAGAAAGCCCGCTAGAAGCTGGTATTCGCTGTCTGCGCTTGTGCCTTCATTTCCAGCCGTTCCCAAGAACAACAGCGTAGAAAGGGCACCCCCATGCACCCCATCCCTTTCTTGTCTTGGCAGCCAGGACCTTCTCTGAACCGTCTGGCCCCAGGAGGAGCAAGGGCGTTTTCGGGCGCTGGGGCTAGTGCCCAAGATTTCTCCCCAAGGGCGGTATGGGCAAAGCCCGTCACTCGTTTGGGCGCTATGCCTGGTGCCCGAACTGGCCTGGAGGGCGCTAGGGCCAATGCCCGTTGTATGGGCGCCTGGGCCAACGCCCGTCGTTTGGGCGCCTGGGCCAACGCCCGTCGTTTGGGCGCCAGGGTGAACGCCCTTTCCTGCGAATGATACCCAGGTCGCTCCTTTGTGCGGGCGGTATGGCCAATGTCCTGCAATAGGGAACTCGCTAGGAACGCCCGAGCCTTGTTTTATGTGCTTCATACCGTTGCTTTCTTCTTATCTTCGCTCGCTCCTTCACTCAGGGGAACAAAGAGACAGAGGAAAGCTCATTACAAAGCTCCCCAACTCATAGACAAAGTCCCTCCTCCCTTTTGGACCTCGCTAAATCGCAAGGGGCAAGCTGAGAAAGAGAACCGACATTAGAGGGGAGTGGCGCCGCCGGCCGAGTCCCCGATGAGCTCGGTACCAACAACCACGTCCGCTAAGGTTGGCCCGCCATCACCTCTGGCCTGGGAGGGCTTGCCGCTACCGCCTGGGTCTACGGCCGCCTTCTTGAGGGGTCTCCGTCGCTGTCGGATCGAAGGGCCGCGGCCATTCGGGCTGTGGAGACATCGCTGAGTGGCTGGGACACGTTCCGTCTTGAGAACCTTCTTGCCTCTGATGCAGGCGAGGCTCGATCGCCATAAACTCGGCGGGCCCTCACCGCCGACCGCAAGCAGACAGACCAGCTGCCCCTGCCGGGTTTTCTGCCGTTCGCTGGACCAGTGCCGCCGCCGAGAGGTCGCCGTCGCCGCCGGATCGAAGGGCATGACCACTCGGGTTCTTGGGACATCGTTGAGCAACTAGGACTCTTCTTGTGCCAAGGGAGGTGGAAACGCTGCCTCTGCTTGCGGGACCTTGCCCTGCCTGAAGGTGCCTATTTGCCCGACTGGTTGGCGATGGCTCCGTTGGGGTGAGTCGGCGCCGCTGCTGCTTGGGTGAGAAGACCTCATCGCCGTCGCTTGGAATCCTAGCGCCGCAGCAGGGGACAGTCTTTGTCGCCACTGACTGTCCCGGCGTAAGCCGTGAGATCTTGCCTAAGTCTTGGCATCTCACGTGAGCACTTCAGGCAATTCCTCCGCTTTTGACTTTCCTTGCACACATTTTAACCACGTCACCGCTGGCTGCTACGAGGCACGCACACTGGAAAAGGCTAGGGTGGTGTGTATAAAAGGAATCGGCTTGCCGCCCTGCAACAAGGGAGTGGAAACAACCAGTGAAGCCTTCTAGAGGTGGCTTAAACTGGGTTCAGAGGTAAGGACCTTGCTCCTCATTCTGTCCAGTCCTCTTTGGCTACGGTAGTACGAAGATTCATTGAGTGAAAACTCCAGGAAGGCGCTAGGGGGCTGAAGCTTGTTTGTGTCTACATCGTCAAACCATATCGAGTGCTAATGACACCACACTTCTCCTTCTACAGGTTGCGAGTGCATCGTTGATCCAGCAACCCCGCGCGTAGCTGAAGGGGCGCCGGGCTTCCATGGGTAAGGCTGTGAACTCGCCCACCTCCGGCTACTCCTTTTTGCTGACTTCTCACAGCCGGGCATTGATGAGGATGATTCCAATTTTGTTTGCAGGCGACCATCCTCGCGGTGTCCTTGCTAAGGGCAAGGGCAAAATGGATGGGGCCGCCCCCGCGAAGGGTACTGGCAAGAGCAAGCCCCTTCGCTAAGAGAGCCACTGCGCAAGGGATGTGGACATGATGGGTCCCATTGGTTCCGTCGTCGGTACGGGGCCAACGGGCGACGAGGGGTTCGACCTGGAGGAGGCGAAGGTGGACCCCGGGCCATCAGAGCTTACTGACGCGGAGAAGCTTTCTCTCATCCGTCGAGGGAGCCGTCTTTCCGCCGGAGACGTGGAATTCCCGGCGCCGGGGGAGAGACCCAATCCTCCTCTAGGGTACGTCGTGGCACTCAAGGCCTGGGTGGACGTTGGCTTTGGGCTCCCGATGCACCCCTTCATCAAGAGGTATACGCAGGCGCTCGGGGTGGAGCTCTCTCACCTTAGCCCGAACCTCTTTGTTCGACTAAGGATTTTCGTATGGTTGTGTGAGACGACCATCCCGGGGACGCCCATGGAGCCATCGGTCGCCCTATTCGACTACTTCTTCCACTCTCAGTGGGGCGATGCTAGGAGAGGACCCCTGGGGTCCATCTACACCACCCTGCGACATGAGGAGGAGTTCCCCGTGCATGTTTTGAAGGAAAGTTGGCCGCCCACGAAGAAGTGGTTCTACACGAGGGCCAAGGACTTCGTTTACACGGGTCTGTCGGCCTTAACGACAGACTTATCCGAGATGAGTCGCCTCACCGACGATGACTGGAAACTGTGCAATGCCATCTGTGAGGTGCGTGCAAGGAAGGGTGCCCGTGACTTGATGGAGGAGATGACTCTCCTCAACCTCAGCACCCTTGTTAAACGTGCTAGGCTGGGGTTCCATGGCAGCCTTCATCCCGGCATTGGGAAAGGTAAGAACCTTTTTTCGGTCCTTGCTTTTCTCCATCGTGTCATTCTTTTACTTCTTATGGTTCCCTTTTTGCATGCAGTTCGCTCTATGGAAGTAGCGAGGGAAGAAGCCGAGATGATCTTAGGGAGGTGGTGCATATCTGAGGCACGAGGCTCTGAGGCCTGAGCATCCCTGGAGGAGAACTCCGTGGTGAAGCGTTTGGCCGCCTCCCCATGAGGCACCCGCTCTGACCAAGCTAAACGGAAGAGGGCTCGAGTGGCAGCCGCGGGGGAGGACACCCGGGCCTCGCCCCCCAAGACACGCGCCAATAGGACTACCGGAGAGCATGGCGGCGGCACCTCCCAACAGGGCATTGCCACCACAGTCCGTGCCACGAGCGATAAGGGCCCTTCCCGGGTGGATTCCCAAAAACTCCCACTGCATTTCGCCCCAAGGGCAAAGGTGCAATGGGCGCCGAGAAGGAGAAGGTACCTGATAGGGACGGCCTTAGCCCTTGCCCTCAACAGACGAACATGCGTTCACCCTCACCTTCTCCATCTACGACATCAAGCTCTTCAGTGAGCACGCATCAGGACCACTGGCCGGGGGAGCTCTGTGGCGCTCCACAGACTTCGCTCGGGAGATCGAAGGGCTCATGGGCGTCGAGCCCAATGGTCCAAACACCTCCCCGGCCAGAGCCGTGGTGGGGGAGGATGATGGGTATGCCTACCTCGACGACCTTGAGTCCTTCTTCCGCTTTTCTGAAGGTATGTGTTCATGTTCACGTTAAGTTGCCATGGGGTGGATTTTCTTCTTACATGTTCAAACTACTCCGCTGCTCTTTCACAGATCTGGTGGAGCCTAGAGAGGCCCCCGAGGTAGAGCCCCCCACACCCGCTGCGCCCCCGGAGGCCCCGATGGAGAATGTGACTACTCGTGCTTTCGCCTATCTGACGGCGGCCCAGCGCATAGGGACGGGGTGGTTCCTCTAGTGCCCTCCGGAGTATGCCATCCCTCACACCTTGGGCCTTGAGGCAATCGAGGCGACTAGCCTCCAGTCCTTGAGCAGTGCAAAGGTATATGGCAGACTTGGTGCCGGCGACCCAGGAGGTTTTGGAAATCTTGGGAGAAAGTTAGCGACCACTGTGACCCTCGATGCAGTGCCGTAATTTCTTTTTCATACCTTTAGAACTTGGGGTCCTTGTGCATGTCTTGCTTTGACACTTGATACTTCCACCCTTTTGCAGGCTACGGCTATGAGCAACGTCCTCTTTGATAGGGTTTCGAAAATGGTCGAGGAGATCTTGGCGGCCGCCTCAGCGTAGCCCTCAGAGTGACCAGAGGCCCTCAGCGGGCTTTACTCTGAGCCCAAGAGGTCAGTGGTGAGAGGGCAAGCTTTCCCGAGCAGAGGCAGTGGAGAAATCTCGTGGCGGGTCAAGGACTTGGAGGCTGACTTGGAGAGGTCTCAAGTGGTGATCTGAGTGTGGGGCGGACCGTGATGCACCGAGCGAGAGGTATGAAGCGGACCGGAAGGCAATGGCTATCTCTCTTATGAATCTTGCCGTGTTGGTCCAGGTCACTTTGAGGGAGCTCGGGGCTAGAGTGGAGGATCTCCCACCTCCCTCTGAGGATTGGGAGGAGTGGGCTAGCATTCTCTGAGGCCGTGTCGGTCTCCTTGCAGGCGGTGATGACAAGAGCAAGACCTTCGCCAAGGTTGCCGTGACCGCGAGGGTTGCAGCTATCTCCCGCTTCTCCGACACCGCGGGCAAGGAGGCCATCCTCACCGCGCTCCGAAGACTGTACACCCAGGAAGTTTGTCGGAGCGTTCGCGAAGGTAGCTCCACTTGGGGGCCCCTTGTGGGAGGCTTTGTGGATAGCCTCACAAGGGCTCCCAGCAGGCCCAGTCCCCGGCGCCCGAGAGGGCCCAAGCTCTGAGCATGTATGACTTCCTCCGGAGAGTGTTTGACATCTTTTGCTAATTAGTTAGGTGATTCTCACCCACTATACTAGGGCCCTCGACTTGCGAGGAGATGCACTTACTCATGCCAAGGATGCATTTTTGTGATACTCATGATGATTAGTTGGGACAAGTTCCCTTCATTTTGTATGAACTTATTTTTGAGATTATGGTATAGACTACTTATGACTTTTGCAATGCTCTGTATTAGGATGTGCCTCAGGGGGCAGTTGGTATCCGATACAAACAAAGTGCTCAGCGGGCTCGGCGCCACACGATTATGCCGCCAAGAAGGTCTGCCCGCGAGGCGGGCGACTTCATGGGGGCATGATCGTGCCACTGAACTCGGAGGAGTCAGAGGTGCGGCGCCCATGGGAAGTCACTTGGTTTCTTCTCCCGGGAGAAAATAACTGTTTTTGTGTCATGTATAGGGGTGAGTGTTCTAGGTCTTTGAACAATACGAGGCGTATTCTTCTTCCAACAATGAGGGGACTCGGACTCTGTATTATCTTATGGCGGCCTTAGCCTCGCATCTGATATTAGGCCACTTAGGAGGTCGATCCTATAAGGCCCCATTAGGGGGCTTAGGTTATAACGTAGTCCTTGTACGATCCTCACGAACAGCTTAATAGGCCTGAGAGGCCTAGGCTTGCGCCCACCGGGAAGGGGATGTCTCCCGGGCTGAGTTCCTTGCAATAAGAGAGTTCCTATTGCTTCTCCAGAGCGGGGCGAAGTTGTGACACAGGGTCGTTTGGCATAGCGCCAGGGGTCCATGGGGGACTAAGCCACGGAGCACCCTATGACTAAGGCAAAGAACCTCAAGTCGTCGCACCACTCCACAGGTCGATGGGAGGGGGCTGCCCAAGGGGCCTTGGTGTCCGGCCGCAGGGACTTTTTCAGGGGTAGGCCACGGAGGTCATGCACCCTGGAGCCCATCTTGAGGAGGGCGCGAAGTTCAAGCCCCATCCTTCACAGCTATGTGTGGAGGATGGGGCCTTTTAGACCACTGTACAAGCAATAATAGGCATGCAAGACACAAAACTCCATTGATGACCTTAGAAGGGTTTACATCAACACAAGATAGTTGCCATTATGGCTTACAAAAACACTTAAATGTAAAACTTCTTAAGCTTGTCGGCATTCCATGCATGCTTGAGTGGCTTGTCTTCCATGGTGGAGAGGCGGTAGGCTCCCGAGCCCAAGACCGCTAAGACACGGTAGGGTCCCTCCCACTTAGGGTGAAGTTTTCCCTGGGCTCCCGGGTCGGTGACCCGTTTTAGCACCAAGTCCCCCAAGAGGAAGGTTATTTGCCCGGCCGTTGTAAAGCAGGTGACTTCCCTTTAAATGCAGCATGCTTGATGAGAGCATGATCATGGACCTCTTCATGAAGTCCACCTCCATCTTGTGGTTTTCTTCGTTCATCATGAAGTCGGCGGACCTCGGCGGGGAGGCTGCTTCCACTCCGTACACAAGTGAGAAGGTGTCCGTCCGTGGAGCAGCAAGGGAGTGGTCGCATCCCCCACAGGACCGAGGCTCCTCCACCTGAGGCCTTGCTTAAGCGCTCTTCTCAAGTCGGCGGTGGGCGCCTTGGAGGATTAGGCCATTAGCCCTCTCGACCACCCGTTGGACTTAGGGTGCGCCAGAAGTGAAGCGGAGGACTGTCCCAATGGAGTCACAAAAGTCCACAAGAAGGAGGCATCAAATTGAGTCCCATTGTCCTTTGTGAGCTTCTTCGGGACTCAAAGCGGCACACAATATTCTTCGGAAGAACTTACCGCCGGGGCGTGATTGCGGCAATGGTTGGCCTCTACCCATTTGGTGAAGTAGTCTACCGCTACCACTGCATGCTTGTAGCCCCCCTTGGCCGGCGGGAATGGTCCGAGTAGGTCCATGCCCTAACGGGCAAAAGGCCAAGTGATTGGGATCTGATGCAGAGTTTGGCAACCTTCACATGCTCTGAGGGTTTCTATGGCGTCCTGCACCATCGTAGGCCAATAGAAACCTTGTCTTAGTGCCTTCGCCCGGATGGCCCTAGGCGCAAGGTGCAAGCCACGAGACCTTCGTGCATCTCCGTAAGAGTGAGACACCCTCTTCTCGTGGGAGGCACTTGAGCAGCTTGTGTGGAAGACCCTTTGTAAAGTATCCCCTCAAGAAGCAACATAGGTCTTGGCCTTCGCATAGAGTCTCTGGTGTTCAGTGTTGTCTTCTGATTCCGTCTTTCCTTGGATGCACTCTATGATTGGGGTCATCCATGTTGAGTCCCATTGTCCACTGTGAGCTCGCCGGGACTCTGAAGCAGCACACAATATTCTTCTAGAAGAACTTACGCCTTTGCCGGGGCGTGATTGCGGCAATGGTTGGCCTCTACCCATTGGTGAAGTAGTCCACGCTACCCTTGCATGCTTGTAGCCCCCTTGGTGGCGGGAATGGTCAAAGTAGGTCCATGCCCCAGACAAAAGGCAAGTGATTGGGATCGTCTGAGAGGTTCGTGGGGGAGTGGCGAGCCGATGCCATCTTTGGCAACCTTCGCATGCTCTGAGGGTTTCTATGGCGTCTTGCACCATCGTGAGCCAATAGAAACCTTGTCTTAGTGCCTTCGCCCGCGGTGGCCCTAGGTGCAAGTCACGAGCCACGAGACAACCGTGCATCTCCGTAAGAGTGAGACACCCTCTTCTCGTGGGAGGCACTTGAGCGTATGGAAGACCCTTTTTTGTAAAGTATCCCTCAAGAAGCACATAGGTCTTGGCCTTGAGAGAGTCTTTGGTGTTGATCTTTGTCTTGATTAGTCTTTCCTTGGATGCACTCTATGATTGGGGTCATCCATGTTGCGGGTCTTGCGATTTCATTGACCGTTGGGGGTAGTTCAAGATCTCCTTTCTCATTAGGATCTTCCTTGACGGAGGGTGCATCAAGCACCTCGAAAAAGACCTCTGGCGGGAGAGGTTCTTGGGAGCTAGCTTGTTGCTCGGGCTAAACGATCTGCCCGGTGATTTTCTCCTCGGGGGATGCGGCGAGCTTCCATCCCAATGGTTCATGCGGTCCAAAAATGGGCAGGAGCAGCCCATTTATTTTGAAAAAAATATAATTACATTTTAGCCCCAGGAATTTTCAGTAATTGCGAAAATCAATTAATAAATTCTTAAAATTGATGATAAATTCTAGAAATTAGTTTTTCTAGGCTATGAGCTTCTGTAAAGCTTTAATAAATTTTGTATTTACTACATCATTGGAAGTTCCATTCTCTGTGTTTATTTTCTAGCTTGATCTCATTAAATAATTCTACAAATTGCTTAATCATTAAAGGAAAATTATGAAAAAATGCTAGAAAAAAAATTATAGATAGAATTTTGGGAGCTTCGCATCTTTGCATTTATTTTTCTAGCATTATACCATGATTCATTCATGTTGGGATTTATTTTTCTGTTATTCAGTAATTCTGAAAATTGCTTGAAAAATTAACAGAAAATGCTAGAAAATTATGGGAACTATGTATGATGGTCTGTGATGTGAGTCTCTTTGCAGATGGTTCTTCTTTATAACCTTCTAGGATAAACCCATTATCACAGATGGTTTTAAGTAGGACTGTCTGAGACGATACCACATTACAGACAGTTCCAATCTAGAACTGTCTGTGATGAGTTTTTTCACGGACGGTTGAAAAACCGTCTGCAATGATTCTTTGTCATCACTGATGTAACAGCCCGAAAATTCTAGAACAGTAAAAGTATGGTATTTAAATTTGATTGTGAATATTTCTGGGATTTCTGAATATTGTTTGCTTTGTTTGAATTTTCTTGGATTTTTGTGTTGCAAGAAAAGTCAAAGAAAAGGGAAATGAAGAATGAAAAGGAGAAAAAAGCAAAAGTGTAAAAAGTAAAAATTTATAAAATTTGCCATGAGAACCCTGAGCATGTAAGTAAATCATTTTATCCAGAAAATGAAATTTTATGCATAAAGAAATGAAGAGACAAAATGAAAAGACAACTTTTAAATCGAAACAATGAATTGTCAGAATTTATAAAATATTTTTGAATCACAAATGGAGCAGAAAAATTTATCATGAAACCCTCAATTCAATATACACCTCTGGTAAAAATATTATAAATTAATAATGTGGATAAATACTTTTTATAATTTAAAAACAGAAACTATGAAAATCTGGAAATTGCAATGTCAGACTTTTTATAAAATAATTAAACCATATTTTGGCTTTAAAATTTTATAGAGGAATTCTGAGGCCAAATGCATTTGAAAAACAAAATTTCAAAAATAATAGACTTCAATTGATCTCAATCAAAAATCAAAATCCGAAACAAGAAATTAGGAGCAGTCACTGTTGAAAGAATATTAATAATTTTTACGTAACTTAGTTTAACTCCAAATTTTTACCAGGCATCAAAATATATTCAAAGACCATGGTCAAAAATTTTCACCATTTTCTACAGCCATTTGACCCCCAGCAAAATCGGAGAGAGAAGGGAAAAGTTCACCCCAACCACCCTGTTCTCCTTGACCACTCGCTGCCATGTGGGCCAACCTGATCCTGTCCCGTTCTGTTGGCGCAGCGGTGAAATTATCCAGCGGCTGATAGTGGTCCCTGGACCCATCTGCCAGACCGTTTTCTTCAACCTCCGTTTGAATCAACCGGTGAAAGGAGAAGTCTCCCGAAGCGATTTCATCAGCCAACGCTTGATTCAACGAACCAATTCATCGTCCAGTCTACTCGCTGCGTCAGCTTCACTTCATCACAACCACGATCGTCGCCACGTTCGTCCTTGACTCTCTCGCGCCATACCGTAGCAGTTGAGCTCGCCTTATCTCCTGTCGCGTTCAGTGAACCTCGCAACCGAGACCAACTCAGCCAGGGCCGGCTCATCCATTGCTATTCTTGGCTACAAAGTGCACTTCAGTGATCACAAGGAGCCTCTTTCTCATTCCCCTCAGTTCTTTCCTTATCTCCCAGCCAAAACACATGGAACTCCCTTCCATTTCCGCCATGACCGCAAGCCCAGAAGCTCCAAATCCCATAGCAATTCTTGTGATAGAGCCAACCATTTCCAAATCGGTTTGGGCTAGAGCATCACCAGGCACTGCTGATCAAAACCCCTCAAAAAGATTCGGCCCTCTTCATGCGAAACCTCCCTGCTGCCGTGCGCCCTTCTTCCCCAAGGCCGGCCACCGTGGGCAGAGTTCTCCGGTAAGTTTCCGCCCTGTCCGACCACAAAAATGGAACCATTAGTACCCCGTGATGCTATAGATGCTATCGATTTCACCCCTAATCCCTCTGTTCATCTCCTCCGGCTTGTCACCGCCATGGCCGCCGCCCCTCCTCGGCTGCGCACCACTCTGGTCCCTCTTCCGACGAATCGACACCTCCCCTGGATGCTCCTTGCTGTGCTGATGCTCTCCATGCCGTCGCCGTCGCCGGATCACCGCCGTAGCACCGTCGCCGGCCAGCCCTAGGCGCTCCCGTCTTCCCTCACTGATCGGCGGGCCCCTATTGCCAGTGGCGCTGAAGACTTCAGTCAAAAGGGTAAAAGGCGTCTCCTTCTAGTTGAAAGCGTATTTCAATTTCCAATCCAATTTCCATACTAAATGCAATTCAATTTTGAATATCCTTTGCGATTTAAATCAAAATTTAGTGGTACAAATTTCTGTACTCATTTAAAATCTAGAAGAATCCAAATATGCAAAAGTATTCAATTTTTGAACTACGGAATCATTATTTGAATTTAACTCCGATTAAAACCATAATATGGTCCTTACTTCAAATTGTGCACAGTAAGGCATACAATGATAAAATAAATATTCATATGATTCTAAGTCCAGGATGAAATCAAAGATACAAAAATATTCAATCTTTAAATAGCAGAACAATTATTTAAATTTAAAATGATATGAACACACTATTATGGACAATATTGCTCACATGAAAAATATAACTTATAAAATCATAAAATAAATGATTATGTGCTTTTGGAATTATGAGAAGCTCAGATATGCAAAAACATGTAACTTTTGATCTGTGTTTAAATTTCTTACTATGCAAATATTGATAAGCCTTAATATGACCATTTATAAGAGTAAGTGCATAATAGCTCATAAAATAGTAAGAATACCTTGAATAGGTTCCTGGAGTCAATAGAGAACCATTTATGTAAAAAATATTTAAAGTAAAACTTATCTTGCATTCTTTGATGCAAGAAAGTGCAAACAACAACAGCAAATAAATATATAATCCATTGCAATTAAGGTTAAAATAATACTAAACCAACTTTAATACAATTCTAGGATGGTACTCTACTAATACCTGAAAAATGAATTAATAATCATGTATAGTGTAGTTGGAAATTAAGTTTGAAACTTGGCCGATTTAAGGTTGCAAATATGATCATTTAGGCAATTTCATCGATCAATAAAATAACTCGTCCAAATGGTAAAACTTATAAAACTAGTTTAAAATCACTGTACAAAGTTCATACTACCATATTCTACAAAAATATCTTAATTATAGTATGCCTTCCATTTAAATCGAGCTAGTTCAAAACCCTTAATCGCTAATCGTGCGATTCACTTTTTGGCCGATTCCGTGAATAGTAAGCTTTAGTTGCCACCTAAGCTTTTTCGTCAAAGTATATAATATCTTGTCCAAACCTTAAAACTTGTGTAACTAGTTTAGTAGTGTTCTCCAAGGTATAGCCTACCCAAATATGAAAAGATAATCTCATTTCACCATGATCTACATATTAATCTTAATAGCTTAATAACCCTAAGTAATCACATTACTTTAGACCATAATATGAATGAACGAACTGTAGTTGCAAATGAGGAAACCTGTAGTTAAGTTATTTGTATCTCCTGAACCTTCTTAAATATCATGTAAATTAAGCCAGTAGCCTAAATCGATAGATCTTAGCTTACGCGAAGCTAAGTCTATTCAAAGTCAATCAAGATGAAGAAGTATTCATTCATAATAAAATGTGATCATTTAAGCCTTTTCATTAACTCGCAAAGTAGCTCGTCTAAATCTGAATTTAGTAAAGAATAGCCTAGAATTGATCTCTAAGATATGATCTGCAATAATCTAGAAGAATATTGTTATTTCGTCTTGCTTTGAATCTGAATCCTAATAGAGCAAAACCCATAAGTAATAAAGTTGCAGAAAGCATGCTGAGAGTAGTGAATCAATGAACATTTCAACTAATGATTAATTCTATTAATCCAACCAAACTTTGCATCTTGAATTCGTAAAACAAGATTAATAAATTCATAAAAGAGCAATCCCTGTTTTTTGTGAAGAGTTTTATTTGTCCTTCTATCAATTTTCTTTTTGCCCTTATTGAAATTAGTATTTTGCTATTATTTCCGTTGATCGACGTGTAGAACCCGACGTTGTTGATTCCGTCGTCGCCTCCATCATCCTCGATCCTCATCTTCGTCGTAAGCAAGGATTAAGCAAGGCAAGCACCCTTTGATCATATTGATCCCAGTATGTAATATACTTGGTTTTACTAAACTATTTTATGCATGCGTTTACTTTATGTAAATTGCTATTTTGTGGATCTGGTAGTTATACCTGTTGTCTCATTAACCTCCTTTGATAATTATGGACATGTGAACCTTGATAACCATAGATTGAGGATAGGCATTACTTAATGTCATCATGGGTATATGCGTTCAAATTATTCATGCTTAGCCATGCTTTAGAATCGACAATGTACATGATCAAATCATTATTTGTTTCCTAAAACACAGGAAATAGCCTTTGTTGGTTGCTGGTAATTTTGATTAAAACCCAAAATAAAACTATGCTTTGATGCGGGCGATTATTGGCAATAGCCGGTTGTGCGAAAGGAATTGCACGTAGTGTAGGGTGAAGTGTCGCCCGTGTCGGACTAAGGACCGAACATCGTGTTGTATGATCCAAGAAAATCCGTACAAACCACGAGGGTGAGAATGGGGTAGCCTTAGCCTATTAAATTGTTTAGACATGGCTTTGCTCATTGGTAGGCGGGAGCTTGCACAGGTATTCAGTCCGGTCTACCTGACGGGGTATTCCGGTCAGGTCTACTTGCTAATGCAACGGTGTACGCCCTGCCATGTTTAGAAACGTTGTGTTGGGTGTGTGAAAGTGGATCCATGGCTTGGGTGTGTGTTTCTAGTTCTATGGCGGGGGTTAACATCCCGGGCTGGATCAAAGTCATGTCTAGGAATATAATGGCTATGTATGATCTCCTCGACGGCACACCTAAGGAAGTGTGTCGGGCAAAAGTTGATCATTCCTTGTGGGTACAGTTGTACACCTCTGCAGAGTTTAAATCTAATCGATTAGCCGTACCTGCGGTCATGGGTGTCTTGGTGAACTTGCACGAGTTAAATGTTTTATTATTTTCAAAAGGGTTGGTTCCATTTGTTTTTGCAACTGTGCTTTATGTCGAAGGTGACATTGATGGATTCGAGTTTGATGACTCATCGCTCACGTCATGGAGGGTGTGAGTGTTACTTATGCTTTACTTATTTGTTATCAATCAAATGCTCTTATAAATTCCGTTTGCAAATAACTTGGATTACAAATTCAAATTTGCTTTATGCACATTAACTATAGAAGCCTTTCCTTTGAAATGGCCAGCATATATTGTAGGTTTTGCAAAAGTCTTGCGGAGTACGAAAGTACTCACCCTTGCTTAATCTATTATTTATAGGTGGATTAGAATGCGAAGCTTCGAAGGTTTGTTTCGTCCCAGGATGCGGGAAATTCCTCACCGTGATCTTTTCTAAGGATTTATGCCTGGTCAGTTGCCTGCGGGAATGGATGGGCACACTACACGGTTTTGCTTCTTTTGCTGCTATATATACTCTGAGTTGTAATATCTATATGTTTAATTGCTTCCGCTTAATTAATATAATGTATGGTTGTGATTCCAATTGTTGAAATGTGCGTACTAGCTACTGATCCAGGGACTAGTACTGCGTGCACATTAGATTTCCGTTTTGGCCTTCGTGCTAAAACGGGGGTCGCTACAACTGATAATTGGATACAGACGATTCACAAAACTGTCTATGATGTGATTTATGAATTGTATGTAAGATGTGAACATGTGTAGTAGTGTCCGAACGCCAAGAATTTAATAGCTAGCATATGCTGCGTACATACACCTTTTATGGTGTGAATATGTAATGCACGCTTTCTAAAATGCCGTTTAGTTCTGAATGGAGGGGTGCGGATTAAAAATAATACATTCTTTTAATACATAAAGTATTTTTTAAAAAAACTATGGCTAGCGCGTTTGGGATAAATGACTATAAGCACCCACATAAATCCTATGATTATAAATTCTAAAAATCCCTACATTAATCGAAGAAAATATTAGCGCTATAAATTAATTAGAGAAAAAAACTTCTGTGTTGTGCATACAATGCATGGGATTAAAAAAATGGTCTATCAAATATAACTCCAAATGCAAAGTTAAATAAAAAATAAGGTTTGCCAAGGAGCCTGCGAGTGGAACCAACAAGTTCCCTGGCGCCCTGTACAGGAAAATCCACAGGGGCAACAGTCCGCGTCCGATCAGCAAAACCAAGAAGGAATGAATTGAATTACATTCAGAACTAAATTAAAACTGGAAATAAATTTAATATGCACTTGTATTTGTTATATCTCTTATATCTATAAATAATTAATCTACACTGTTATAGTCTGCATCCACCAAAATAGGTGGTGGGGTTCTTTTTCTTTTTCTTTCGATTAATGTAAGGCTTTTTAGATATTTTATTTTCATAGGGTTATTGTAGAATTTTCTTGCTCTTAAAGCGAAAGAGATGTCTTGAATATCAGCAATTGTTTTTATTTATATTGATAAACCAAAAAACTATGTAAGCAAGTGATTATATTATACGCGAGTGTTGTACGATAACACTACAATATCAACTACAACATGCATCACAATAAGAGTGTTTCGCATTACATGTACAGAAAATTTTACTTGAGCAAACTAATTCAACGCTTTCCTCTTTTGACGACGCTTGTTCCCAATAACCACACACTTTGACTCGTGAATCTCGCAGCTACAAATGTAGCTGTAATAAGGTGGTAAGTAAGATTTCCACACTAGGACCTCAAGTTTCCCATGAGGTGTTACACTTCCAGACAATATCTCTTTTAAGGTAACTTTGGGCGCTTCTTCATGAGCAAGCCCTACTCGAACTTGGCCATAGATTTCACAATATATACTTTCTCCAGATCTTCTCGGAACTAAAACATTTATTCTTTTCACCCCAAATTCACTTGAACATCCAAGTTGCAGCTGATTCTTCTGATCCTTCTCCCTGAGGCATTCAACAACCCTGCGCCAATGCCGCGCGTTATCAATAGCTCTAAGACAGTAAGCCAGGCCATTTGCCCATATGAAAGGCCCAAAATACTCTTTGCCAAAAGACTTGTCAAATATCTCCACTGCCAAGGATGCTAGCTTTGGTTGGTCTCCGGGATTCGAGCTTCCGAACGCAAGCACCCTGAAGAAGTACCAGTGTGCTTCTCGAGACAAATACATTAGATGGAGAGGTTGCGTTGTTCCAAACTTTGCGACCTCTTCATATCGACTCGTGATTACGATTTTACTGTCGGGTGAAAAGCAGTCTCGAGAGGCAGAGTACAACTTTCTCCATGAATTCTCACCGACATCCCCAGCTAGCTCAATAACAACCAGGAGCCTTTCTTCATTTGAGGAGGAGGTACGTTGATGTTTGATTACTCCTCCATCTCTTAGGGTGCATGGTTTTCTTCACTAAAATCATTCTCACTAAAAAGATATCTGAGAAAAGTGGTTGCACACCCTGTCATCGAAGCAAACATGCTCAATAAGTGTACTCTTTCCAATTTTTGCTGAACCGATAATTGGTAGGACACCCAAATTATTAGTCCCGGGAGGTTCTCTATCCAACAAGAAATTGACGATCCGTTCCATCTCCATCTGGCGACCAAACATGCACTTCTCCATAAACATATACATACTATATGGTTGGCGACACATAGGAGGGTAGTTCTTCAGAAATATGACAAATTCATTCATACCTGTAACAGTCATCTCTACACTTTGGAGCATCTCTTCGAACTCATCTTTTCTGAGTCTACTGCCAGTATAGAAACGAACAAGCTTACTAGGATTGAATTTTGACAGGGTAGAATAGCTCACTTCATCGCCTTTATGGTCTTGGCATCTGAACTTGTCGAGCACGTAGTAGCCCCTGCACATCTCTTCTCTCAGCACGTTGAGCTGTTGAAGCATGGCTTGGTTTGTGATGTGCCTCCCCTCGGCCTCCTCGACGGCGACGCGAACCCGAAGCAGCATCAGCTGTAGTCTCCGCAGGCTCTCCTCCTTGGACGACGTCGGCGGCTTGCAGTATTTGTCGATCAAGAAGGAGAGGGATCTACTGGCGAGTTCGCCTATGACTGCAGAGATGAACGTCTCCATTGGGAAACCTCTCTCACCAAGAGAAGAAGTAACAAGAATGATATATTGCTGACGCGAAATAGTCGCTGCTTTGATTTCTTTGACTGAGAAGAAACACAGTCTACACGGTAGTAAAAGCACCGAGGTTTAGTCTACGCAGTTGCTATCCCCTTTCTGCCCACCCCTAGCTACTTTTCTTAACTAGTAGCATTATGGTAACCATTTTAACAGCTAGTCAATTTTATAATTTTTTGGGATTAATTAACAATTCTGAATTAATATCTTGCTCAGAATATTCTACAAAGCGTATAGTAGGAATTAAAATGTTAAATTTGTTTTGTTTCCAACTAAACTCAGTCATCAAGTTATAAATTTGATTTTATAATGCGTGTTTTGATCAGCACGAAGGTTGAAAAAGTGCTATGTTCAATGAAAATCAACGAGTACCTTTCAATTAAGTGCTTCGAGAAGTTGAATGATGATTATTTCTGTATGTTAATTTTACTTGTGGTATAGATGTGTGATGATTAATTTGACAATAATATTTATGATGGAATAATTTATCTGTGAAAGACAAAAGTACTGTGTTGGTTTGATTTTTTATTTTTAACGAGTGATGCAGCATAGGCGTCTGTGGCGCAAACTGCAGGTTGAGGAGAAACCATACAGGAGATCACGCAGCCTGGGAAGGTGTAAGGGCATGTTTATTTTTGCTTTTGATTTTGGATTACGGCTCTAAAAGCAGAATAAAAAACAAACAACCCGATTCTAGAATTTGATTCTGTTTGCACCAATTTTTGGAATTTTCAGAAGAATCGGCGGAGAAGCATGAGTTTGGATAAGGCACGAAGGCATCTATGAAAAGTTTGGATAGCATCTGAGACATCCATGAGCGTCTGAGATAAAGTTTGGAAGCGAGTCCAAGCGAAACTCTGGCCGATTCGGATTACCTTGCCGTGTTGGATTGGGACTCGGATCGGCTAAGCGAGTATATAAAGGCGAACCAGGCGGCTTGAAGAAAGGCATCCACAACAAAAACACATCTACTATTTTTCTTTCATAGTTAGTTCTTAGTCTTTTTAGCATTGTAATCCTTCCTCGTAAGTCGACACCGTCGAATAAAGTTGCGCATCGCCGATTGTTTGATCGTCATTGGCTTTTCGAGGTTTGATTTATTACATCTTCTTTGCGCGCCGCCTTTTGAATCGATCTACCTTTTACCTGGATTAGTCTTAATCGACTAGTCTAGTTACCCTTTTAATCGGCTTCGGTGATTCTTGTTTTAGCCGATTCGTTCGGGATCGGCTTGATTGAATTTTACAACTATTTCCCTTATCGATTGCGAGGTCAAATCGATTAGCCTTCAGCACTTTTCGAACCGGCGTTAAATGCGGTGTGTTGTAGGCGAAAACCCTCTTCACGTTTTGGTGCCAACACATTTTTGCACGCCCGGTGGGACGGATCGACAAGATATTGCGAGCAAGTCCACCGCGCCACCGACGCGTCATGCAGACGCCATAATCGTCCCTACCTTGGGCGATTTGACTCGAGCAGCGCAAGGAAATTGAAGATCGGAAAGCTGCCTTGGAAGAATTGATGTTGGGTTGCTATCGAAGACCCGAAGCGAAGTCCGCAGAAAATGGCACTTCAACATTGAACCCACTCGGCGAATCGGTGTCGCGCCGACTCCGTGAAATCGATATATGCCAGCTCAAGCTGAGTTATCTGCTATGATTGAACAATCTATGCATCATGCACTAATTAATCAATCATCGGCTTTGGTTACAACCTTGAAGCCGATGATAGAGAATAGCGTAAAAACGATTGCACAAGAGTTGGCTACGTCCGGGGGATTGATGGACCCATTGCAGCCACTCCCAACATACCCTGTATATTCTATGGCTCCAAACGCCGACACGGTCAAGGCACCAGCACCCTCGCTAATGCCGACCCAGCCCACCGTGTTGACTCCAAATCCCCGCCCGAATCCAGTTACTCATATTCATGCATATCTTGATCTTTGCAAAATTGGATCCATCGGCGTCGGGGCTCATTACGTCGATCGGCTTCTCGGTAGATTGAATTAAATAAATTATAAACTTCAAGCACTATCCCAAAATAGAAATCGGCTCCGTATAAAGTAGTTACATACGAGCCGTTTGTTCGATGCGAGGTTCTGGTTTGCTAGAGCCGATGGATCTGAACCATGGCAGCGGCAATATCCATCGGCTAGAGCAAGCCGACTGCCGAAGTTTACACTCGAGGCGAGGATACTACCCAAAATAATTGGCGAACCCGATATCCCATCGACTAACAACATTAATTAGGCGGATCAAATTTCCATAGTCTTAAGAGATCAATTTGGCCTATAGCCCAAGGGAAAAACAATCGGTTATAAAAGCCGTGCGGATTACATTGATCACATGCCATATCCCCACAATTTTAGGATTCGATTTACTTAAAATTTTGAGGGATGATTCGGTTACTACTTTAGAACATGTTGGACGATTTATCGCCCAATGTGGTGAAGCAGACTCAATCAACGGATTAAAAATTAGACTTTTCCATTATCTTTGTCGGGAATTGCTTTTACTTGGTTTACTGAATCGCCTCGAATTGGTCCACTTTTGGAGCGATTTAGAGAGTCGATTTCATGAATACTTTTTCTCTGGTAGTTTAGAATTAAAATTTCAGATCTGAGTCTTTGTTAACAAAAGTTTGGTGAATAAACCCGACTACATCGGGAGGTTGGAGAAGTCTTGAAATCGTTGCTTTAGTGTAGTACTACGATAACCAACTAGCCGATTTAGCATTCCAAGGATTGATTCCCCCACTTAAAGAAAAGCTTGCTGGACAAGAATTTACCGATCTAAGTCACCTACTTCATCGTGTATCGGCGCAGGAAAGCCGATATTTGAATAAAGAATTCAAAGACAAACTTAGGATAAACAATGGTAAAGATAAAACTAAAGTAAACATGGTCGAGTGTAGTTCAAGTGAAACTTACGAAGATGAGGCGGCGTAAATATAGCGAATGGATAAAAGGTTCTAAAAACCGTTTATGCATTCATGGCTAAAGCCGACTAGGAGCAAGTCGAAGTCAAGTATGCTTTTGCGTGTCCAAGTGTGATCGCATATTTGACATCTTTGTTACAAGAAAGGCGATCTGTTTGCTGAAGGGCATACCATACCTTCCGTAAGCGAGATCAAAAGCGGCGATCTTGTAAGTGGCATCATTCCTTTTCTCATAACACTACTTGTTGCAATATTTTTGACGGAGATACAAGCAGCTATTGAAGATGGTCGGCTTAAATTCGCAGAAGAGCGGCCATGGAAGTTGACATTAATCCTTTCCCAATCAACATGGTTCGATTAACAAGGCAGAAAGCAGATCGTTGACGAAGGACCAATAACAACACGACAAGTCGACATAGAATCGAGCTCAAAAGGAGAAACAGAAGATAACGATCGGCTCTCTGCAAATCGAAGCCGATCAAGGCGGGAAGAATTCAAGGACAATAAAGCCAAAGGGTGAACTGCGGGTCGGACGATGGTACAAAGCGAGAGGTCTCCACCGAAACCGACATTCAAACCTAGGCCAACCTTCTCGCGGTTGCTTGAGAAATCACGAGAGAATGAGCCATCGGCAAATCTGACGATTCCGACCAGACGAGCCGTGTCGGCCAAACAATGCGTTTGGCCAAATAATTTAAATCAACCAAACAACGCAGAAAGAGCTCATGAAAGATGTCCTTTTGGCGATTCTGCTGGGAGAAAGGTATGGCACTACCATCCTCAAGGGCATGCCCTATGGAACATTACCCACAAAAAGTTGGCCAAAGGCGTTCGGTAAAGAGCGATTATTTAGGCCAACACCAAATCAAGAGGAGCGAGCATAAAAAGCCGATGAAAGAAAGGTTAGGAGCACTAGGCCAAGACAAGGAAGGGCCGTTGAAAGCTTGGTTGGCAAAATCCATAAGCGATCGAACCCAAGCCGGATGGTGCCCTCTTGGGCTTAGCCGATCGCTTATATGAGCAGTACAACGGCCGAGGGCGCAAGAGATGAGAGAAGCGAGGGCGAAAAACAAAGGGATCGGGCTTTTAATGAATTGCGGCCAATGAAACGTATCACAAAGGAATGGAGAAAGAAACAACGATCGAGGGCGAATCGGTTCCTCGGACGATTTGATGTCACCAATGATTGAAGCGATACTCCGCCTATGGATATCAATATGGTATTCACTTTACCGGTTGAATTCAAATTAAAATTGAATCGGCTAAAGATACATTTGCTCAACTATGCACGGGTGCACGAGGATGCGGTGTTTGAGAAGCAAAAGATCCCCATCGGCATCTAAAGCCGTTGTATTTGAAAGGCTATATCAATGGAAAGCCGATATCCGGGATGCTTGTAGATGGAGGGCTCTTGTGAATTTAATGCCACTCTCCACTTGTAAAAAGTTGGGCAAAACCGATGAAGACGATCAAGACAAACATGGTGCTAAATGATTTCACCGGTGATCCCACTGAGGCAAAGGGTATTGGTTCTTGAATTGACCGTCGGTAAAAAACTTTGCCGACCGCGTTTTTGTAATTGAAGCCAAAGGAAGTTCTGACGTCTTTGCTTAGGCGGGGCGGATACATGCTAGCTGCTGCATCCCTCAACGATGCACCAAGCTTTTCGTACAATGAAGCGGAGATGAAGTCGAAATCGTCTCGGCCGATACATCGGCTCATATTGCCATAGCCAGCTCGGCGCAAATTGGCCACGAAGAAGCGAGAATGCATATCGGGTAAGGCACTAGGCGATTGTGATTTCATCATGTATCGGGAAAAGCGAGCTTCGCCCGATCGATGTCAAGCCGGGCACCTTCGATCGGGCGAATGAGGTCTGAGGAGATGGGGTCAAAAATGATTCAAGCCTGCGGGACAAAGGCGAGAGCTATCGGCAAATGATAAATTCGTGTGAAGCCATTGAAGATTTCCAAAGCGAAAAAATTAGGCCAAGGCTTTACTTACGCGATATGCTTGAAGAAGTCGACATAGGAGAAAGCGATCGAAAAAGTCCAACTTTTGTAAGTGCAAATTTAGGTCGAATACAAAAATAAGTTGGTTAAAATACTTAGAGAATCTGAGGACTTTTTACACAGGAGTACTCTGAGATGTGCGGACTAAGCCGGCAGTTGGTAGAACATCGGTTGCCAATCAAACCAGGGATATCGGTAGTATAAGCAACCATACGGCGTTTTAATCCCGAATTGTATAATGTAATAAAAGAAGAAATTGAAAGATTCTTTGGAGGCCAAATTTATAAGGCCTTGCCGATCGCCGAATGGGTATCAATATTGTCCTGTTATGAAAAAGAGCGGTAAACTTGGTGTGCGTAGATTTGAGAGACTTAAATAAAGCCACACCAAAGATGAATATCCGATGCCTATAGCGATATGTATCGATCTTGCCTCGGGTAACAAGATTATCGATTTCCTTGATGGGAATGCGGATATAACCAAATATTCATGGCGAAGCCGATGTTCCCAAAATGGCCTTTAGGTGCGGGTGCGATAGAAATTTGTCGAATGGCGATAATGACATTCGGCTTAAAAATCTGAGTGCCACTTACCAGTAGCGCCATGAATTTGATCTTTCATGACCTAATCGGCCATATCGTCGAGATTTACATCGATGACGTGGTTGTCAAGTCTAAAGAAGATTGGCAGCACTTAGCCGATTTGGAAAAAGTGTTTCAGAACACAAGAGCTCATGGGCTGAAGATGAACCCTTTAAAATGTGCATTTGGCGTGTCGGCCGGCCAATTCCTTGGTTTCATGGTACATCAAAGAGGCATTGAAGTTAGCGAGACCAGGGTCAAGGCCATAGCAAATACGAAACCGCCGACATGCAAAAATGAGTTGCAAAAGCTGATCGGCAAAATTAATTATCTAAGGCGGTTTATATCAAATCATGCGGTAGGATCGAGCTTTTACACCTTCTTTGAAGTTGAAAGATCATCGGGGAGTTTGCATGGGGAGCCGATCGTGAAAGCCTTTGACGATATAAAACAATATTTAACATCACCACGGTCTTGGCTTTCACTACGAAAGAATCCCATTCAAGTTATATGTGTCGGTGGCGAAACCATTAGTCTTGTGTTGGCTCGAGAGATTGATGGTAAAGCGGATAATATGTTATGTGAGCCGCGACTATTGGATGCGAAACCGGTACCCTCCAAGAGAAAAATTATGCTTATCATTGTACTTTGCTTGCGAAATTGAGGCACTATATATTAGCATCAACTTTGTATAATAGTATGTAGAATGACATCATTAAATACATACTATCTGCTCCAATTTTGAGAGGGCGACTTGGAAAGTGGACTTATGCTTTAACCGAGTTCGATCTCAGTTTGAATCGGCCAAAGCTATTAAAGGGCAAGCTGTAGCCGATTTCATGACAGGGTATGATACTACGGCAGGAATGGTTGATATAGCCCCATGGCGATTGTACTTTGATGGATCGGTTTGTCAGGAGGGGAGTGGAGTAGGCATAGTGTTGATTTCTCCAAAAGGGCACAACATCGAATTCGCATATCGGCTTAAAAGCCGATGCTCTAACAACCGAGCCAGTCTGAAGCCTTGCTCAAAGGACTACTGATTGGTGAAAGCATTGGGGCAAGTAATGTGGAAGCATACGGTGATTCATTGCTAGTGGTGCGACAAATCAAGGGAGAATTTAGATGCAATGACGAGGTGCTAACAAAATATCTAGAACATTGTCTTGGTATTATCAATACTTTCGCATCATTCTGTATCGGCCATGTACCCAGGGAGATGAACCATAAAGCCAACACCTTGGCTCAAGCAGCTTCGGGCTACAAAATGCGGCCGATCTGAAACCTTTGACTTTGATCGACAAGGCGGTACTATGTGCTAATAACACCGATTGGAGGACTGAGATAAAGACTTACTTGATGAACCCATCCAGGCCCACCGCACGAAAGATGCGTCAACAAGCACTCAAGTATGTCATGTTGGAGGGGGAACTATACTATCGGACGTTGGAAGGATTACTTCTGCGGTGCTTAAGCGATGATGAAGCAAAGGTAGCCATGGGGGAGGTTCATGAAGGAATTTGCGGCGCACATCAATCGGCCCACAAGATGAAGTGGATACTAAGGCGAATAGGATATTTTTGGCCGACGATGTTAGAAGATTGCTTCAAGTATTACAAAGGGTGCCAAAGTTGTCAGAAGTTTGGGAATGTGCAACTTGCACCGACATCGACTTTACATCCAATTATTAAACCATGACCATTAGGAGGATGGGGATTAGCGTGTCGGCCAAATATTCGGCGTCAAGCAAAGGCCATAAGTTTATCCTTGCATACGGACTATTTTTCAAAATGGGTAGAAGTCGTTCCACTCAAGAAAGTTACGGCGTGGAAGCCATCGGCTTTGTCAATGAACACATCATCCATCGATTCGGTATCCCTCAGACCATTACAACCGATCAAGGAACTGTGTTCATGTCCGAAGATTTCAAAAATTTCGCAGAAAGTTTGGGCATTAGGTTGCTAATTCTTCACCATACTACGCTCAGGCTAATGGGCAAGCCGAGTCGTCTAATAAAACCTTGATCAAATTGATTAAGAGGAGAATTGACGAAAAGCCTCGAACTTGGCATACTACACTGTCGGAGTCTCTGTGGGCCTATCGGCTAGCGTTTCACGGATCGACTAAATTGTCACCATATCAGTTGGTATATGGCCAAGAGGCCGTATTGCCCGTAGAAATAAACATTAAGTCGATCACGAGTGGCGAAGCGAGAATAATCTATCGAAAGCGAATACAAGGAATTAATGCTATGCAACTTGGATGACTTAGCGAATTAAAATTTGGTTACTTTGAATCGGCTTAAAAAGAATAAAGAAAGAGTTGCAAGAGCATATAATAAAAAGTTGTACAAAAGACCTTTAGTGAAGCCAATTTGGTTTGGAAAACTATATTGCCAATCGGTTCTAAGGATAATCGATTAGGTAAATGGTTAGCCTACATGGGAAGGACCGTATAAAATAAATCGGCTTTGTCGGTGGAAGCATATATATACTCGAAACACTTGAGGGCTAGTATTACCAAAGGCAATCAACGGAAGATATCTAAAGCGGTATTACCTAGCATTTGGATCGGTGCATAATTAAAAGCATAATCACGAAGAATCTGAAATAAATCGGTTAAAAGCAGTAGATAAAGATAAAATAACCGGTTAAGCAGTAGGTTAAGGTGTGTTACAAAAGTAGCAAACAAAAGCCTTTGTTTGATCGACACCAAGCGATTTACAATCCGGATCAGGAGTCTAGCACCAAGACCCGATAATGCAGCGGCGACTTTGGCTAATGTCTCCATGACACCGTACACGGTCCTCGTCGGCTTTAGCATCTCCGGGGCCTGCAACAATTTTGGCCGATTGATCTTTTACCTTGGCGACGGCTCGGCCAACATTCGTTTTCTGCTCCTTCAAAGTAGAAGCCATTGCGCTCGTGATGGCAAGGGTATCGACTAAATTGTTTATTTACTTGACCAACTCCTCCTCGAGTCGCTTCTTGGTTTGTTCTAGTTTTGAAGCGAAGACTTGGCGGCCACAAAGGATGCAGCGGTGTCATCATACTTCTTCTTTTCAGCTTTTGCTTCAGCAATCAACTTGTTCAGAAGGTGTTGATCGGCTTCTTGTGCTTGGCGCTGAGCTATTCTGGAATTGGCCGCATCAACTTCCGCTTTCTTCTCGTCTAAATGGCATACATTTAGAAGGGCGCTCATAGCTGCGGCAGGGAGATCAGCCTCAACGGCGGCCATAGCATCGCGGATAGGCTGACAGTTGGCCAATATTGCTGCCTCCGGCTGAGTTATCTCCATAAACAGCCGATTTAGCTTTTCCTGCATATTGGGCGCTGACTTGACAACAGAAGCTGATGCCTTCATGGAGACGTCCAGGATGTTTCGGATGTCCTCGGGGTAACTATCGGTCGCCATCACCTCCGGGTCGACTAGTTCATCGAGGTGAACCGAGAAGGTCAGACGAGCCATCCGGGACAACATCGGGCGATGGAAGAATTGACCGGCGGGAGATGGTGGGGTTGGAGGTTTAGAAGCGCGGGGAGACCAGTGAAGCACCACGAAGATCGACCAACATACCGCCGCTTGAATAGACTCTATCGGTGAAAAGGAAGTATTACAAAGTCGGGAACTTAAGATTGACAATTTTCGATAGGCATGAGAATAAGTTTGGTTCTTCTTGCACTTAAAGCCGATGGGTGAGGAGAACTTTCGGCGCTTTGTTCCTTGCGCTTGGTACATTTTTGGTAGGGACCTTGGTAGACTTTGGTTTTTCCGAAAAATCGAACCACAGGATGAGCAAAAGTCTGAGCAGAAATATTTATCGGCTATAGTGAAAACTTACTTGGCTTTCTTTCTTTTTAGAGCTCGATAAAGAAGGAATATTTACTCCAAGAGTACCAGAACCCATCAAGATATTTGGCTGAATAGGGCGTTTCCCTTTTGATCCACCAGCCGATGGGTTAATGACGGCCTTGCTCCCTGCAGCAGCGTCCTGCCAAACAAAAATACCTTGTAATTAAAAGACTAGTGGCGACAAATCTACAAGTATAGAATTTTATGAAATAAGCCGATACCTCTACAACTCTGATGAGTTAGTATAACCCGGCGTAGTGGAGGAGTCAAAACTATCTTCACTCGAGCTAGCTTTGTCGCTAGAGAAACTACCGTCGGCTCATGAAAGTCTGGTAAAAATTTTTGGCCGACGGTGCGATCGAGATAGAGGGCTTCGATATAGGCGCCCACCAAGTTGTGAAATTGCTGGCTCGGCGGGAGTTTAAAAGAAAAGTGTGGCGAGGAGTTGATTTGAAGTTCATCGGATAGTGTTAGGAGTAATTCGGCTTGAATAGCATTATTGACTTTGGATCTTGGTTGAAGACGATCCAAGAGAGACTAGGTATTACGGCCAAAGCCCAATTGGCGGGCATATCTGAGAGGATGATAGAATTCATATGAAGGTGGAAAGTCTATTACGGGAGTTCAAGCCGACATGAAAACATAAGGAGAAATAAAAAGCCGATATAACTCTAAAATCGATCTTTGGCATCAAGGAGCTATCGACATCTAAATGGAGGAATGAAGGCCCTTGAAAATCGGCATTGTTGCTATAAGAAAAGAAGTCTTGTTGGCCAAAGGTTGTGCTATCCAAATCTGAGAAAAAATGACAAGTATTTCTTGAAGTCGGTTTGGAGTAATCTTAGCGTCACCAGCGGTACACATCACAAGCCTTTCTCCATGTGATTGGCTAGCTCGTATTGGGGAGTGGTGCCTTGAGGTAGTCTTCACGAGGAAAAGTGAATCTTGACAACTCTGGAATTAATGATCGGCTAAAAATATTGTAGAGCCATAGTTGAATAAACCATAACGGGCCTCCGATGTTACCCACGACATATTGACCAAACCGGAAAAAAGTGACTTCGATGGCGTGCATCATTTGATAAACGGCCCCGAAGCATTTTGCCTAATGCAAGCCGACGACCGTTCACGGTTGCTCTGCCAGCGCTGATAAACTTGTGTTGGACCTAGAGATCGCCACAAAAAAGAAACCGATCCGACCACAAGTTGAGAAAAATTGCATGTTCCTCGTCGATACAGTCCATTCACTTTGTTATTATCTTTGAATGTACTTTGTCCATCCTTCGCCCTTGGATCGGATCAATTTATCTTGTGGCTTGCCATGAAAAGCCGACAATTGGTCACCATCGGGCCTAAGACAACACAATTGTGCCACATCTAGAAGTGTTGGGCGATAGGACCCGATCCGGAAAGGAAAGCATTAAGAGTATCCGACCAAAAATAGCGGTAGTGGCCACCAAGGGCTCATTGGCTTGAGTTTGCGAGACTCGATGGAAGACACTTTCGGCTATACCCATGTTTTCCCATTCGGACTTCTTTTGGGCGATACTCGATAAACCAACTTCTCCGACCTTTAAGCGGCTTGTTGGCCAAGCTCTAAAGCTTTTTCCCCATTCCGTTATGTTATATTCTTTGACCGATAAAGGAAGTCTAGGAATCTCTTTAGTAATAATCTGAATCAACGATAGAATTTCCTATCGGGCCTAGATAGTATTGATCTTAAGCTTTGAGAATCGGGATCGATGCAGGAAGGATCCATTCAAATGCGATTGAAGAAAAGAAGGATTAATTGCTGATCACGGTGAAGACACAGGGTAGAAAGCCGTTGAAAAAGCCGATTGCAGAAATTCTGGCGGAAGGCGTGAAAATGACGAGAGGGGCCGCATATATATAGCACAGTAAGGAGTAAAATGGCGGAAATGAATTGAGGCGACGCGTGCCATTAAACCGCCTTGAGATTTGGCAACCGGCAGCGATTATTGACACGGTTCCTAAAATCAAACAAGACAATGGGCAAAAGCGATTGATGAAAAGCGATACATATTTTTGAAAGATAATAAGTTATCTTCCAAAATGGGGGCATATGTTTGCACGAGTTTTTGGAATTTTCGGAAGAATCGTGGAGAAGCATGAGTTTGGATAAGGCACGAAGGCATCTATGAAAAGTTTGGATAGCATCTGAGACATCCCGCGACGTCTGAGATAAAGTTTGGAAACGAGTCCAAGCGAAACTCTGAAGCGATTCGGATTACCTTGCCGTGTTGGATTGGGACTCGGATTGGCTAAACGAGTATATAAAGGCGAACGGGGCTGCTTGAAGAAAGGCATCCACAACAAAAACACATCTACTATTTTTCTTTCATAGTTAGTTCTTAGTCTTTTTAGCATTGTAATCCTTCCTCTGTAAGTCGACACCGATCGAATAAAGTTGCGCATCGCCGATTGTTTGATCGTCATTGGCTTTTTCAGGTTTGATTTATTCTGTCTTGCTGCGCATCGCCTTTTCAGAATCGATCTACCTTTTACCCCTGGATTAGTCTTAATCGACTAGTCTAGTTACCCTTTTAATCGGCTTTCAGGCTGATTCTTGTTTTAGCCGATTCGTTCCGAGGATCGGCTTGATTGAATTTACAACTATTTCCTTATCGATTGCGAGGTCAAATCGATTAGCACGCTTCAGCGCACCTCGAACCGGCGTTAAATGCGGTGTGTTGTAGGCGAAACCCTCTTCACGTTTTGGTGCCAACAGATTCTCACAATTCAGCCCACCCATATACACTAGGGGTGCGTTTGGTTGGAGGACGAGGTTGGATGGGATATGGCCATCCAGGTCTGGATGGGATGGAGTCATCCAGGTGGATGTTTGGTTGGATGGATGGGATGAGTGAGTTTTTTGTTTGGTTGGATGGATGAGGATGGATAGGATGAGCCAGTTTTTTGTTTGGTTGGATGGATGAGGATGGATGGGATGAGTGAGAAAAATAAACCGACTGTTGCTTTAAATGTTTTCTGTAAAAAAATGCAGCACAAAACAAAAAACAAACTGCACCACAACAAAAAACAAAAACTGCACCACAAAAAAACGGACGAGTATTGATACAGTATACGTGCATACTGTTCATGCTACAGTAAATCGGCTACAGTATAACTCGCGAGTTGGAATCGAACGCACGACCTCCAGACTGAAGCTTAACGCCTTTAACCAACTGCTCTGATGAATGAAGCTCAATCAAATTCGGAGTTAACAAATATATAAACTCAAGCTGGATGGCTCCATCCGGCCAAAATCAAGGGATGGGTTTAGGGATGGCAATTGTGCCCGTTTACCCATGTACTGCGGGTAAATACCGAATAGAGCGGGTATGGGGTTTTTGCCCACGGGTATAGAAATGGGGCTATTTCTTTACCCGTCGAATGCATAGTCTGGTATGGGTAAGCTATACCCGTACCCTTATACCCATTACCCGCCAATTAAGGTGACATGTGGGACATACTAATATGCATTAAAAACCAGTCCAGCCAAAACCCTATCTGAGCATCCACCGCCCACCCCAAGTCCCCAAGACCCCAATTTTCTCCCGGCCGCGAGGCTCCCGACGCCTTGACGCCCATCCCGTTCTTCTCTCGGTAGCGGCGCCATGCGAGCTCCGCTCCAGATCTGCCGGCGCGCGAGGCTCCGCTCGAGATCTCCGTCCCCGTTGCGCCTCCTACCCGGCCGCCCGCCTCCTGCTACACGCCGTCCCTTCCCGTGGCCGACTCCCGAGCAGGGCTCCTCTCAGATCTGCCGCCACGCCAGGCTCGCTCGAGATCTCCGTCCCCGATGCTTGGCTGCCTGCTGCCTGCATCGTCCCTTCCCCGACTGGCCGACTCCCCGACTGGCCATTGATATGTTTTGCTCCTGTGATTATATTTTGATGGGCAAAGTTTATCTTGCAAAGTTTGCTCCTGTGATTATCTTTTCTACCCCAATCGATTGGTGCTTTCACTACTTATATGAAGTGGCTTTATGTCTGTTGGTCAGAACTCAGAAGACAACCCATCATCATTTGTCATTTCTTCAGAAAGATGGATTCTTGAGACTGCAGGTCTGCGTCTCTAGTTTTCTGAAAACTCTGAAAATATGTGGCATGTAGTCGTTTCGAATTGATGCGTTCTGAAGTTTAATTGGCACTAGTTTATTTGACTCAATGTTATTCTCATGTTATTTGCCTGCTTCACTAGACTATATTTCAGCAGCATTGTTTGGTAGCACTCAGCTTGGCATAATTCCTGACTTGGCGGGTAAACGGTATACCATGAGCGACAGTACCAGCAGGCGGGTATGGGGGCGTTCGGCGCCTGCGAAGTTTCATGGGTATACCCTGGGGAATCTGGTCAGCGAATGCGGGTATGGGCGAGGATTACCCGTGCCCGTTGTGCCCGATTGCCATCCCTAGATGGGTTGAGCCAGCATTTTCATGGAATATTCCTTTTTGGGGGATGATCCCATCCAACCTTGCCCTCTAACCAAACACATGGATGGGTAAAAAAGCAAGGATGGGATCATCCCATCCACCTTTTATCCTCCAACCAAACACTACCTAGAATTCACAATCCACTTCATATGTGCTTTTGGACTCTAGCTTTGAAGAATCAGCTTCTATACAAACACAATCCAAAATCAGTTTTTAGAGAATCCAAAACTAAAACAAATAAGCCCAGTAACCTCTGTACATCTCCTTTTTCAGTATGTTCAGTTGCTGTATCATCGATTGGTTGGCGATGTGCCGCCCCTCTGCCTCCTCGATGATGACACGAGCCCGTAGCAGCAGCCGTCGCAAGCTGTGTAGCTTCTCCTCCATGTTGGGTACTTTCGTGCGGTCAAATATGGATCCACCGTCACAGGAATGGATCACCAAGAGCTAGCTGAGGGAAATTGTGTTGTCTGAAATTTTTTACAGTGCCAACTGTTAGCCTTATCTTTCACTATGCCTCGTGTTCCAACAAGTAATGAATAGTTGGAAGTCAACTGCAGCTTATTGGGTTTGCAGATATAATTCTCTGGTGCTTGCAAGAGCCATGCCCCAGAACCGAGCGTAGAAATTTGCTTTCAGTAGTCCACCGAAGATGGTTGCTCCCATGAAGCACACATTCATCTCCCTGGCCATGTCCAGGGCTATTGATGCCAACTTTGGGTTTTAGTTTTACCTTTTTACTATTTCAACAAAATGACTTTTCTTTTAGAACAAAAATCCAAAAAGAATTAGAAAAATCCAGGAAATGCAAAAATTCAGAGTTAAATTCATTCAAAATTTTGCATTTCCATTTTTCTAATTTCTTGAATTTCTGGGATGTTACAATCAATTTTCTCCACTTGATTCCATATCATCGATATCGATCCTGATTTTGTGCCATTTGATGATTTATAGATCTTTTCACAAATCTGATTAATCTGACCAAAGCTTTGATATCACTTGTTACACTCTGAACCCTTTCTTATCTTATGACCCCGAATCGATTAAAATTTTATGAGATATGGCACGAGCATGCATGGTTTCAAGAACAAAGAAGATGAATCTTGTAGAGAACCAAAATAACGACGTTAAAGTAACCACAACGAGAGAGAAAGATCTGGCTAAGCTAACCACAAATTCTGGGCTAAGCATCTCATGCGTGGATTCTCTCCAACTTGAAGTGTCGTCGCACATGCTGTACTAAAATCTCCACACTTGTGTTGCATCTCTTGTTACAATTAAAACTAACCCAACATAGTACCTTGATCTTCCACAAACAAATTATTCCATAATAAATATTTTATTCCAACACAAATATTATTTTCCATCATAAATATTGTTTATCACAAATATTGTTGTCAAATTAATCATTGCATATTCATAAATATTATTGTCAAATTAATCATCATATGTCTATATATATCACAAATAGAATTAACAAAAACAACGTGCATCACAATGAGTGTTTTGCATTACATGTACAGAAAAAAAAATACTTGAGCAAACTAACTCAAATCCTTCCTCTTCTGAGGATGCTTGTTCCCACTAAACGTACACTTTGACTCGTGAATCTCACAGCTATAAATGTAGCTGTAACAAGGCGGTAAGTGAGATTTCCACACAAGGACCTCAAATTTCCCATGAAG
This sequence comes from Guadua angustifolia, assembly GCA_036346375.1. Classification (NCBI taxonomy): domain Eukaryota; kingdom Viridiplantae; phylum Streptophyta; class Magnoliopsida; order Poales; family Poaceae; genus Guadua; species Guadua angustifolia. The sequence goes on along the minus strand of CM070512.1, from coordinate 54,279,081 downwards.
TGTAACGCTTCCTGACAATATCTCTTTCAAGGTAATTTTGGGAGCCTCTTCATGAGCAAGCACTTCTCGACCTTGGCCGTAGTGTTTTCGGTTGCTTGATTGAACAAGGAACAGAGGAACAGAGGTCAGAGCTGAGCTGTGACAACAGCAGTAAATGGCGCCGGAAGCAGGGTGCAGTGTTCGACATGTAAGTGTGGCATCAGTTGAAAGAAGCTTTTCAAAGTTGAAATTATTAAAGAACTATTTGAGATCTACAATGTCACAAGGAAGGTTAAATGGTCTGGCAACTTTATATATTGAGAAGAAGTTACTGGATGACATTAATGTTGAGGCCATAATTGATGATTTTGCATCTAGCAATGTTAGAAGATATTTTCTAAGATGATCTCTACAAATGTTTGAGGTAAATAATCTCACTTTTGTACTTCCATTTATTTATCGGTAACAATTTCTATAATACACTGAATATTATCTTTTTAATTGATACATGGCAGTATAAAAATATTTTGATGCTTATGTTAGAGAGGCTTCTGTCTATAATTTCGCCCCGGACCCCTAAAAACTCAGGACCGGCCCTGCTTGGCCGTAGTGTTTTCGGTTGCTTGATTGAACAAGGAACAGAGGAACAGAGTTGAGAGGTGAGCTGTGACAACAGCAGTAAATGGCGCCGGAAGCAGGGTGCAGTGTTCGGCGTGTGTTTGCTACAGCACGGTTTGGCTGAGGAGGAAGGCAGGAAAGAGAGTTTAGCGCTGCTGTTGACTGCTGGGGTCAGGATGAGGAATGGACCCACAAGTCAGTGAACCCAGAGAGCAAACCGACTTACTCGTCTCTTTTGGACAGGATAGGGTTAAACGTAATAAATGAGCTTTCATTCATGTCTTAAAATTTTTGAAAATTTTTAAGGATGATTACGATGATCTATTGATTATTTTATAAAAATTTCAGTTTAAGTTAAGGCTCTAGAATTTTTATAAAATTATGACAATCTAACATGGTCTTTTAAGTCTTTTCTGTTTTTGATTTTCTAAAGGAAATAAATGAGATCAAAATATTTTATAGATTTTACTGAATTATTCCCAGATGTTGAGGATGACACTGTAATTATTTTTATAAAATTCTGACATTTGCTAATATAGCTTTAAATCAATTCTGTTTTTGATTTTACTAAATGGTTAATTCAACTTTATTATTATCGAAATTTTTGAAGAAGTTACTTATGGCAATGATATTTTTATATAAAAAAATTAAGATCATGATATTTTATATTTAATTTATAAAAATTCTGTTGTTGATAAGATTCTATTTAATTTAATTATGTCTTTGATTTCTTTTCAATTTTAAATGAGTTCACTTGACTTTAGAAGTTTTGGAGATTATCTAGATATGATTTTTTATTTATATAAATTTTCCAGATTTTATTTCTAATGGGATTTTGAGTTTTGCATTGTAGAGAAAAGGAAAACAATTATAATAAAAATTTTCTTAATAACCAACATTCAAGAAAAATTTCAGAATAGAAGGAAATTCAAAATAATATTATATTTCAACCTCATTTTCATAGTTTGTTTACTTTAGATGGAATGTTTTATATTGCAACTTTACTTTACTTAAGACTGGAATCCAAGAAAAAAGAAAATAAAGAAAAAGAGGATATTTTAAATTAAAATCTTGATTCCATTTAAAAAAATTTATTTAATTACGTTTTAACATTTAATTTTTTTTCAAAATTTTGGGGTGTTACAAGGGTGATAAAAAGCTCACATGCAAGAGCCTCAACTCCTCTTTCCCACTAAAAACTGGAGAGTATACAAAAGAGAGTAGAAAAGAAAATACACGTGTGTTGTACAATAACACTACTACATCTTCTACATTTTGGAGAAAACAAAATGCATCACAATATGAGTGTTTTGCATTACATGTACAGAAAAATTTACTTGAGCAAACTAACTCAAAGCCTTTCTTTTCTGACAATGCTTGTTGCCAGTAACCATACACTTTGACTGGTAAATCTCACAGCTAAAAATGTAGCTGTAATAGGGCGGTAGGTGAGATTTCCACACTAGGACCTCAAATTTCCCATGAAGTGTAGCACTTCCAGACATTATCTCTTGGAAGGTAATTTTGGGAGCCTCTTCATGAGCAAGCCCTACTCGACCTTGGCTGTAGAGTTCACAATATATACTACCTCCAGATATTGTTGGAAGTAAAGCATGTTTTCTTTTCATCCCAAAATCACTAAGTTGTAGCTGATTCTTCACCCTGAAGAATTCAAGAACCCTGCGCCAATGCCACACGTTATCACTAGCTCTAAGAAAGTAAGCCAGGCTGTTTGAATCTATGAAAGGCCCAAAATACTCTTTGCCAAAATACTCGTCAAATATCTCCACTGCCATGGATGCTAACTTTGGTTGGTCTTCGGGATTCGAGCTTCCGAACGCAAGCACCCTGAAGAAGTACCAGTGTGCTTCTCGAGACAAATACCTTAGATGGAGAGGTTGCGTCGTTCCAAACTTTGCGACCTCTTCATATCGACTCGTGATTATGATTTTACTGCCTGGTGAAAAGTAGCCTCGAGAGGCAGAATACAACTTTCTCCATGCATTCTCATCGACATCCCCAGCTAGCTCAATAACAATCAGGAGCCTTTCTTCATTTGAGGAGGAGGTACGTTGATGTTTGATTACTCCTCCATCTCTTAGGGTGCATGGTTTTTCTTCACTAAAATCACTCTCACTAAAAAATATAATACGGGAAAAGTGGCTGCACACCCTTTCGTCGAAGCAAACATGCTCAACAAGTTTACTCTTTCCAACTTTCGCTGCACCGATAATTGTTAGAACACCCAAATTGTCAGTCCCCGGAGGTTCACTATCCACCAAGAAATTGATGACCCGTTCCATCTCCATCTGGCGGCCAAACATGCACTTCTCCATAAACATATACATGCTATACGGTTGGCAACACATAGGAGGGTAGTTCTTCAGAAATATAACAAATTCATTCATACCAGTAACAGTCATCTCTACACTTTGGAGCATCTTTTCCAACTCATCTTTTCCGTGTCTACTGCCAGTATAGAAACGAACACGCTTACTAGGATTGAATTTTGACAGGGAAGAATAGCTCACTTCATCGCCTTTATGGTCTTGGCATCTGAACTTGTCGAGCACGTAGTAGCCCCTGTACATCTCTTCTCTCAGCACGTTGAGCTGTTGAAGCATGGCTTGGTTTGTGACGTGCCTCCCCTCGGCCTCCTCGACGGCGACGCGAACCCGGAGCAGCATCAGCTGTAGTCTCCGCAGGCTCTCCTCCTTGGACGACGCCGGCGGCTTGCAGTATTTGTCGATCAAGAAGGAGAGGGATCTACTAGCAAGTTCGCCTATGACTGCAGAGATGAACGTCTCCATTGGGAAACCTCTCTCACCAAGTGATCAATCGAAGAAGTGATAAGAATTATATATGTGATGCGAAATACTCTTGGTTTCGTCTCAAAGTTGTTGCTTTGTTTTCTTTGACTGGAAGTGGAGAGGAAGCAGTCTACACGGTAGTGAAAGCTCAAAGTTTTAGTCTACGCAATTGCTATCTCCTTTCTGCCCATCGCTAGCTACTTTTCTTAACTAGTTAAATTTAATATAGTAAATATCTGGAACTCTTATTCCCGCAGTCAAAAGCAATATGGACATATTGATTGATGATAGGAAATGTATATTAATGATGTTTGACTAAAAACAGTGTAATGTCACATTTTAAAAAAAATCTACACAGTTCACCTCGACCTGAAAATTTTAATATATCATCCTCAATCATTGTTAACCTCTAGTAAAGATATCTAAAATTAATATTCACATTTTGTGTCTTTTAAAATTCAAAAACTGAAAACTGGAAAATCTGGAAATTGCAATGTCAAAATTATTAGAAAATAAATACTCAAGATTTATTTGTGCAGCAGTGCTCTTCAGATTTATTGAAATTTTTCTACCAAAGTTTTTAACCCAAAAAATTTACAGAAGGTAGATAACTCTCTGGAGACTTGATACAAAAATCTACAAGAAGGTTTCGACAAGATTAGATACCCTAAATTGATGCCTTGACTCGTGCTGTTCGAAGTGAAGGAATGGAATTGTTCTGCGGTCTATTTTCTCCGGCTGGCCGGAGCTCCATCGTCTCTGCACCTTGTCGCATTTCCTGTCAAGCGCTGCAATTAAACACCCAAGACTAGAGGTGGGCAATCAGATCGGGCTCTTTTGGACCAGTTTGAGACACGATAGATATGTCATGGTCTAAAGGCTGGTCCAATATGAAATGGGTCGTGTCGGGCCGGTCTAAAGGCTGGTCCAATATGAAATGGGTCGTGTCGGGCCGGCACAACACTGTAGCAAGGGCCATGCTGCGTCCGAGAACAAGTCATGATGGGCGGCACGGCCCAGTATGATACTGTAGCACGGGCTGTGTCGAGCCCGATGACCCAAGGTATGAGGAAGAAACTCAATATGAAGATCACTGACCCACAGAACGTGAGCTTTATGAACGTACCAACAGCATGAACGCTACCCCGCCGCCAACACCTGAGAGACAGATCAGCTCTCTCTCATCCATCTCTCTCAATTTCTCCCTTGCTCATCCGACTCTCAATCTCCATTGCTTCTTTTCCTCACTCTCACGTTGCTATCTCTCTCGCTCATGTTCAGCATATCCCCTCATTTTAAGAATAAATAAATTTTAAATCTTTTTTCTATAATATTTGTGTCCATTATCTTAACTCCATGTGTCTCTGGTTCCTTTCTTCTTGTCATAATAGTGCAAATAGACTGGGCCTGGACTGGCACGGCACTAAACACAAATAGATCATGTTTGGACTCGCCGAAGGTGAGTCAGATCAGCTCGACACAACACGACGGACACGACGAACCGTCGCGGCCTGATATAGTTCAGACACGAAACACAATAAATCCGTACCAGGCCTGCTAGCACACCGACGCCCACCTCCATCTGAGACTGAGCCACATCGCTGGACTTACACACCGCTGCACAACCACAGCACCTCATATCCAGTCTTCTTCTCCTTCTTCCTCTGTACTCAGCACCAACCCGCTTCATCACCTCATCTCTGCCGCAGCAATAAACTCAGCCCTGAATCACTGCCATAGAAAATCGTCAGCCACAGTACCCCATGTCTAGTCTGCTTCTTCCCCACGCCCAACCTTTTCCGTGGCAACCAGTGAACTTTCAAATCTCCGCCACGGCAAGCTTGGGCAGTGTAAAATCGCCGCTACGGCAGTTCGATCGCCCGACTTCCTCTGTGCGTTAGCTGTGCCACGGACTTACTTCGTCTTACCAAGCACACTCCACGTCGCCTCGGCCACGCCCAGAACCGCGCCTCCTTCCCCAATTCCGGTGAGCACCAGCGGAAAGGGGTAAAACCCGAATAGCCGCTTCGGTAAATCATTTCTTGATTCCTTCGGTTTACACCATCCTCTTGCTCTTCTAAACTCAATCCTTCACTTATTTACAGTTTTCTTCAGCCAAAAACTTGTTGCCGCAGAAGCTTTCTTCTCCACGGTCAGCCGCCCGACGCCCTGTTTCTCCAGTCTTCCTCCGACTAAACTAGGTACAAAAATGAAACTGTCTCTCCAGTTTTATTTTTAGTTTTTATACCAAAATATCAGCAACCATTAATGTAACATCCAATCTTTTTAAATTCTCAAGAAAAAGTTTAATCTGATTATCTAAATTGTCACTATTAAAGCATAGCTAAGCATGATTAATATGTAATCATATATACCCATATTGACATTATGTATTGTCTAATCTTATTTTAGGGAACCATGTCAATACTTATTAAGGAAGTTCCATGAGAAAACATGTATTTTACCAATACCACAATGTAGCGAATTTACAGAAAATATACACATGCATAAATTGATTTGACAAAACAAAATAAAAATTAAAACATTAGGATCAATATGGTCAAAGGGGGTTGCTTGCCTTGCTGATTGTTGTCTATGATGAAGTCGAGGTTGTAGTTGGCGTTGTCGACAACAGAATCAGTAACATCGGGTTCTACACACCGTTCAACGGAAATATAGCAAATAATAAACTTTAATAAAGGTAAAAAGAAATCAGATGGAGAATCAAATAGAAACTTACTAATAGGTGTGGTTTAGGATTATGGTTTCTTAGTGTTCATTCAAGAACTGATTTTCAGTGGCTTGAAAGCATGAACTAAGCTCCTGTTTCATCTTACAACATGAAACATTGGTTTCTATAAATTAGTTATTCTTATCCTACGAATTCAAGAGGCTAGGTTATAATAGATTTAGACATTGATCTTTACCACATTTGCTTCCACGGGCTATGCATGATTAAGTTTAAATGGGTTACGAGGCATTATTGTTTATCGACTAATGTATATGAGATCTACATGAAGACTACTAGTTATAGGACATAGGTTTTTTTTATTTTAAGAAGGTTCTGGTGATATAAATGTTTTAATTACTGATTTATTATTACTTAAGTTCATTTACCTATGTTATGAATTTTAGGGTTTATATTACGTAGGGTTAGGCTTTTAATAGGATTTAGATCCAAAGCATGCTTAACTAGAATGATTTCTATAGAACAGGATGGTCTTACTTTAGAGAGTATTTCTAAGCTGGTTCCATTAGTATTAATGTTTATCCCGGATGTTCTATTCATTTCTTAATCTTGAGTATTTCTAAAGTTTACGTTATAAAGGACTAAGACTTTGTTTTAGATTTGCAAACGCACCTTACGTGATCATGCAACCATTATTATAGCATTAGCAAGTTATGACCCCAGAAGTAACTTGAAACATGTTTTGCATCTTTTAGCCTATATTTGTGAAAGTTATTAATATTTTAGTTGTATGAATATAGGAAATGAAGTCTTTTATGAACTTGATTCAAATTAGGTCTTTTTGCTGACTAATATGATTTTGACCTTAGAAATATTTTGAGATTAGTCCTACTTATTCTGTCTTTTATTTATGACATCTATTCATATTTATTTGTTCATATTTTGACTCTTTAAGTATATATTACATGAAAGCATATCTTGGTTAGCATATTTTTGTATAGTTAGGAGTATTAGGGTCTTATCGGAGCCTGCAATTTAGTTTTACCAATATTTGAATTTACATGCACCATTTATGACTATTAGAGTTTCATGCACTATATAATGATTTATTTACAAATTTGATTTAAAATAGGTTCATATCTAAATATTTTTACATATTTGGAATATTCATGATCTCATGAATATTTTAAAATTTGCTTCATGATTTAAGGAGTTATGGTTTATATCTTTTAATAGTAACCATATTTGGGTTTACATATATATTAATTTAAATAATTAAAATTGAATTTAAAACATTTAATATTTTTGTACAAATGAGTTTCCTATGGTCTCAGAAGCATTTAGAAATTTATTTCATATTTTTAAGAATTATGGTTTTTATGTTTGCAATAGTGGCCATAATAAGGTTTCATACAAATTTTATTTCAAATGATTCAAACTATGGTGCAAAATTAAATATGTTTGTATATTTTGAAACTACATAATTTTATATGAATTTAGAAATTTATTTCACTAAAATTGGATTTAAGATGCAAAATATATAAATAATTGAATAGAGGTTGGTTGAAAATTTACCCTAAAAACACGAAGTATGCTTTCAACCATTGGAAGCGCATTTCTTCATTTTAAACCAGATCTCACACTCGCGCGGACTAGCTATTGGTCCCCAGACGGCAGTGTGTTGACTCGGCTGAGAGGCTGACCATGCGGTCCCATTTGTCGGTCACCCAAAATAGAGGGAGGCGAAGGCGAGTTCGCCGGCGATGAACAGAGGCCGGAGAAGGGTGGTCGTCAGGACGGAGAGCAAGAGGGCATCTCCAGGAGCCTATAGGACAGCTTAGTTGCGGCCGGCGGCGACCGGAAGTAGTGCGCCACCGTGGCCAGCGACTGTCGCCATGGTCGAAGAGCTGCGGTGAAATCCTGGAGGTAATTAACTTCGCTAGGCATGGATTGAGCATCAGGGAGTTCAGAGTGACCCGTTTTTCCTGATAATGGGGGCGAAAAGTAGCTGTAGCGGCTTGCCACCGTCGGCCGGTCAGGAGGAAGAAAGCAGTCGTGGCGACGGCGCTACAGGCGATTGGAGCTGAAAATGAGGTGTGCAATGGGGTTATAGATGCGTGAGGATGCTCTGCGCTCAAGGAATTGAGGGGTATTTCTCACCGAGTCGACCAAATTTTGAGAAGCTTCTTGGGTAATGGCGAAGCTGGTGGGCTGGTGAGATGGTCTCGAGCTAGAAGTGAGCGGGGATGTGGGAGCTTACAAGTGCTTCGAGTAGTTTCATAGCTGAGTTAATGTGGTGAGTCAGTGGTGTGAACGGGGAGGCCATGGCGGGCGGTGCTGTGCGATGGTATTGCGGTTGCCAGAGAGTCGCAGGAAGGGCGAAAGACTGCCGAGGCAGAGTATGGTGTCTTGCTGACAGAGCGGGGTATGGCAATACTTGGTAGCTCGCGATCAATTGGGGTCATTCGATACAGAGAGAGAGAGGATATATCAAGGGTGCGGCTGGATTCAGGACAATGAGATGGCAGTGCTGTTGGCGCAAACTTGACTGATGCCAGGGCAGGGCAGCGCATGGTGGTTTGTAGAGGTGACAAGACTAGCAGTGATTGCGCCGCAAGGGTTGTGCTTGAGTTCACACGACGATGGCATGATCGATGTTCATGCTGGCACTGAAGTCAGCTTCCGCTCCTTGCCGTGGCAGAAGATGAGCAAGCAGTGGCTGGCTGAGGGAGGAAGACAAGAGACAGCGTTTTGGCTGGGGAAGAAACAGGGCGCAAAGATGAGCTGACGAGTTCTCGCCGTGACCGCGTTTCGGTTGGATTTGAGCTACTACGGCAAGACTATAGAATTAACAAAAACAACTTCATCACAATATGAGTGTTTTGCATTACATGTACAGAAAAAAATTACTTGAGCAAACTAACTCAAATCCTTCCTCTTCTGACAATGCTTGTTCCCACTAACCATACACTTTGACTGGTGAATCACGCAGCTAGAAATGTAGCTGTAATAAGGCGGTAAGTGAGATTTCCACACAAGGACCTCAAATTTCCCATGAAGTGTAACACTTCCAGACAATATCTCTTTCAAGGTAATTTTGGGAGCCTCTTCATAAGCATGCACTTCTCGACCTTGGCCGTACGATTCACAATATATACTACTTCCAGATATTGTCGGAAGTAAACCATGTTTACTTTTCACCTCAAATTCACTTGAACATCTACAAAGTAGCAGCTGATCCTTCCCCCTGAGCCATTCAAGAACCCTGCGCCAATGCCGCGCGTCACCACTAGCTCTAAGAAAGTAATTAGCCATGCCATTTGCAAACATGAAAGGCCCAGAGAAGTCCTGATATTTCTCTTGGTCAAAATACTCGTCAAATATCTCCATTGCCATGGATGCTAGCTTTGGTTGGTCTTCGGGATTTGAGCTTCCGAACACAAGCACCCTGAAGAAGTACCAGTGTGCTTCTCGAGACAAAAACCTTAGATAGAGAGGTTGCGTCGTTCCAAACTTTGCGACCTCTTCAGATCGACTCGTGATTATGATTTTACTGCCCGGTGGAAAGCAACCTCGAGAGGTAGAGTACAACTTTTTCCATGCATTCTCATCGACATCCCCAGCTAGCTCAATAACAACCAGGAGCCTTTCTTCATTTGGGGAGGAGGTACGTTGATGTTTGATTACTCCTCCATCTCTTATGGTGCATGGTTTTTCTTTTCTAAAATCATTCTTACTAAAAAAGATAATACGAGAAAAGTGGCCACACACCGTTTCGTCCAAGCAAACATGCTCAACAAGTGTACTCTTTCCAATTTTCGCTGCACCTATAATTGGTAGGACACCCAAATTGTCAGTCCCCGGAGGTTCTCTACCCAACAAGAAATTGACGACCCGTTCCATCTCCATTTGGCGGCCAAACATGCACTTCCCCATAAACATATACATGCTATACGGTTGGCGACACATAGGAGGGTAGTTCTTCAGAAATAGAACAAATTCATTCATACCAGTGACAATCATCTCTACACTTTTGAGCATATGTTCCAACTCATCTTTTCCGTGTCTACTGCTAGTATAGAAACGAACACGCTTACTAGGATTGAATTTTGACAGGGAAGAATAGCTCACTTCATTGCCTTTATGGGCTTGGCATCTGAACTTGTCGAGCACGTAGTAGCCCCTGTACATCACTTCTCTCAGCACGTTGAGCTGTTGAAGCATGGCTTGGTTTGTGACGTGCCTCCCCTCGGCCTCCTCGACGGTGATGCGAACTCGGAGCAACATCAGCTGTAATCTCCGCAGGCTCTCCTCCTTGGACAACGCCGGCGGCTTGCAGTATTTGTCGATCAAGAAGGAGAGGGATCTACTCGCGAGTTCGCCTATGACTGCAGAGATGAACGTCTCCATTGGGAAACCTCTCTGGTTCTCTCACCAAGAGATCAAAGAAGTGATAATAAATATTTGTGATGGGAAATACTCTTGGTTTCGTGTCAAAGTTGTTTCTTCGATTTCTTTGACTGGAAGTGATAATAAAGTTGTTTCCACACGGTAGTAAAAGCCTCTAATCTGGCAGAACTCCACCCGAATCTGCCAAATAATTGCTGAAGCTATAGTTTCCCTCGATGATTCTGGCAGAACTCCACCCGGCGTCACTAGTAGTGGCCCTGCCTCCAACCGCAGGCGGCCGCATGGCGCGAGAAGTCTTCCGCAGTAGCACGTTGACGTAGGGAAACGCTGCCGTGGGCAGAGGCGAAGTAAGGGAGAAGGAGAGAGCACATATTTCTAAATCCGAAAAAACTATGTGTCACCATAATCAAAGGATCAAAATGCACAAAAGAATGCAACACAAAAACCCAAACGAAATGCTACAACAAGTCGTATGTAAACTTAAGCCGGATTATCCTACAGACTTTGATAATCCACTTGAGTCAGATTATCCTACTCACTCGAATAATTCGTATCAACGTAACAAAAATAGCAGCATAGATTAAAACCAAAACAAACACAACTTTTAAACCAATGCTCCAAATGAATTAAAATTTGAAATTGTAATATTCAAAAAATTCAAAATAAGAAAAAAATTTAAAATTTAAAAATAGAATTGAATAAAAATTAAATGAATCAAGAATTTGATTTAAAATATTATCTTTTATCTTTTTTTCTTGAAAACCAACCTTAATAAAAAGGATGAGCTGCAATATAAAACTGCTCCTTCCAAATTTAAAAAATATTAAAATGAGTTGGAAGTAAAAACTTATTTTGAAATCCTATCCATTCTGTAATTTCTTTTGAATTTTTGTTTCCTAAAAAAGAACCTTTACCATAATCATTTCTTTTCTCTACAATACACAACTCAAATTCCATAAGAAATAAATTACAGAAAAATCTACATAAATCCAAAATCATCTCCAAAAATTTTCAAGGTCATGTGAACTCAATTCAATTCAAAAATAAATTAAAAACAGAATTTAAATAATACAATCTTATCAATATTAGAATTTTTACAAATTAAATATAAAAGATATTGATTCGAAAATTTTACAGTGAAATCGATAGCTAAAAGGAACCTCTACAAAAAGTTTCAAAGGTAAATAATCAAATTTATTGCAATTATAAAATAAAAAATAGAATAAATTTAAAAAGCAATTTTGGCAATATCAGAATTTTATAAAAATATATATAATTGACAATCACCTGAAAATTTTATGGTAGATCTAGATAACCGTTATGATTGTACAGAAGAAGTTTGAAATAAAGAAAAGCTTATTTGTCATCCAAGAGAAATAAAAATCAGAAAAAGGAAATTTTGAGCAGCAGTGCTTGTTAGATTTTTATTAAATTCCATAGATAAGATCTTCAGCTAGATTTCCTGCAGTGGAATGAAGATCTTATCTTTCACATCTTGGTACCTGAAAACATCGCCTTGCCTTCTCCATCTCTGAACGCAGCTAGCTCTGCTTCTCTCCCTACTGACGCATTGCCACAGCCGCACTGCCCAGTACCTGCCACGGCAGAGTTTCGCTAATGAATTTCTGCCACGGCAAACGATTCGCAGCACCAATTTTCTCAGCCCTGCTCTCCTACCCGAGCAACTCCACGGCAGAGAAATGCAGAGTAAAACGCAGCCGCGGCAGAAATCGTCAGCACGTCCTGCGCCTAGTCTTTCTCCAGCCACGGCAGCATGATTCCGCGCCTCACTCCGCCTGCCACGGCAATTGACTATACTTCAAACCTTGCACCGACCGAGCCCTCCCGTCTCTGTCCAGGCCTTGCTTTGATGGCCTCACTCCCACGCATTGGCACTGGAGAAACGCCGCCTTCTCGCCTGAAATATCCCAAAAACTTCAAAAATGGGTTTATTTATTTTATTTGGATTTTCCATGATTTTTCCCGGATTTTATTTCGAATTATTTCGGCCTTTATTCGCAACCTTCTGATTTTGGAAATTTCCCCGAAAACCCGCCATCCCATTTCAGAATTCCGCCTCCTCCTCTGTTTTCAGCCCGATTGATGTGAAATTTTAACTGTATAAACTAGATTCAAATCCAAAACTAACGCAATAAGAATCACCTCAATCGGATATACGGATCTAGAGTTATGACCTTTGCAAGTTGACTGTATCAAATAATGACGAGAATAGATCAAACCCTAATTATGAGATTAAACAAAATACCGGATGTTGTCCAGGTCTTTGATAGCGATGAAGGTGCTGACCTGCATTGTGCTCACCACCTCCTTGTGCCCCTGGAGCAGCAAAACCACCGCCGGCCGCAGGAAAAACAATGCGCTGCCGCTTTTTGCATGCATGTGCGTTCGCCGCCGCCGGCCGGCCAAGAAGGCAAGAGAAAAACACTCTCTGGCCTGGCGCAAGAAAAACTCTCGCATGTACAAAACAGCGGAGCCAATTATCTAGTCGGAGCTCTTTGCAAGCAAACCAATCTTGCTTTGACTAGCTGCTAAAATCACAATGGCCGCAAGGGATTTCCTGCCGCAAGAAGCACCAGCCAGCACTAAAAACTTCTAGTCGCTCCAGCACTTTTTGCCAGAAGCACAATGTGAGGAGCACAGCCGCCAGAAGCCTTTTTTTGTCACCGGCCACAGGACATCAGCGAATTCTCCAGACGCAAGCCAACGCAGGATCTTCGCGCTACCAAGAAAAACTCTTCAGCCGCCGGCCGCAAGACTGCATGCAGCCGCACGTGTGGAACCAAGAATCGGCAAAGATAAAAACCACGAAGACGTCTCCTGCCGCACGGAAAAATCTCACGTATGAAAAACGGCTGAACATCCCAGCCGTCGGAAAAAAACTCAATCTCATTGATTAGGTTTTCCAGGGTTTTTATACAACTCAAAACCCTAACACATGTATACATATCTACCTGGCCCAATACACATGGCCCAACATATGCATACAACCCAAAATTCACACATGCACGCGTACGGCCCGCCTGCCGCACTCACGTGACTAACCAGCCTTCGTGTGCACTGTTCTCTAGCCCGAACGTCCCGCATGACATCCTCGACCATCAGGACCTCGATTCCTCCCTGAACCTAGTCCCGAACCTCAGTTCCTCCATGAACCTAGTTCCGGTCCCGTCATCGACCACGTTCGCCCTCGAGCAACACCTACACACGAATAAACAACAACCAGTCCGAGCACAAGTCCACGACTTGACTCAAGGTTAATCCATGCAACCACTCACACGAGTGCATTGCATCAAGCAAAACCATCATGCTATCACCAGCATAATAATCATAACAACATAGCACATGCACAAGCACCACACATGCTATAACCAACGTCACTTTACAATGCCAATTTCACCATTCAACCAATTTTTCATCACATGATCTCACAGGGCCATTAATTCATCCGAGCATCAAACAAAAGAACGGATATATTAAACAAGAAAGCACAAACAAAAGAACGGAAACAAGCCGGTGAGAAACTGGCCAGGGGAAAAATTAAAAGAGCCTAGCAGCCCAAGCTAGGAAAGCCTCACGGCAACTAACAGGGAATCTAAAGGATTGGAAATGGAATTCAGTAATACACCAATTCTTCCAAGCCAGGAAACAGACTGGCAGGGATCTAAAAATGCAGTCATTGCGGAGCTTCCAAATGCCCCAAGCAATGATCATGAAAGCATCCATGAAGAAGGCCGCTTGATCATTAGCAGAAGCGACGATCAACCTCTGGAAGATATCCAGGTCAAGGTCCCAGTGAAGGTGAAAAGCATTCCAGCAACATCTGCTAAATCCTTCCGTACTTTTTCATTTGCGAACTACGAGAAAGACCTCTGTGCATGCTTCACTGAGAAAAAAAATTCCCAGAAACATGTATACATGCACGAACGTGACGAACCAATCAAGATTTTCTACAATCAGTTCCTAATATTGTTCTCATGTGAAGTTACTTGCATGTACGTGTTGAAAAGAAAGTTGGACATGTAACATTGTGACAAACTTACAATCCCAGAAACATGTATATATATGTGCACGCATATTACAACAAGATCAAACCCAATCAATGACCAAATACAAAAGAACTTTAGTTCAAACTGGAAAACATAACACGCCACACACTAAACAACAATCACAAATGTCGTGCATCCAACAGACAAGGCACGGTGATTGCTGAACAACCAGCACAGGCCACTTATTGATTGCAGTATGAGGCCAAGTAGAGAGAACATACACAGCCATGCACGGTGGCTGACAGCAGGGTGATGATACATGCGGTGCTACACGTCTCCGTCGACGCGATGATCCTCCCTCTTGAGGATGCCTGCATGAGAGAGCAAAGCCCAGAGATGGGTCACCAACTCACCACCCTGCGCGAGGCATTCGATGTGTGATCCTTCACGTTGTCTGACGGCGCGACGTAGAGCATCAGCTCCGCCCAGAAATCCGCCAGCACCTTCCAACGCAGCGTAGCATCTTCCATCTCCTCCAGGCTCCAGCTGCTTCCCCAGCTTCACACCCCTATGGAAGGTCGTCTCCTGCGTGTCTGGTAAAGCTAACTTCTTCATGGCCTCGTACTTGTCTTCCTTGTCCCCCAGACATCGCCTTGCTTCCCATGCAACTTCACCGAACAAACACGATGTATCGTAGATTCGTAGTGGTGCCCGGGCAGAAGCCTTGGTGCACAGACCACCAAGTATGCACAGTATTTGGACAGCTTCGTGGCAACTTCGGCGTGGAGCTTGAGATCTGTTCCTCGTTTGGGCGAGGACATCTCAATGCTGCCATCTCACTGTAGCACGTCGCAATGTGCCAAGTCAAGATACGGTGCGCCTGATTCTCCAGTTTCTGGGAGCAGCTTGTGTCTGAGGAGCGCATGTCCTGCTCACAAGCCCATAAGAGGTGACCTGCTCCATTGGACACTAACGATGATTTCCCATTCGTTAGTTTACCATCAGTGCGTACAAGGGACTGGACAAGTGCCTTCTTTACTTCCGCGGGCAACCCGACAGCAGCGGCTTCCCTGCGGGCTGCGGGCCCTTCCCCACGGGATGCGACTGTACCTGACTGAATCAAGTAACGAGTACTGACCAAGCTTGTGTTGCCAGTAGCGTTTGCTTGATTCACAGTACACACCAATCTTGGTAAGAAGCTCTTTACATCTCATCATGCCGGTGCAGCAGAAGCTTCCCTTCTGAGATACTGGCAAACAAAGGATACCCTGCCCCAAATGGACGTCCAGTAGGATAACAGCTCCAGCAATTCAAGGCAAGCAGTGCATGCAAGTATCGACACTGTGATAACAACATCAGCTGCTGTGGTGTTCAAGGGAACGGGCACACCATCCTGAGTACACCTCAACACACGGTGGGTTGCTACCAGAAATACTTCAACAGCTATTAAGATGGCTGAGACCATGGACAAAATTGGCATCCATAGTCCATAATAGAGGACAGCATACTTGGTGAAGAAGAAATCATACATAAAAGCTAGCTCAACCTCGATCACCTTGAAAACCCTGTTGTAGTCGACTCTGCAAGTGGCACCGCCCTCCTCATTCTCTGGTACGGCCGCCAGCAGCCCTTGAAGACAAAATCGTGCGTCTTCTGTTGTGTAGATTCACCACAGGCGAACCCAAAGAGGCGCCTCCTCAACAGATGGAAGAGAGAAGGAAAGGCATGCATCCTTCAGCTCAGGGCTCAGTACTGTTTCATCAGCGGAACCCCATACCTTCTCTATGTCGATCACTTCAGGACCATCCTTACGTATTTCTTCTTCAATTGATGACCCTCGGAGGGGCCAGTCAACCGGGTAACGGTAGCCTTTCATGCTAACTGGATCCCAGGGTTGTCCACGGTTGGTCATGGTGTGCTCCTCATACATGTAATCAGCAACCATTTTATTCAACCCCCATGATTTGCCTGGCACCCCAAATGCAGCTATTCTATAGAAAAACTTCGCCATAGCGATCAGGACTAGATAAGAAAAGACTGTATCGATACTACCGCATATGTAGCGAGCGACAGTCGAGAAAACCACCATCACATATGCATAGTTGAGGATACATTGGTACACCAGTCTCGTGGTTTGGTCGTTGTCATCGATGCTATAAGCTGTGATAGAGTCGGGACAAGCAGCGAGGATGTAGAGGGACATGGCCCAGACGGGGTACATGCTGCTCTTCACCGCCGAGGATTGCATGGAGCCAAGAGTGTATGTTACCAGGGAGGGGGACAGGGCGAATGCGCCCAGGACACCTTTCTGGATGAGCCAGCTTCTGCTTCGGCGACGGCGGGACCCAAAGGTGGCGAGGAGTAGCAGGGCAAGAGCAGCAAGCACCACAAGAAACTCGATGCGGATCACCGCCGAGGTTTGGTTGCTCTCCGAAAAGTTCGTGACGCTCCACAAAAAGGCCATGAAACCTTTCGTATGATTTGGCGAGGTCGTCGTCGGTACTGTAGCATTGATCCCAGCATGCTCCTTGCAGTAATCACCACCACCGACCTTCAATGTGTAGATAGGGATACATGAATTAGCTAATTAATTGTTCAAATCTAGGTAGATAAACAATTAATCATCCTAATTAAAAAGCAAAATCAACATCTACTTACATACGAGCAAACTGACCCCAAACCTTCGTGTGTTACTACATGCTACTAGCTACCTCCCATTCGCAGTACTATAACCGTGGCACAGCTATAAAGTGTATATTATTATAGAGTGTTTACCATCCTTGGGAGATACCATCAAATCCATCTACCTATTATCCAGAACAATAAAAACAACTAAAATTCAGAATAAAAAATAAAATAAAATTACCAATTTGATTTCATACAAACTTCAAAGTGAAATTAAAATTTGGAATAAAAGTTAAATGCCAATTAGTAGTTTTATTTGCATACGACTCTCAAGGTGTAGAAATTCTCACATGAATGATTCTCACATGAATCATCGACGCTCTTGAGCCAGTGATGATTGTGCAAGTACAACAGTTCGAATATCTGCACAATGCTCGGATGAGTCGAGCCACGGCTTCAACGAGATTTTACGTGAGCATGCGCAGACTGTAAACTTCAACGAGAGAAAGAGAAAGTTCATGATGATCAATAGTTTTGGGCTAGTGATTCATCTTATTTCTCCTCTTCATGGAGGCATTTACTTATTCTTCCTACAGAGTGCATTTATTTACATGAGATCTGAAACTCGTAGGCTAAAATAAAGTGAATTAAGTTTATGATTTTTTGTCTAAAATGTAAACAAGATAATCCTTCTAAACACTTTTAATGTACTCACAGCTCCAACTACATAGATTTGAAGGAGTTGGAACTCTACCAAACACACCCTATATATATGACTGGTGAACGACCCTAGGTTAATTACTTCGTGATCTTGCTAGTGGCCAGGTTTCAACATCACTTCAAGTTATATATGTTGCTTTTGAAACCAAAGAGAAGAGCTCGGCCATACACTTGAAGTTATGCTACCATACCAGCTACTAGGTACTCGTTTCAGAAAGAGTGATCACCAATTTTATCACGCCAAGGACATAATCCACTTCAAGTAGTTATATAATCCACTAGCTAGAAGAACAGGTAAGTTGAAGTAATGCTACCAGCAAATGGATGGGGTACCAGCTACTTGAAGTAATGCTACCAGCTACTAGGTACCCGTTTCAGAAAGAGTGGTCACCCATTTTGTCACGCCAAGGGCATAATCCACTTCAAGTAGTTATATAATCCACTAGCACATCGATCTATAGACCGATCAATGCCATTGTTATATTGTTAATTTTCTACACGTACGTACTCCGTTATCGAACACACACACACAGACAGAGAAGAAAAGGTAAGTGTAGAACATTTTCCTTCATCGTGCATGACTGCAAGAGAGACATACCGTATGTCCACCCATTTGCTGGGGTGAGCTGGCCTGGAGAAAAGAATTAAGCTCGATCGCTGCAGTTCCTCCCCTTCCTGATGAGCCCGATCGAGAGCGCTCGCCGATTAATAGAGAGAAGATGTATGCTAGCTGCAAATGGCTCACGTAGACCAACCGCAAGCAGAAATATTGAGGTACATGGCGCCAGCTGATCTTTACTTGGTTGCTATTATATAAGGTCCCCCCGACTGAAGCTTCCTCGCGCTTTGCCCGAACGCTGCCGCGTCAGGAAATAGCCTAGCAAATCGCTGCCACGGCAAGCGTTAGGCAGCGTTGGGCGACGCTAGGTACGTTCACATGCCTTCTGCCAAAACACAATTTCGCTGCCACGGCAACGACGCTAGGTTCACATGCCCTCTGCCAAAACACTGCCGCAGCAATCCTTTCTCATCAATTTCGCTGCCACGGCAGTCCTTCTGCGCACCAACTCGCCGTGTTTGCACTGAGCCGAGTCGCTTTTCTCTCTCACGTGTTCAAACCCTGTATTGTTATCCATTGCCGCCCGCCTGTAAATATTGGTTGGGCGCTGTATTGCGTCCCCCATCCTTTAGCCATTCACCGAACCGGGCGCCAAAAACTAAAAGCACCCGGTTTCTTCGCAATGGCCGCAAACACTAGGGGTGGGCATTCGGTTTTTTCGGTTTTTTCGGTTCGGTTTTTTCGGTTTTTAAAAAATTCGGTTTTCCAAATGCATATACCGAACCGAAACCGAATAACGGAAAAAACCGAACCGAATAAACCGAATTAATTCGGTTCGGTTTTTTCGGTTATTCGGTAAACCGAAATAACATACAACAGGCAACATTCAACGTTCTCAATACTGATCATTAGGGGTGATTATTCAGCAAATAACCAAACAACAGGCAGTCAGGCAACATGACTAATGAGTAATGACAAGCAACTAAAATTCACACATATTGACTCAATAACTCTTCTGTGATGTTTCCTCAAGAACAAGGAACAAATGATTGCAAAAAACTACAACCAACAGCACAAATCAAGCATCAATGCATCATAGTTAGAGCATCTACCAAATCAAAGTGGATTCGAAATATGGTATTCTCGACGCGGTCCATCTTCTTGGCGCGCGACGACGAGGATGCCGCGGGCTGGGAGGAGGAGTTGGAGGAGACGCCGTTGCCGGCGGAGCCGGATTTCATGGAGTCGAGCTTGCGGGAGTGGCGCTCGATGGAGGCGCGGAGGAGTTGTAGGTGGCGGTGTGGTAGATAAGGAGCCAGGAGATGGCCTCAT
Organism: Guadua angustifolia; assembly: GCA_036346375.1. NCBI lineage: Eukaryota > Viridiplantae > Streptophyta > Magnoliopsida > Poales > Poaceae > Guadua > Guadua angustifolia. The sequence goes on along the minus strand of CM070512.1, from coordinate 54,259,332 downwards.
GAGAGCACGGCGTGGCGCCGAGATGGCCACCACCGAGAGGCTATCACCGTAGCCTTGAGGAGGACAAATGGCCGAGGCCATCTTTTCTTTAAACCGTTCTTTGCCTGCCGGGAGTGGGGAATCGAATTGGGGAACTAGGTTAGGGTTGGAATGTCTTGGGTTGGGGCTTTAGCGAATGGAATATGGAATGGACCGGAATGGTTCTTTGGGCTTTGGGTTGGCGTCTTCGCGTCTGCGTCTTGGCGGCAGCGGGTCGGAGGTTGGCGAGAATTCGGTTTTGAGAAACGGTTTTTGGTTTTGAAAGACGAAAACCGAACCGCAAACCGAAAACCGAATAGTGCTATAATAAAAACCGAACCGAAAACCGAAAACCGAAAAAACCGAAAATTTCGGTTTATTCGGTTCAGTTCGGTTCGGTTTTTCGGTTTCGGTTTAAAAATGCCCACCCCTAGCAAACACAAGCGCCTAGGCCGAAACCCAATCAACCAAAATAGCTAGCCATCTTCGAATTCAATTGGCTTGAAGCATCATTAGGGCTATTCGGTCATCTTCTCTAGTTCAATTCTAGCTCCCATTAGCCATAGCGCGCCCACGCCACTGCTCATCTTCTCCACCTCCGGTCTCATGGTGGCAGGCCATTCCGGCCACTTTCCGACTTCATTAACCGGCAAATCGGAGCCTTCATAACACCTAAAACGATAACTATGTAAAATTAGTTTTTAAAGACTAAATATGACTTTTGTGCTCCATCCAAGCATGCGTCTCGGTACCAATAAAATTAGTTGACTTCGACGGTCTCGATGATAACGAAAGCTAGCTGCTAGCCTGCTAGCGAACCCATATAGTAATACCCTAGAATGTTTTTGCAGCGTGACATATCATACGCGCCCATGATTGTGTTAAAATAAAAGATTTTTTTCGTGAAAAATAACTAGAATGATCTAAACATAATTACGCCTTTTTTCGCATTTATTTAAGGTCCTTTCACGAAAGATTTGCGATTTTGCTGAATCAAAAGGTCTTTTTTGTAAACCATTGCTGAAAGGACCTACACGTAACTACATTTTTTTAGGGGCACTCGAGGAGGGAGGACACAATGCGCGCGATGCCGTGCTCGTCAAAAAAATTTGACTCGAATTCTTTCTACAAAAAATATAATTTTATTTTTCTCGGCGGTGTTTTTTTTTTAAAAAAAAATTGGCTTTCAATCAGTGAACAACGAGGCTTCAGCCGGAAAAGAGAAGAAAAAGGAAAAAGAAAAGGAGGGCATGATTCGTCTTGCATATTCTTACTGGCGGCAGGCCCCCACCCACTGGTCGAGTCCGAGCTAATTAACCGGTTGATGAGCCAGCGGGCAGCTCAGATGCGGCGAGCTAAACCATGCATTCAGCGTCTTTAGTTGCATGCTTTGATTTGAGCCTTTTGGACAGGAGGTCGAGATGTGCACCATTCGCAGTACTTGAGCATCGCTTTCCTTCTTTGTCTCTTGGAGCAGACAAGAAACCTCCAGTGCAGAAAAGATTGGTTCATCCATGATATGAACATGTGTGCAATTGCTATTATATAAGGTGTCGGTATTAAATTAACAAGTTTTTACCATTTTGAGAAGCACCATGAGGTACTATCAAATTACTTTTAAACTGTTGATAGCTCTACATTTTAAACTTTTGGTACCTCTTAGTGCCAACATAACTCAATAGATAGATCGGCACTTTCCAACGATAATAAAAAGTCTTTTACCTCTCTAACCGGAGAATGTAGCTCTAGTTGCTGAGGATAAGAGTTTGCTTTGTGCCGTCTGGGTCATCTAACGACTATCCTGAAAAAGTAAGATTGAGCATACTGGTTTTGATCCAAGAATTGATGTTCATGTTATGTTTTGTTTTTTGAAACAGAGGGGGCGAACCCTCCAATTTCTATTATTAGAAACTGGTACGGTTCTATATTTTTAGAAAAAGGAGTTTCCTCCGGCCTCTGTCGAAGCATACAGCCCAAATTTATTACAGAGTTATCAGATACATAGCTGACCCAAAAAGCAAAAGAAATAATACATAAGTAAAACCAGTCTCTTAGAAATAACAAAGCCTATAATTGTGCAGCCATCCATTATGAGCAAAAAACTTCAACACCACCACTTCCAGACTAAAGCACACAGAACGAATAGTCTCCCGTCCTTCCTCCCGTTGCAAAAGAGCCCAGAACCTCAACCAATATGTTGCCCTGAATATAACCTGCAAAATCGAAACAAATCGTTTCTTCTGAAATACGATATCGTTGCGACAACACCAAATTGCCCAGCAGACAGCCGCCACACCAATATATATCTGGTTTCTCTTATGATTATTGATCCCATTGAGCCAGTCACCCAACATATGAGCCATAGAACTAGGTCGACGAAATCCAGTAACAAAATAAATGATTCGCCAAATAGACCGAGCGTAATGACAATCAAAGAACAGATGATGGAGCGTTTCATTACACTCACAAAAGCAGCACCTATGATTACCCATCCAATTCCTCTTAGCCAAGTTATCCTTCGTCAAAATGACGCCACGTTGGAGATACCAAAGGAAAATCTTAATTTTCAACGGAATCTTCAACTTCCAAATAACATTATGAGAAGAAGGGATGCCTTGATTCATCGCAAATTGATACATAGAGCGAACTGTAAATTTCCCCTTTGTACATAACTTCCAAATAAAAGTATCCTTCTCATTTGATAACTGAATATGCTCAATAGTAGCAACAAGGCTAAGCCAACTTTTTAATTTGTCCCCCACTAACGCTCTACGAAAAGAAATATGAAGTGGCACACTACCCAAAGCCTTTGCGACAGTAATATTATGATCAGTCGCAATATCATATAGAGTAGGAAATTGCTCCTTAAGTGGACGAATCCCTACACAAACATCTTCCCAGAATCTACACTGAGAACCATCATTAATTTGAAAGGATCCGCAGTTTAGAAAATAATTCTTAACCTTCAAAAGACCTTTCCAGAAATGAGAATCATTATGTTTACACCGAACCTGAGACAAAGTATGAGAATACGAATACTTATTCCTAAGCATAGATTGCCATGCCCCATCTGCATTTAACAATTGAAAAAGCCACTTGCTCAACAGACACCTATTCTTAATCGATAGGTTAGCAATCCCTAGCCCACCTTGATCCTTGGGCCGACAAAGAATTTCCCATTTAGCGAGATGGTATTTGCGCTTGGGACCATTACCTTGCCAAAAAAACCTTGAGCGAAAGAAATCCAACTGTTTTAAAACTTCCTTAGGAATTTCAAAAAAAGACAACATAAACATTGGAAGGCTACTAAGAACTGAATTTAGAAGAACTAAATGGCCTCTATAAGACAAATGTTTAGCCTTCCAAGTACTCAATTTCTTTTTGAAGCGCTCTTCAATGCCACTCCAATCTTTATTCCAGAGTTTACGATAATGCATTGGTATTCCTAAATATCGAAATGGGAAAGCACCAACTCCGCAACCAAATAATTTGGTATAGTCCGCCTCACATTGTTTTGCATCACCAAAACAGAATATTTCATTTTTATGAAAGTTTATCTTTAAACCAGATAATTGTTCGAATACGCAAAGTAACAACTTCATATTCTTTGCTTGTTCCAAATCATGATCCATAAACAAAATGGTATCATCAGCATATTGTAAAATGGACAAACCATCCTCCACAAGGTGTGGAATAACCCCTCTAATTTGGCCATCATCTTTTGCTCTCTTTATCAAAATAGCAAGCATATCAACCACTATATTAAAAAGAATTGGAGATAACGGATCTCCTTGTCTGAGACCCTTTTTTGTCTGAAAATAGTGCCCAATGTCATCATTAACTTTGATGCCCACACTACCCCCAGACACAAAATTCTCAATCCATTTGCACCACTTTGAACAAAAACCTTTCATTCGTAATGTCTGCTGAAGAAAAGGCCATTTCACCTTATCATAAGCCTTTTCAAAATCTATTTTCAGTATTACCCCATTTAATTTCTTAACATGTAATTCATGGATAGTCTCATGTAAAATCACTACTCCCTCCATAATATTTCTACCAGGCATAAACGCTGTTTGAGAAGGTTGCACAATCTTTCCCGCAATTACACAAAGTCTATTAGTCGCAACCTTGGTGAAAATTTTGAATATAACATTCAAAAGACAAATAGGTCTATACTGTTGAATTCGATTCGCCTCCTTAATTTTCGGAAGCAAAGTAATGATGCCAAAATTAAGACTAAACAAAGGTAATCTATGATAAAAAAATCATTAAAAAGAGCCATCACATCCTCTCTTATTAAATCCCAAAACACTTGGTAAAACTCAGCCGAAAACCCATCTGGGCCAGGAGACTTATTATGTTCCATTTGGAAACTTCCTCCCGGACTTCCTTTTCCGTAAAAGGGGACGTGAGAAATTCATTCTCTTCCTCAGTGACTTGAGGAATATCCTCAATGTAATCCTCAACCATACTGAAAGAATTATTTTGAGGGCAACCAAAAAGACCTTTATAATAGTTTGTAATATAAGCTTTCAGTTTAATATCACCAATAATAACTCCATCCTCCTGTTCTAACTTAAAAATTCTTTGTTTTCGATGCTTACCATTTGCCATTAAGTGAAAATAGTGGGTATTATCATCCCCTTCCAATAAGTTTTTAACTTTAGCCCTCTGATACCACTTTAATTCCTCTTCTCTCAATAAATGAATTAGTCTATCCTTTAGCATCTGTTTCGTATGCATATCATATTCAGATAGACAATGTAATTCCTCCTTTTTATCTAATGAGTCTATCATACTAAGAATTTCCTTTTTCTCTTTTTTATTATGTCCAGCAACATGTTGCGCCCATCCTCTCAAATATTTCCGCAAAGATCTTATTTTATATTGCCATCTTTGCATTGCCGTATTTCCTCTAGTTTCCGATTGTCATATATTCGCAACCAAATCATGAAAACCTTCTCTGAGAAACCAAACCAAAGGAAAAAAAATGAAAGAAAGATAGACGCCGTCCTCAGACTAAGAAGCCGAAGAAACGACTAGTCCATGCCTACTCTTCTACAGACTACTATCCAGATACTGCAGGCGTCTACATCCATCCAGTTGAGACAAAACAAGACCACGCAAGCCATTACACAGGCAAGACTTTCACACAGCTTCTGTTTTTTGTGATCAATTTCCAGACCGCTTGCAGCAAAAGAACTTCTCCATTATTTCAGTCATGCAGTGTTACTTATCCACCAGTGATCCTTGCAGCTCCAGGTCTCCTTGCTTTGAAAATCTCCATGGCCACTTGTTCAAGTAATCTTGCTCCCCAGAGAATTGTTTCTCGCCCGTTCTCCTTTGTCTACAGTAAGGCCAATGTTCATCCAATAGCAGGTTAAGTAAAAAAAAAAAAAGATAAAGGGTCAGATGGCATTTTAGGGTGTGTTTGGCAGGGATTCAGTTTCTCTATATTCGTGAATCTGAAGAAGTCTGAAAATTTTAGCTTCATCAGATTAAGTGAAATTTGGAGTGTGAAAGTACATTGAGTGTTTAGATAGATCATCTTGTTTATATTTTAGACCAAAAATATATACTTAATTCACTTTATTTTAACCTACAAATTTCAAATTTCAGATAAAACTGTAAAACTCTACTAAATATATCCTTATTCTCAAAACATGCTGCATTCCATAGTTCCCAAATGACCCACAGTACAGCTGCTACTCCAACAGTGGTGTTGGGGGGAGGGTCCCGTACTACCTCGAGTGATGAGGCAGAGAGGTAAGACTGGTTCGGTTCAGCTGGCACTTGGGTCTTAACAGGGAGATGGGTCCACGCGACTTTGAAGCACAATGGCAAGTCAAGTTTACTTTCCCGGACAGCACTCGTGAAGGCAATAATTTGGCCATCTGATCACGGCCAAACTTTTTGACTATGATGTGTAGACAGTGAATGACCTTTTGTAAAAATTTCAGATTAAAATGTTTTACAGAAAATTATTAAAAATTCTGGTATTACTATCGGCTCAAAAATACTTTTTTTAAATTTCTTTTATTTAAGAATTAAAATAGTATTACTTATTTTTAAAAATTTTATCTGAGTTATAAATGAGCTAATAGTGTTTTCATAAAATTTTCAGGTCAAAAATTGAATAATTATTTTCTGAAAATTCTGACACTTCAATTTTCAGATTTTCCATGATTTTGTTTTTGAATTTTAAAAGGCATTAAATGATATTATTAATTTATAATATTTTCACCAGAGGTAAATAATGTCTTTAGGACACTATGATAATTTTCACAGCTCCAATAAGTTTGAGCATTTTATATTAATTCTGATTATGCACTAGTTCTGGTCAAAAGAGATGTGTCCAGGAGCGGATCCACAGTGGAAGAGCTGGGGTCCGATGACCCCGACTCCTCTGTATTAGTCTTTTATATCCTCGCTAAATAATGTTAATGACCCTAACGGCAGATTAGTCTGGACCCCAACCCCAGTGCTCATCCAATCTGACCAGTCATCCGAAAGTAAGCAGCCCGTAAACCGCATGTTAGCAATGACCCTGGTGATCAATTTTTTTAGATCCGCCTCTGGATGTGTCCGGAGAGAAGCCTTGGTTTAAAGACCACCAGGTATGCACAGTATTTGGACAGCTTCGTGGCAACTTCGGCGTGGAGCTTGAGATCTGCAGGCTCGTCTAGGCGAGGACATCTCAATCATGCCATCTCACTGTAGCACATCGCAATGTGCCAAGTCAAGATACGGTTTCTGGGAGCAGCTTGTGTCTGAGGAGCGCAGTTTCTGGGAACAAGTCCATAAGACCATCTCTAATCGATTCTCAGGGTTTCATTCCCTTCTCAGTCCTTGAAGGGAATCCTTTCCCAGATTCTCTTTCCTTCCCAGCAATGCACTCCAACAGATTCCCTTCCACTTTCTCTTCCCTTCCCAGAAATACCTAACTTCTCCTCATCCCCTCTCATCCAACCCAGCAATTCTATATATTGAGGGGTTGCATTCATCAGGTTAGTCACCCATAACCCATTGCCAACTTCAAAATGAGTGAGTCCAATTCTTCCTCAAGTGATGAACTAGGCTTTACTGATGATGAGGACACCCTTCTCTTCGCAATCGCAGAGGAGGAGGAGATGGCAGCGCGAGGTACGAACCGTCGACGGGGATCGGTTCTAGGACATGCGGTGATCAACCGAGGTCACGTTGAAGGGGCGGCTCGGCTTTATGGTGATTACTTCGCTTCTTCCCCCGTGTACGGCCATGTATTTTTCAGGCGAAGGTAACAAACCAGTAGTTGCAGCATAGATGAATGATGTACTTGTAAGGTTTCATTGTGTCTAAGTCGTTCCGCATACGCAGGTTTCGGATGAGCCGGTCCCTATTTTTGCGCATAACGAATGCTGTCGAAGGACACGACGTTTGGTTCCAGCAAAGAAGGGATCGGGCCGGGAAGCTTGGTTTGCATCCTCTTCAGAAAGTAACAGCAGCTCTCCGTCAGCTAGCGTACGGTGTTCCTGCTGACGCTGTGGACGAGTACCTCCGTATTGGGGAAAGCACGGCCCTTGTAGCTCTCAAGAAGTTCGTGAAGGCGGTGGTCGAGGTTTTCGGGGAGGAGTACCTCCGATCTCCTAACGCGGAAGACATTGCTAGACTCCTTGTCATTGGTGAGCACAGGGTTTCCTCGATGCTTGGTAGCATCGATTGCATGCATTGGACTGGAAGAACTGTCCAAAGCATGGCAAGGGCATTCACCGCATACTCAAGAAGCCTTCCATAGTCCTCGAGGCGGTTGCTTCGTACGACTTGTGGATTTGGCATGCTTTTTTTGGTATGCCAGGAAGCATGAACGATATTAATGTGTTACATCATTCTAACATATTTTCTAGGGAAAATGATGGTACAGCCCCGGCGGTAAACTACATCATCAACGGCACTCCGTACGACATGGGGTACTACCTCGCGGATGGCATTTACCCTGAGTGGGGTACCTTTGTTAAGGCAATTTCAGCGCCGATGGGAAACAAGAGATCCACTTCTCGCAGATGCAGTCCGCCGCAAGGTAGGATGCCGAGAGAGCATTTGGAGTGCTCCAGGGTAGGTTTGCCATTGTCAGGGGCCCCGGGCGATGTTGGCACCAGAGTACGTTAAGGCATATAATGACTGCATGCATCATTTTGCATAACATGATCGTGGAGGATGAGAGGAATGGGCCACCACAAGAAATGAACTTCGACTATATGGGAACTTCCGTCGTTACCGGGACGTCACCCAACGGGTCGGTCTTGCACTGCATAAAAGCAACTCAAAGGCGGAGGGATCGCCAACTTCACCATCGGTTGCAGGCGGATCTGGTCGAACACCTTTGGTCACGGCACGGGGGATAATGCAAGTGTAAACTATGTTTCCTTGTGAGAGTGTTATGTATCAATGTAAGGTTCAATAAATAAGTGAACTTGGCTGTACGTGAAATGAAATGGAAAGCTCAAAACAGGATAACCGACAATGCAGACATTACAAATCCGGTAAGTCTGCAATAAAACTAGATAGTTCAAACATTAACACAACAATACACAATAGTAGAGGCCCTCCCTCAAACTAGATAGTTCACACATGAACACAACAAACCAACAAACTAGATAGTTCACACAATAAAACTAGGTAGTTCACACAATACAACTAGGTAGTTCAAACATTAACACAACAATAAAACTAGGTAGAGGGACGACAACTCGAACTAGATAGTTCAAACAGGGATGATAGAAGGCAACAACTACTTGTTTATTCCACGACGACTCGTCATAATCTCAATCTGTCGACTCTCGTAGTACTCGCGAAGCAATCCAGTACACGAGTTCAAGTCGATATTCATAATCCTTTCATTCTCCGCTTCCTCTGACATGGCCAGTTTTTTCTTCTGTATTTCTAACATAGTAGCCGCCTTTTCCTTCTGTATTTCTACCATAGCAGCTCTGGACTCATTCATCTTGTTGAATTGCTCGGAGTACGCACCCATAGATGACATGCTAGACGTACCAGCACGCTTCCTCGCGGCCTTCGCAGCGTCCCGGCCTTGTGGCCTTTCTAGCTCATAAGAGGATGCTTGCAAGGACTGCTTGATAGGAATGTCATTGGACCCTTCATGTGTCCCACCATGTCGTCCCGTCTTTTGCTTCTTGTGGGACAAGTGCGAAGACCACTTCGGATGATCCGCAAGTAGTACCCAACAATGGTGGAACGCGAATGGCTTGCCCTCAATGTCCTGGTACATCGTACCAGCATGGGCCATCTGCAAAATGAGAAGACAATTACAAATGATTACAAGTGCTGACTACAGACGGGGACAATTACTTACCCTATCACGCTCGGTGCTCCCACTCTGATGCACACCGTCGGTCTGATTGAGATACCCAGCATATTTGCTAACACACTCATTTATCAATGACCAGCGGTTAACCAATGCTTTCTTCGATCTTGCCTTCATGTGTTCCTTGCTATAGGTTGTGTAATAATCAGCAATTCTAGTCCAATACGTGTCCGATGATTGGTCCTTCCCAACAATGGGGTCTAGGCTCACATTCAACCAAGCTGAGACTAGAACTTCATCCTCCTGCGCAGTCCATTTGGTCCTCTCGGTTTTGGAGCTGTTTTTGGTCCCCTTCTTCACGTGCGTGGACCGACTCGGGGCAGCATGAGTCGTGCCCATGGTCGGAGGTGCTGCCGGAGGAGATAACCCGTGCACCACAGCATCCAAGTCCTCCTGAAGGAAGTTCGAGTAGTAAGGGTCCATGTCGTCCTCCCTGATCATTGAAAGCACACACACAGTTTGTTATTACGGAATCATGGCAAAGCAATGTGGGAACAATATGATTCAAAGATGAGCAGACATCACATTGATTAAAATTACGGTAAGGATTACAAGTTCATAGCTAGACTTCACCAAAATACAATAAAGCTCACTTAGCACTTGAAAGCCACATGGTCGAAATTAAAGCATACAACACACATGAAGATCTAAACAAGGTGGCCCGAACGATCGGACTCGAATCCACAATCGCTAAGTAGAGAATCCATGGAGTAGTCGCTCAGCGGGGAGTCGTTCGAGCTGGTGTAGTCCGCTGGCACTACGTCGTCCGGATCAACTCCCTCGGCTGATGCAAGGTGAGCGAGCACATTCGGAGAAGGTGGAGTGGTAAAGTCAATCGTGTCCAACGACATCTTCTCCAAGCTGTCGGCTATGAACTCGACCTGAAGAAGTGCGTTGTTAATGTCAGTGGTCCAAGGCTCATCACTTGGAAGGAAGTTGTCCCGAGCGAGTGTCCTGAGCTGCTCGGCTCTCTCCTCCAGCAGATCTCGCATCCTGGAGAGGACGCCTCGAAGGGTCTCCGAGTCCATCTAAAACAGCACGTCAGGACAATAGTTCGGACAGATACTTCACACACAAACAAGTAAAGCATTTATCAGGATATACTTGGCTCATGCAATTCTGCATATAACAAGTAAAGCATCTATGAAGATATACTTGGCTCACACAGAAACAAGTAAAGCACTAACACTGTGTTTGTGAGGATATAGGTTCATAAAACTGTCACATTATTTAACCTTTGCAGTTACAGGCATATATATTTCTGTCATTCTGCTTTTCAGTTGTGCTAATTAGTTGACATGCTCTGCATTAGACCAAGTGAGTTGTTGAGATCAGGTACATTTTTATCTGGCATGCTGGCAGACAGCTCTAGCAAAGGATTTGTTTCTAATATCTCCATTATTCCAGACTGAAAAAATTGCGTATGCCTGTCCACAAAATTAGCATGCTCATTTTGTATCTGATTCGTAGAACTATTAAGGTCAAGCAATACTTCTTTTGGCATGTTATCTGCAAGCAATAACTGTGAATTAGCCATCTCATTGGCTGAACTGTAAATTGAACCGGTGGTAGAACCCGCATGGCATGCAAAGTGGTTTTGAACATTTGTTTGACTGGTAGAAGATATTGATGGATGATAATCCTTGGGATCAGTAGATATTTCTGTCAACTGAGCTCTAGCATATGCATTCTCTTGTAGATCTTCCCCATAAAAGTTCAAACATCGGCTAAACTGGTGTCAGCTCAGCTCTGCAGTTTGAATCAGCATGGTAAATGTTGCCTCATACAACTTGTCTCATACAAGCTAACTGAGCCATACAAGCTAATCACACATACAACTTGGCAACAGGATCAGCTACTTGGCTCATACCCTAAAATGTGAATGCTCTGATCCTGTTGCCGAAAACAAGCTGACATTCTGTAAATCACGGCTAACCTATCAAGAAATCATAAGTTCAGTCATTACCAATGCAAATTGAGTTAGTCTCTAAGTGTGTAATAATATTTGGCACATTTCTGCCAAACCCAATTACCCAAGCTAGCTTTAATTCGCCACAACCAGTAGTTTCAACCAGAGTCAACTCCTACCTCTGTTAGCATTATGAGTAAGCATCGATAAAATGAAAATACAACACAAGTGAGCCTCTAGTCATAGCTGGGTTCAAACTTCAGAATTCAGGAGCTCATGTGGTTTTTGCAGCTCCAGAACAGGCTACAGGGATTCAAACGAAATTCTTGGGCCGAACCTAACTTTGCATGGGTATAATTATTCAAACGAAATTCATGGAACATAACTTGCACCAGAGAGGATGCCCAGTTTACTAGTTGCAGTCAATTATGCCAAACTAAATTATGCCAAACTAAATTATGCCAAACCCATGAACTACATTTCTGTACACCCAGCGGAGATCACATATGAAATGTCAGGTTGCACTAACTCGAACTAGTGCTCATTCAATCAATCTTCCACACCATCCGGTCATCATCACCCAACCCAAGTATCCCCAATTTCCCAGATCTATGTTCTGGACTGCAATTTCGGTGAGGAACAAATTACTTGTCGGCGATTTCACCCCATCCTGGTTTTTCCCCCAATTTCGCACTGATGACGGGACTCGGTTCAATCGAAGATCCCACAACCTAATCCATTTCAAATCGGCAAATGTAGTGGGCGTCGATGTGTACCTCAACGTGTCGATTTCCATCTGCCCGTCCTCCTCTCCGGCCGGTGAGGCGGAGCACCTTCGCTCCTTGCCCACGACGCCCTTGCCGACTGCCGCCCTGTCCGTGGCGCCGCGCGAAGCCTCGGCAGTTGACGTCCGCAGCACCGGGCCAGCGCGAGGGGAATGGGGAGCGCAACCCTGGGCGGAGGGATCCTCTCTCCTGTCCCTGCTTGCATGCGGCGCGGAAGGGAATCGGTTGGACGAGCTGGGAACGCTCTCTCTTCGGCGTTTTTCCATGCGGATGGGAATGGGAAGCCTGGAGGGACTCGGTTGGAGATGGTCTAAGAGGTGACCTGCTCCACCTCCATTGGACAGTAACGATGATTCCCCATCCGTTAGTTTACCATCTGTACGTACAAGGGACTGGACAAGTGCCTGCTTTACTTCCGCGGTCAACCCAACAGCAGGTTTCTTCCCGGCTGCCCTGACGGGTCTAATAATTAATAGGTAGTCAAATTTCTGGTGGAAGAGCCCAGAAGCTACAAATACCCGGAGCAACTCCAACGACTCCCAGTCGATGAAGAGTTGTCGATTACAACGAAGTAACGAGTACTGCCCAAGCTTGTGTTGCCAGTAGCGTTCCCTTGACGCACAGTACACACCAATCTTGGTAAGAAGCTCTTTAAATCTCATCATGCCGGTGCAGCAGCAGCTTCCCCTTCTGAGATACTGGCAAACAAAGGATAGTCTGCCCCAAATGGACGTCCAGTAGAATAACAGCTGCAGCAATTCAAGGCCAGCAGTGCATGCAAGTGTCAGAAATGCGATAAGAACATCAGCTGCTGTGGTGTTCAAAGGAACGGGCCCAGCATCCTGAGTACGGTTGGAAGTGCTTTCCACACGGCCGGCTAATACCAGATACGCTGCAACAGCTATTGAGATTGTTGGGATCCGCTGCGCTCCTGCCATCTTATAGCCCACAGTGATCCAGCTCCCCCCGAGATCAACACCTAGTCTCGGCCCAGGTCTCCCACATCCATTGGCCCAACCAGAGCCACAATCAAGGTCCTGGCCCAACTCAACCCAAAAGACTAGCCTGATGGGTGAGAGATGCCTCCACCTTTTATGTTGTGCTCCCCCATCACCAATATCCGATGTGGGACTAAACCCAACAATCTCCCCCATCACACATCGGGCCCAACAATCTCCCCCGTGACATCAAGCCCATGTCACCCTGAGACTTGTTTTCAAGGCTCCCCCACAACTGTGCGACCCTGGAGACGTTCCGGGTTTTAAACCTTGGGCTCTGATACCACTTGTTGGGATCTGCTGCGCTCCTGCCATCTCATGGCCCGCAGTGATCCGGCTCCCCCCGAGACCAACACCTGGTCTCGGCCCAGGTCTTCCACATCCATTGGCCTAACTAGAGCTACAACCAAGGTCCTGACCCAACTCAACCCAAAAGACTAGCCTGATGGGTGAGAGATGCCTCCACCTTTTATATTGTGCTCCCCCATCACCAATATCCGATGTGGGACTAAACCCAACAGAGATGGCTGAGACCATGGACAAAATGGTTGATAGCCATGGTCTATAATAGAGGACAGCATACTTGGTGAAGAAGAAATCATACATAAAAGCTAGCTCAACCTCGACCACCTTGCACTACTACAGAAAACATCATCACAGACGGTTTGCAAGCGTCGCCGAGAGCGGTTTTGTGAACCGTCAAGAATAATAAGTCTGTGATGAAGGAGATCATCGAGACGGTTCTCTACCCGCTGCGAGAAAATATATATCATGATAGCTTGTATTAATAAACCGTCTGTAAAATTTAATTATCACAGACGGTTATGATTTGAAACCGTCTGTGATAACTAAATATCATAGACTGTTTAAAATTACAACCGTCTGTAATAACTAAATATCACAAACGGTTTCAAATAAGAACCGTCTGTGATGACCTTTTTTCCCACACCCCCAGCAGAACCTCCATTAGTTATGGTGTTGTTCGAAATTTCCATCAATATTTCTACAACGATATTTATAAGGCACAACCAGTTATAGATGTTGTAATTGAATATCTGCACTTCCTATATGCATTGAGGCAACAGTTTGTCCGATTAGGTTAGACTTAAAATATAAACGATATTTATAAGGCACAACCGATTATAGATGTTGTAATGAGTATCAGAGCCATCACGAGCACGGTTATATTTTGAAACCGTCGTGATAGTTCTTACATCACGCACGGCTGTAATATAAAACCGTCGTGATATTACGTGACCGACGGTTTGAGTACATAACCGTGCGGATGTTCCATATTACGACGGTTTTTAAAACCGTGCGTGATCGTCTTGTCTGATATAAGTCTCGCTGTAGTAGTGTTGAAAACCGTGTTGTAGTCGACTGTGCCCTCCTCATTCTCTGGTACGGCCAGCAGCAGCCCCTTGAAGACAAAATCGTGCGTCTTCTGTAGTGTAGATTCACCACAGGCGAACCCAAAGAAGCGCCTCCTCAACAGATGGAAAAGAGAGAAGGAAAGGCATGCATCCTTTAGCTCAGGGCTCAGTACTGTTTCATCAGCGCAACCCCATGCCTTCTCTATGTCGATCACTTCAGGACCATCCTTACGTAATATTTCTTCTGCAATTGACCCGATGGGGGGCCAGTCAACCGGGTAACGGTAGCCTTTCATGCTAACTGGATCCCAGGGTGGTTGTCCTCCTTTGGTCATGGTGTGCTCCTCATACATGTAATCAGCAACCATTTTATTCAACTTCCACGATCTGCTTGCCAGGATATATGCTCCTATTCTGTGGAAAAACTTCAGTACAGCGATGATGACTAGATAAAAAATGACTGCATCGATACCCCTTAAGTGGTGAGCGGCAGTCATGAAAACGAGCAACACATATATATGCATAGTTGAGGAACCATTGGTACAGCAGTCTCGTGGTTTGGTCGTTGTCATGGAGGCTATAAGCTGTGATAGAGTCGGCACAACCAGTGAGGATGTAGAGGGAGATGGCCCAGACGGGGTACATGCTGCTCTTCACTGCCGAGGATTGCATGGAGCCAATAGTGTATGTTACCAGGGAGGAGGACAGGGCGAATGCGCCCAGGAGCAAATGCCGAGGATTGCATGGAGCCAATAGTGTATGTTGCAGGAGCTCACGTGGTGACTTTTTTATCCTTTTGTTTAATAATATAATAGATAGATGGATTTGGTGGTATCTTGGGAGGATGGTAAACACTCTAATAATATACACTTTATAGCTGTGCGATGATTATAGTACTGCGAATGGGAGGTTGTAGCATGTAGTAACACACGAAGGTTTGGGGTCAGTTTGCTCGTATGTAAGTAGATGTTGATTTTGCTTTTTAATTAGGATGATTAATTGTTTATCAGCTAGATTACAATTAATTAGCTAATTCAGTTCATGTATCCCTATCTACACATTGAAGGTCGGTGGTGGTGATTACTGCAAGGAGCATGCTGGGATCAATGCCACAGTACCGACGACGACCTTGTCAAATCATACGAAAGGTGTCCTGGGCTTTTTGAAGAGAGCCCAAGGGGAACAGTGATCCGCATCGAGGTGCTTGTGGTGCTTGCTGCTCTTGTCCTGCTACTCCTCGCCACCTTTGGGTCCCGCCGTCGCCGAAGCAGAAGCTGGCTGATCCAGAGAGTCTCGTGGTTTGGTCGTTGTCATCGAGGCTGTAAGCTGTGATTTGGCCCCTAATTTAATTCTCCATATCTTGATCGGCCGGGAGATGAACTTGAATTGTTCTTCTTTCTCTCTCTACCAAGTGCGACCCACCCCCATTTAACTGTGCACTTAACTGACCCACTTTTAACCCATCTGGCTGCCTTGTGGCCCTGTCTATTCCCTCGGCCTCACTCGTCATTCTCTCTTACCTTCCCCCCTCTCCCTCTCGCCGACAGTGGGACCTGACCCCACTGTCAGTTCCCTCTCCTCCCTCAGCTCACCTCCCCCCTTTGCTTTTCCTCCGCGCGAAGCTCCCAGCCGAGCGCACCTCCTCATTCTTTGTCGTGTTGCGAACAGAATTGAAGGATGATCTCATCATGCAACCGCTAGACCAAAAGACGCGAAGCAAACAACCGTCACAAGAAGGAAAAGACACCTATTAACGAAGCAACGCGTTCTCTCATCTCTCCCTCTCCTTGTAATCCCGAACGGATGCAAAGCCACCCGTTCACCATGTATATATATTGATCAATGAATGGAATACAATCATAAGTTCACATACATCATTGTCTCTACTTTTCTACTTATAATACGTTATCAGTACTCTTGCTCTACTCTGAGTACCGAAAGAGAAGAAGAACAGACAAGAAACAACGGCGTCCATTTCGGTAAGAACAGAAAAATGCCGATCTTCACTGCCGACTACGTCGTCTACATTCTTGTCGATGAGGTTGCCCGTGAGTTCCGACGTGCCACACGTCGTGGATTCTTGAACCGCCACCGTCTCCGCCTGGTGATCCGCCGCGCATTGGTCAGTCCCCGTCCTCCCGGCGCTTGGGCTCCCCGACGCAGAGGTGTTCCTCATCGTCGACGCGTTCGGCCAGGCCCCACCATCCATCATTCACCAGAGCAAACATTACAACCAACATCCACGGCATACCCGCCCGGATCCTACCCAATGAACGGTGGAGGCACATACCTTCCCATGGAAATCCTTGACACCATGTCAGCCTCTCGGCTGCCTTCACTAACTCCGGTTGAAGACGCACCGCCTAATGAAGTGGCCCCGCCCGGTTTTGGTTTTCCCCCCACTATGGCGGCCAGAACCGGGGCACAGCCCTTCTTCACCGGCCATGGCGCCTCCGCCCCGCCTCCTCGCGCAGTCCCTTGGGACTTGGCTCTCTCACCTCGCCGTGCGAGGACGGCCACGGCCCGGCGCTCCATCGCATGATACCGGTGGGCGCCGCCTTCTTCACTTCTCCACGGTTTGGTGGCGGCGGCGATCGATTCTTCTCCTCCCAGATGAGGGGAGGCTCCCTGATGGCGCCGTGCGACAAAGGGAAGGGAGCGCCGCCCTGCCAAGAGCTTGATTCATTTGTCGGGCGTGGATGGTGAGCAAGTGACGGCGGCAGCCATTGTGTGGGGAATGGTTAGGGTTGAAACCCTAACCCTAACCAGCGATTCTCGATCGCCCTTTTATTTGGCGCGGGCAGTCAGTGTGTGTGGGCCAAATCGGCAGCCCGGGCCCAAGTTTGCGGCCTGCTCGGTTCCCCGCACGTATGACGTACGCTGGGCCGAAATGGCAGCACAGGCCCACGCGCCAGTTTGCTGCTTTACTCCCCCACATGTGCGCCAATGGGCCTCTTCACGATATGAGCCCACGCAGATCCCCCAATTCCCCAACAGCCTTCACGGTCACAATAAAGGTGGTGAAATCTGATTTCATGACCACTTAATTTATTTAATAAATTCAGTATTTCCAGTATTTATGCATATTAGTCCCTGTATTTTACAGTATTTGTATCGATGTGATGTCTTTATGTTTTAAGACTCCTGATGTTATTGTTATATGTAAATGTATATATGTGTTTGTGTATGTATATACTTTTGCATATGTGTATGTTGTTTGTTATTATTTTTGCAACTTAACAAATTGCATTTTAATAACTTTAAATTCTCACAATTAAGTACCACTTAATTGTCCAGGATTTTAAGCAAATTTAAAAACATGTCTTACATTATTTTGAGAATAAAACACAAGGTGATGGAGTCTAGGGCTATGGCTGCGTCTTATTCAGTTTTCTGAATATTTCTGCCTAGAGACCATGCCTTTTTGAGCAGCAATGAAAATTGCCCATCACTATGAGGTCTACATCATGTTTTGAACTTGATGATTACCTATAAAGTGTTATCTCAATAATGTTTTTGGATATAAGGTCTACTCCATTTATGGAGATTACCTTAAATACATGGTCTACTCCATTTTATGGAGATTACCTTAATTTATGGAGATTACCATAATTATATGGTCTACTCCAACCATCCAAAACTTAAGACATTATTTAAAATTTGCAACTTAAATATTACAACACCACCATTAAGATTTTAAATTAACCAAAATTTGGTGAATTAATAAATCGATGGTTATGCCATGTAGGAAATGCAAAAAGAGTTTGAAGAACTCGCCCTTGATGGGAGCAATTATCCTTCATGGGCATCGGATATGAAAATAAGTTTTGCATCTCGAGGGATTTCAGTTGCGATAAATGAACCAGTTGAAGGGGCCCCTCCGGTCCCTGAAACAATGAAGTACACTGCTTTACTTTTGTTACGCACTTCTATCCATAAAGATCTCAAGAAAGAGTATCTTTTGGAAGAAAATCCTCGTGCTCTGTGGGTTGCACTTCAAGAACGTTATGAACAGCAGAAGGAAATCATATATCCTGATGCACAACATGATTGGAATCATTTACGCTTACAAGATTTTAAATCTGTGGCTGAATACAATCACGTTGTTCATAGCATATGTAGTAGGTTGAAATTTTGCGAAAAAGAACCAACGGAGGCAGAAAAGATAGAGAAGACTCTATCTACTATGCTTCCAGCGGACAGGGTATTGTGTAATCAATACCGTAAAGAAAAATACCAGGTTTATTCCCAGCTTATTCATACATTATGTCAGACTGAAAAGAATGATGAACTTCTTATTAAAAATCATAAGTTGCGCCCAATAGGGTCAGCACCTTTGCCTGAGATTCATAATGTTCAGAATAACGCTCCGAATAAAAGAAAGTTCAATGGATCTCCATCTGGTAATCCAAAGAAATACTCTGGTAAACGCAAATTCAACAAGAACCGCAGACACCGTGCTAACAAAAAGGCACGTGGCAATGCACAACCTACCCGTGACAATAAAAGACTTTGTTATAAGTGTGGTTGTAACACGCATTTTGCCGCGACTTGTCGTACTTCAAAACACTTGGTTGATCTTTATCAGCAATCCCTCCGTGATGACAAACAGAAGGCACCAAGATATGAAGCGCACTTCAATCTTACTACTGAGGCTCCTAAGGAGGCTGGTTGTTCGTCTTCGGTTCCCAAAGAATCGCCTAACAATGAAGCCCTTATTCAGCAAGTAGACCTTCCTTCAACGGACGACATGCTCATTGAGTATGCTTCGGGTGACATATATGGAGATTTATCTTAAATCTCCAAGTCCGTGATTATTATAGTATTGTGTGTTGTAATAATTAAGAATTTGAAACATGTTTTTAATTTGGAGTTGTATATTTATTTGTACAAACTCATATGTATTGTAATATTGCATTATCGTTATGTTAGATATTCAATACAATGTGTATGTATCTCTATATGTGATGAATAAAGAATTTTAATTAAATTCTTGTTCTTAATATAGATGTCTCTAGAAGTCAATCCCTCGGAGGAGGAATTATGCCTTGTGGACAGTTGTACCACAAACTCTATACTCACAGAAATAAAATATTTCCAAACTCTTAAGAAAAGAGAAGGAAATATTTTAACGATCGCTGGTCGTGATCGTTGATAGTTGGCTCGATCGAGCCACAATCACACTCCTATGGGTACATAGATTACAATCGAGGATGCTTTGTTGTATCCTCGATTCAACTCGTACCTTGTTGAGTTATAGAGATATTCAGAAGAATGGTATTCATGTGGAAACACATGAAGAAAACAAAGAGGAGTATCTTCTCTTAACCAAAATTACTGGATATGGCAAGCAAATATGTGAAAGAATTCCTACTCTCGACTCTGGATTGTACTATACATACATTAAGCCCATTAAACATATTGCATATAAGGTAATTTTTCAAAACGTCGATGCATTCCAAACTTGGCATGATCGACTTGGGCACCCCGGTATCGGGATGATGAGAAAAATTATCACCAGTTCTATCGGTCATGATTTGACGGCTACAAAATTTCCCAAATCTTCGGATTTTGTATGTACAGCATGTGCTACTGGGAAATTGATTTTAAGACCATCACATCTTAAAATCCGGGCTGAACCACTTAAGTTTCTTGAAAGAATTCAAGGTGACATTTGTGGTCCGATTGAGCCAACTTCTGGACCATTCAGGTACTTTATGGTTTTGATTGACGCATCTACTAGATGGTCACATGTGTGCTTATTGTCCACACGAAACCATGCCTTCGCGAAAATAATGTCTCAAATTATTAAGCTGAAGGCACATTATCCTGAACATCGGATTCAATCAATCCGAATGGACAATGCTGCTGAATTTTCCTCCTATGCTTTTAATGATTATTGCATGGCTTTAGGAATTCAGGTACAACATTCTGTACCATATGTCCATACTCAGAATGGTTTGGCTGAATCGTTGATTAAAAGAATCAAGTTCATTGCGCGTCCATTATCGATGAATTGCTCATTGCCTACGTCGTGTTGGGGTCATGCAAGATTACACGCCGACTTAATCCAACCGACCAACGCATATCATGATTCTTCTCCCATGCAGTTAGTACGTGGGAATCCACTAAGTATTTCCCATTTGCGTAAGTTCGGATGTGCGGTGTACGTTCCGATCTCACCACCCCAGCGTACCTCTATGGGCCCTCATAGAAAATTGGGGATCTATGTGGGATTTCAATCTCCGTCGATCATTAAGTATTTAGAACCTCTTACAGGGGATCTATTTACGGCCCAAGATCTTGATCAGATATTCAATGAGGAACATTTCCCGGCATTAGGGGGAGATTTCAAGTACCAGAAAGAATACCGTGAAATTGATTGGAATGCTCAAAGTATTTCATCCTCGGACCCACGTACTCAAGAAACCGAACTTCAAGTTCGAAAAATAATTGGTTTGCAAGATATTGCGAACAACATGCCAAATGCATTTACAAATTATAAAGGTGTCATGAAATCCTTTATTCCTGCAAGGAATGTGCCTGAAAGAGTGGAGGTACCAAATAAAACCACTCAACCCCCGATTAGCAATAAGAGGGGGAGAAGTAAGGCCTCTAAGCAGAAAAAGGTAGTAAATGCAGATCAACCTATGGTTGATAGACACCAAAGTGGACTTGATCCACAACCCTCTTCAGTTGTGCACATTGCTGAACTTGGGACATCGGATAACCCCAGATCCATCGTTACGGGAAATAATGATGAATCTCTTAGGGTGAACGAAATTGCTACAAATTATATTGAGACTGGAGAGTCTTTTGACCGAAAAGCTACAGTTGTCGACACTTATTTCTCTGAGCAGATTGCTGACATCCTGAATGATCCAGATTCTAAGTCCATGGTAGAGTGTAGAAAACGCTCGGACTGGAATCAATGGAAGGAAGCGATCGAAGCAGAGATTGCCTCGCTTTATAAAAGAGAAGTATTCTCGGAAGTGATGCCTATACCTCGTGGCACTTTCCCTGTAGGATACAAGTGGGTTTTCGTCCGGAAACGGAATGAAAATAATGAAGTGGTGAGATATAAAGCAAGGCTAGTAGCTCAAGGCTTCACGCAAAGGCCCGGTGTTGATTATAATGAGACTTATTCTCCGGTTATGAGTGGCATAACTTTCCGATATTTGATATCACTGGCAGTTCAAAATCGTCTATCTTTGCAGTTGATGGACGTAGTGACAGCATACTTGTATGGGTCACTGGATTCTGAGATTTACATGAAGGTTCCCGATGGAATCAATGTACCGAATCCACAGGCTAATCGTAACATGTATTGTGTAAAATTGCAAAAGTCATTATATGGCTTAAAGCAATCAGGGCGCATGTGGTACAATCGATTAAGTGAATTCCTTTCTTTAAAGGGGTACACTAATAATGATGACTGCCCATGTGTTTTCATTAAGAAATCCTCTACAGGATTTTGTATCATTTCGGTATACGTTGATGATCTCAACATCATTGGCAACGAAACCGATATTAATGAAGCACGTCATCATTTAAAGACGGAGTTTGAGATGAAGGATTTGGGTAAAACCAAATTTTGCTTAGGTTTGCAACTTAAGCATTTACCTTCAGGAATTTTTGTATATCAAGCTAGTTATATCCAGAAAATATTGGAGAAATTCAATATGGATAAGTCGTATCCATCCAGAACCCCTATTGTGGTCAGATCTCTAGACGTAGAGAAAGACCCTTTTAGACCTCGGGGTGATGGAGAAGAGATATTGGGACCTGAGTACCCTTATCTTAGTGCTATTGGTGCGCTCATGTATCTTGCAAATAGTACCTGGCCGGACATTGCATTTGCAGTGAATCTACTTGCAAGACACAGCGCTGCTCCCACCAAGCGTCATTGGTCTGGAGTGAAGAATATCTTTAGATATCTCAATGGTACAAGAGATCTTGGTCTTTTCTATAGAAGAAACCGAGATCCGATTTTGACTGGATATACAGATGCTGGCTATTTATCTGATCCCCATAATGCCAGATCACAGACCGGCTTTGTATACTTATAAGTAGGGGTGGGCAATCGGTTTATTCGGTTTTTTCGGTTCGGTATTTTCGGTTTTAAAAATTTCGGTTTTGAATTTTCAAACCGAACCCAAACCGAATCATAAAATCGAATCAATTAACCGAACCGGATCGGTTGATTAATTCGGTTTTCGGTTAAACCGAATTACATTGAATACCAATGGCCGGCGATCGACATTGGTCGAACTGCCGAATCGATCCATTCAGAATTCAAAGAAAGGAACGATGTAGTGATGTTAATACCAGCAACAGAAAGTGGAAACTAAAGCATATAGTTAACCCATTTGCATACACAAGAATACAAGATACTTCATACAATCATACTTAGACCGAGCACCACACAAAGACTGAGCACCAAATCCCCAAGCTGCCGAGCACCAAATCCCAAAACAACAAAGAGACAAAGAGAACAAGAAACAAAAGCTAAGCATTCAGCTAAAGCATGGAGAGACCTTCAGACTTCAAGAGCACGTCACAGTGCAAAGAATGCACCTGCGTGATATCGATCCGGGCACGGCGGCAACCACCGTGGGCGCGGCTGACGGAGGACTACAAGCAGATGACGGAGGATCCTGGGGGCCTGGGGCTGCCTGACGTCCTGGCTTGTCAAGCATTCTTGGCCGGATCGAGATCAAGACTCACTGGCGCTGGGGAGATCAAGATCAAGACCCTCGAGACCGGATCTGCGCCTGCCGCCTGGGGAGGATTCTGGGAATTGGGGATGGGGAACTAGGGTTAGGGACCTTAGGGTCTGTGACTTGTGAGTTGTTCGACTGGAATGGTCCGGGAATTGGATCGGGGGTTGGCGAGTGCCGAGTGGGCCGAGTGGCCGAGTAGGGGTGAGTCCGTGACCATCGATGAGAAATCGTTATTTTGGTAAAACGGGTTTTTCGGTTTTTGCAATATGAAAACCGAACCGTAAACCGAAAACCGAATAGCACAAAAATAAAAACCGAACCGAAAACCGAATACCGAAAAAACCGAAATTATCGGTTAATTCGGTTCGGTTCGGTTTTTCGGTTTCGGTTTAAAAGTGCCCACCCCTACTTATAAGGTGGAACAACCATCTCTTGGAAATCTTCCAAACAAACTTTGGTGGCTACCTCTACTAATCATTCTGAAATAATTGCATTATATGAGGCCTCCCGAGAATGTGTTTGACTTCGCAGAATGATAAACCACATACTTCAATCATGTGGTCTTGGTTCCATTGAATCTCCAATCATTATCTATGAAGATAATGCTGCATGTGTGATTCAGATGGAGACAGGTTATATTAAGAGTAACATCACTAAACATATTATTCCAAAATTGTTTTATCCCCATGAATTGCAAAAGAATGGAGAAATAAACATCCTGCAAACTAAGTCATGTGATAATCTCGCTGATTTATTCACAAAGTCTCTACCTTATTCTACATTTTCTAAGTGTGTTGAGGGAATTGGTATGAGACGACTTAGAGATTTGCAGGAGTCAGGGGGAGTTTCTCTCTCTGATAAATAACCTGTTTAATATTATATTGTATTCTTTTCTTTGTATGAGTTTTTCCCTCTTTGAGGTTTTTCTCATATAAAGTTTTTAATGAGGCAATATTGATACAATTTATATGTCGTATCATCTATTTTTTCCCAATGGGTTTTTTAGAGGATGATATTAGGCATGTCTAGTTTATAGACAAAATAATTCCATATTGATCTCAGAAGATGGATTCGATCAAGGGGGAGTGTTGCGAACAGAATTGAAGGATGATCTCATCCATGCAACCGCTAGACCAAAAGACGCGAAGCAAACAACCGTCACAAGAAGGAAAAGACACCTATTAACGAAGCAACGCGTTCTCTCATCTCTCCCTCTCCTTGTAATCCCGAACGGATGCAAAGCCACCCGTTCACCATGTATATATATTGATCAATGAATAGAATACAATCATAAGTTCACATACATCATTGTCTCTACTTTTCTACTTATAATATGTCGTTTCCCTGCCGTGATCTCCCGTGCCTCTATGCCACATGTCATCCCTCTGCCAGCTCTGGCTTTTGCCATGCCGTGCCCATGCCTTGGACGAGAGTAATCTCGAAGCTGCACTTTGACCGGCCACCCCTCGCTACTACCTATATGATTATGAGTACCGATTGGCAACAGCTATTAATACTGGTTTTTGAATCAGTACAGAGCATCCGGGACTGATGCCCAAGGGCATCAGTATCGGTTCCACCAACCGGTATGGAACCGGTACTGATAGGACTAGAAATGTTTCAAAATATGTCGAGGGTGTATGGGAGAAGCGGAACTCGAACCCGCAACCTCATGACTTCAGCCTCACCCTTCTAACCAACCCACCCACCATCGCTACTGATATACATAGAATATGCATTTCTTTTGAACTTTCCTCAAACGATGTATCAAGATTGGTTCAGTAACTAACCGCACTCAAACGATGTATCGATGCGGTTCAGAAACGAACCGCATCGATGCCCTCACATCGATACAGTATTAATATATTGCTTTAGTACCGGTTCGTAACACGAACCGATACGATGAGAGAACATCGATCGCGGGTTCGTGTTACTGAACCCAGCTTCGAAAGCCCATGATAGTCCTGCAGCCAATGATCCGGTACTGAAGCCCTCATCAGTACGGGTTCAAATCCAACCGGGACTGATGAATCGGTATGAATGGTCTGATTTGTAGTAGTGTCTTCTCGAGAGCTCCAAGCCACGGCCGACCACCACTCCTCTCTATTTAATGCGGGGAATGAGCCCCTTAGGATCCCTTCACCTTAAACCTCAGCCCAATTGTCGGGATCCGAATGTGTAAATCCGGACCCTCTGTGTATTAACACTAGTCTGGAAAATGTTTTGAGACATTTTGAACCCAAATAAAATATTTCCAACAAAAATTTATATAAACTTTTCAAATAATTAAATAACTCAAGAAAAGGGCTTAATTCAAATTGGCTCCAAATAAATTCCAGAAAATTCTAAAAATTCCCAAATCACATTAAATGCACTAAAAGAAAAAAATTTGGGATGTTACATCAATTCACCCCTAGAGACCAAGATCAGCTGAATTGCCTTTTTCTTCCTCCCCTCCGGTGGAATCCGAAAAGAAACAAAACACCGATTCGGTGAGCTTTGGTGAGAACCAATGCAATTAATTGGGTATGAAGCATCTTTGAGTACTCATGAACCTTATGCGCATGTTCATTCCAGCCCGTGATCACCGTAGTGTCCCCTCACTGTCGCACCCCTTCCTCAACTCCGGCGAACGTCGACAACCTTCTTCCGAGACCTCTTTTGCACGGTGAGAAGTCCATTCGCACTCCCTAGACTCCAGTGAAGCTCGCTAATCAGTTATGTGAAGCTCTTTGAGCCTCAGTCCCCCATTGCTCCAGTCATCACCGTGACCCGCCGCCGGCCACTGTTGCGAGCTCAAATCCCTTTTGTACCAGCACTAGCCGAAGGTCCCGTTGGATGCGCATAGCCATGCTGAGTCTCACGGTACCCATGGTCGTCGTTCTCTGGCTGGCAATCGCCGGCGGTGAGCCAAGAATCGAGACACGGCTGTGCTTCCCTGTCCCGAGCCACTTACAAGCGGGACCCGGTTGTCAGCCGCGCGCTCACGCGCAGCACGGTGAGAAGCGGGCCCGGCCGGTCAGTTGGACCTCTCCCGTGCGTGCGCAAAGGCTAGGCCACTGACAGCAGGCCCCGCATGTCAATGATCGCAGCTCAATTCAAAAGAGCCGGCACGCGAAGTTCTGAAATACGCTTTCGCTTCATGGGAAGCCCATTTCTGAATTCCCTTGATTTAGTTCAAACCGAAGACATTCAAACGTTCATAACTTTTAAACCATAGATCCAAGTCAAGTGAAACAGTTTATAAATTCATGTTTAAATCCCTAGTTTCATAATATGCTAAAATATTTTAAGTTTGGTCATTAGTTTAAATCAGAATTCAAATTTAAATGCTAGGTTTGAAACTAGCTACTTGTAGAATTTGTGCAAATAGAATTCATTTTGAATGAAACTTGTTTTATCTGAATCCATATTTGAAATTCTATCTGAATATGTAATTATATTTAAATTTGAAGATAGTTTGTATCATGTTCATGTTAAGATTGAACTCTAGATGATTAAGATTCAAATATTTATAACTTGTTCAAAATAAGTTGAAATAATGTAAAACTTGTTTTGTTGTGCTAGTTAGACAGTAGAGGACATGATTTTGAAATAATACTTAGGGTGTACCATGCTCTGATTATTCAAAAATAAATTAGTCCCTTGGTATACTATAATGAATTAGGGCACACAACATCAACCTTTTAAAATGAAATTTAGTTGAACTAAATTCATGATCTTAGCTTCTTCAATTCGTAAAGTTAAGAGCTTGTTTGGAACAGCTCTAGCTCTATCAAAATCTGTGGAGTTGGTGGAACAGGATATTTCTAACTCCAGAAATTTATGGAGTTGGAGCTGTAGGTACATTAAGAGTGTTTAGGTAGATCATCTTGTTTATATTTTAGACTAAAAATATAAACTTAATTCACTTTATTTTAGCCTATAAGTTTCAGCTCTGAACTGGAGTTGGGAGCTGAAGCTCTCCCAAACAGGGCCTAAATAAAATAAGACATAAAAACAAGTGATGTGACTGTGCTGTGTGAATCCTGACCGTTAACTAGTTTAACTGAAACATAGAACATGACACACTTACACCTCCAATAACCACGACCCTGCTTGTTTTTATGTATTGATTTTATTTCATGTGAACCTTGGTAACCATAGTTGGGAAAATAATTAGTTGTCATTAGATGGGAATACTCATTAATAATGGTACCTGCTTAGCCATGTTGTAGAACATTTACTGCTAGATTCGAGAACGACACATTTCTTTATGAACTTTGACAGCCGGCCCGATGGAGTATATTTGCGAATAGGCTTCAGGCCAGCGGTGGGATCTCCTCAATCTCCGTCTCCGTGGCTCCGTGCTCCGAGCTCACTTGTTCCAACGTACTAATCGGCTCGAAAGGGTTGCCAGAATGCTTCTTGATGAACTCGTAGAACTCTACCACATCGCACGACCACGCCCCCTCGAAAGCGATCTGCAGAGTATAGCAACACCAAATCCACAAACCGAATCAATGAATGTTCATACCTTCCAGCTCAGGAGACCATACCCGAACTTCTCTGATAACCTCAAGCTGGGCCTATCAGAGGAGCTAGGAGAGACACAAATGGCGAGCAAACACAGAGCCAATGGCTCGACGCGCTTCTTGCCATTTCCAGATCCTGAGATCTGCGCTTGTTTTCTACTGGATTTGCCATTACTCAAACCACTAAAGGGTGAACTGTATTTGTACATTTGAGACCGAGTACTGCTGGTGCTTAATCTCTATGACAAAAGTTGAAATGATTACGAGCTTGCAGGGCTGTACAACATAGGAATCTTATTAACGCAGTAAGAGCTAGATATATATAGCACCTAAGACAACCATTTCAGTACTAGCTGAGTAAAAATAGTTTGGAGATAGTAGCAACAAAGCATAACGATAGAGCTGCTAAGAATAATGTGATTAATGCCTAACATTGACAGATGCATCGCAAAAATGACAAGTGGAACAGTAGAGTCAAAAACTTACAGGCTCAAAGCGTTTCCTCCCTGCAGGATAAAAGAGGATCTTGAAGTGTTCCCCGATCGATAACTGCAACAAGAAGCAAGAGTCAGTTCTGTGTCCTGCGAAGTGGTAGTAAATATGAATATATTCATATGGGCATGCAAAAAGTCACATTTTCAGTGCATTGGAATTCAGTAACCCAACTACCCAAGGAAAAATATCAAATTACATGGCCACAATAGATCCATGAATTCAAGCTTCAGCACAACATGCACCTGTTGTGTGAAAACACCAGCCTTTACATTTTCGCCCCTCCCTGGACAGCTCTCCGGTGAAGCATCTCCCATCTTCCAATCTCTCTGGGGTTAATCCAAGCACAGCACGAGCGTCTTATCCCTTTTAAACAAAGCAAGCAAACCAACAGCAGCTCGTTCTACTCTCTATGCTTCTTCAATCAGACCAGAGCAAATCTACGTACCCTCAAAGCGCCGCATGGCTCGCTCTCTCGTGCGGGCCCCACAAATCGATCAGCGCTTATGCACGCGACAAGCTGAGTCTCTCTCCTGGTTTATTTCTCTCCCCAACACGTACGTCGTATTTCTCTAACACGGCGAATCGACAAGCCAACGTGGATATATTATTGTACCTGTTCTGACTGGGCCATCAAAGTGCTTGTTGTCGTGCTCAAACCAGCCAGAGTTTTTTTTTTTTGAACACAGCATGGCTGTGAATTATATTAGATAAGGAAGAAAGGAGAGTACATGGCGCAGGAGGCTGCGCCCGGATAATTTCATTTTACAAAAAGGTCGAAAAGGAAGGAAGAAAGAAAGAATTAGAGAAAAAGAAACTACTCGAAATTACAGAGGAGAAGCTAGTCGATCAACTAGGTGTTTTAGATGAGATGCACCCGCAAAAGTCCAGATCGCGACGTCTTCTTTGATGGATCGGAGGATGTCCTCATTAGTCTTGCAGTCGTTTCGAAATACTCTATTATTTCGCTCCTTCCACCACCGCCAGCAAAATAAGATGATCAGAGTTGTAACGCCTTTGCGAGGCCCCGCGTGGCAGTTCGTGAGTTGCTGGCACCAATGTTGGAAATTGGCATTTTCACCCCAACAACCTGGGAGGAGCTGTGGTAATCGCAGCCATCTAGCAACAGCTGCCCATAGTTGCTTGACCTCAAACCAGCCAGAGTTAAAAGGACCTCCGGAAAGTAGGGCAGCTCATTGAGAATAGGGATGGCCACCTTTGGATTCTCTACCTACACAGATCGGGCGGGAGTCATGGATGCCCAACGGAGGTCTTGGCCTCTTGGGACGGCAGAAGGGCACCTAGGAGGGCAGGCCGGCCTCATCCTTGTTGCTATATATATATATATATATATAGCTTCCCCAGCCAGTCCAGCTTAGCTAGGTTGTTGGTAGTCTTCATCGGTTGATCGGGTCCATACATAGGATGGTATATCTGCATTTGAAACATGTCACCATGGGCAAAAAAGATGTGCAATTTTCTCAAATATCTGCCAAGACCATACCACCAGAAGGACATCTTTTGATTCATCCAAAACAATTTGATCTATGTTATTGCCGACAACAATTTTGACATCCTCATCATTCTGTTTGGGAACACAATGCTGGATGTTTCAGTGAAGTACAACGAATGAAGAAAGCGGATATCAGGTAATTCTCGAGACTCACAGATTCAGGTACTGTTCCAGATATGCAGAGCTTGTCCTCGAAGAAATCTTGAGCAAATTTCTGTGTATGGGCCAGAAAATTAAAGATGTGAGTTGAAGTTTTCTTGAACAGATATCCTAAACAAGTTGCATATTGTCTGGGCATATTTAAGCAATAACCTTAATGGTGTCCAGTGACACCTCACCATCAAGTGGAAGTTCCCTTTTGTCCTCTGTAGTATAAGCAAGAACCTGCAGAGCCACATAGAGTTGAAAATTTAAAAAACCGTATCATAAAAATTGAATACAAAAATGAACAACGACAAAGCCTTTGAATCCCAAGAAAGTTAGGGTGGGATAGAGATGTAACCCAACAAAAGCCAAAAATAAAGAGAAAAGCAACGTAAACAAGGTAATAGCAATATCTATCGGGCATATGGATTGCCAATTTCAACGTACTCCAATCCTATTCTAGGATTCAAGGATCATTCTTTGGAATGAAATCAAAGTCAACGATGGATGCTGTTTCCATGCAAGATACCAATCTTGAAACAAAGAAGGCAAACAAAATGAGGAATTACCGTAGTCTCTTGTCCAGTACAAGGAATATATAATAATTTGGCAGCTTGTTTACCTTCTTCACTGTCTCGCTCCAGAAAGAAAAATAAAAGCTGCACACGAGTAACACCCCTCATCAGTGAATAGTTAAAAAAAAAAGCACGCCAACAATAGTAATAATAACAACTAGTACAAGGACAGCTAACGATGAGTTGGATACATGAATTTCAATATAGCACAATGCAAGGAAAAAGACAAGAAAAGAAGTTCATAAAAATATTGGACAGGTCAACAGAAAGAATTACCTTTCCCTTGAACGATTTTGCTGCTTCCTTAAAGTTTGGCAGAAATTTCGAAGACTCGTTTGCAACAGCATGTAGTATAATCTGATTTGAATAAAGTGGGTCAGTATATATGTGGAGAACGAAAAGGAAAAGGTATTAGAGAATGCATTAAAGAGGTCCAATTGTAGACAATGTGACATGCCAGTTTCTGGATCGGATGACCATCGAGAGATGAGACAGTGTTCTGTGTAAGTGTGGGAACCAAAGGGAGCTTGTTCACAGACACAAAATCGGCAATGGCATACCTTTTGAACTCCCCATCTACATCAATTATATACAACCCAGCAGTCAATATATGCACAAAAGGTAGAGGAAAATTCTGGTACTGGAAGCCAATGTAACTTGGATGAAGGCATGCACCATATAATGTGAACTCCTCCTCTTTCATGAGCAGTACTAGGGACGGGAGCTTTGCTGCTGGGTCAATGTGGAAAAGCTTAGCAATTTCAGGATTTGTAGTCCGGTAAAAGCTGACACGTTCTTCCAGCTTTGAAGCGGCAGCAAGCTCATCACTGTAACAACCCTGTCGCATTTGGGGGAATTCAAATAGTCTCCAAGGTCTAAACACACAAGAAAAAGAAAGGAAGTAGTACTATACTTGGTTGTCGGATTGAGGAGTAGGATTAGCAGATTAGAGGCAACGGCATTACCGAAGAACAAAGTATATATATATAATATAATATAAAGAAGAGAAAGAAAGAGCTCGTACGGATAGGGAGTCGAGGAATGCGACGACGACGGCATGGTTATCCTCGGTGAGTGTGCACTCTTTTTCTTGAAAAAAGTCGGTGAGTATCCTCTGGGCGTGGTCGATGGCGGTGACGTCGTGCAGATTACCCGGAAGTTTCCACTCGCGGATGCTGAGGTGGCAGAACAAGGCCCATAGATGGGTGATGAACTCGCCACCCTGCGAGAGTTGCCGCATGTGCGCCTCGGCGTTGCCATATGGCGCCGCGTAGACCAACATCCGGACCCACACATCCGCCAGCGTCTCCCAGGGGTCCGAGCGATGCATCAAGTCAAGAAGCGGAGGATCTCCACCGACACTAGCATGATTGTTAATGTCCTTGATCACGATGTTGCCTCCGTGTAGCCGTGACCAGTATTGACGGTCTAACATTGCCTTAAGAAGTGCATCCTTGTCCCGAGCTTCCCGTGCCGCGTCCGCAAAGTGATCGTACGCCCTCCTCGTGTCCGGGACCGGCCCAGGGAGTAGCTCCGGCGCTGACACCACCAAGTAGGCGCAATACTTGGACAGAGCATTGGCCACGCGCCGGTGCCGATTCCTATTTCGATTCTCTTCTCTTTCTCCTCCTCCAGCTGCTGCTTTTCTGCTGAAACAACCTGCTGCTGCTTCGGCTGCTTTGCCCTCCACCTTGCTCATGGCGGCATTCTGCTTCCTCTCCAGCTCCAGCTCCTGCTCCTGCTCTGCTAGTTCGCAGTACCACGTCGCAATGCACCACGCCATTACACATCTCGTGTATCTGAAACCATGCGGTTCCGGTTCGAATTGAGGGGTATAGGTGTAGGGAAGAAATTCTTCAATACGTTGATCCTGAGCAAAGGATAACCAATCCCCTTCTGACCTGTCGGATTTGATCTTACCAAGGAAATCAATAATGGATGCCTTCACATCGTCATCCAACCTAATGGCAGCTCTTTTGTTGATGTCGCTGCCCAACAGGTCCCAGAGCACCTCCCAGATGTAGTCCAATCCAAGCATCTTAACCAAGCGAACACATCCCTGGTAGAGACGGTCAACCATGGATTTCCCTCTCCTGTGCCTCCCTTTACCTTCTACTACTTCTTTTTCCCCAGTAAATCTCGCTTCCGGTAGCATCGAATACTGGTACTGGCCGATCTTACATTGCCAGAGGCACTTGTCAAACCAATTAGTGCCGGTAGCTACAAACACTTTCAATCTCATCCACAATGCCAGACAGTACGGTGCTTTACCCTGTGCATTTTCATGTCGTTCCTGGTGTACGCACAGACAACGGCAAGTCTTGCCCAGTTTGATGTCCAGCACCGAATCATCTGCAACAACTGCAACAGAGCCAGGGACACCAATATCACAAAAGTGAGAACAAGGTCTGCAGTCGTGGTGTGCAAAACGTTGGTGCAACCACCAGGACCAGAAGCAGGATGGCGGCTAGTCATTGTCCCAGGAATGGCAGCTGCTACCCCGACGAAACATATCCCAGTGAATGAAGCCAGTGCCCATAAACTAGCAGTTTTTGCTTGATAGTAGTGAAGGAATGCGTTACCAGTGAAAAACACATCGAACAGAAAAGCCAATTCTATCTCAATCACCTTCAAGGCCCACTTGTACTCTATGCCCTCCGGTGTATGTGGATCAACCTTACGACTGTTCAACCCAAGAAAATGCCGTTGCAATCTATGAGACAGACAGTAGGCAACGCACGCATCATAACAGGACTGTAACTCATCCTTCTTTTCCTTAATAACTCATTTACATCACTTAGACGAACATAATAACTATCGGCAGTGCCCGTGCCAGTTGGAAAATCGACGATAAACTCAAATCGTGGCACATTTAATGTGCTTGCCGGATCGGTGGAATAATCATATCTTAAAGCCAATGTTTCTCCAAAGTGATATCGGTCATCTAAATGTTGTACCATGTTTCGCATTCTGCTTTGTTGCACAAGCGCCAATGACCTATGGAAGCCCTTGATGAAAGTGACGGCAGCTAGCACGCCGATGGCCGTGTTACCAACAATACTGGAGATGGCTGAGATACTCATCAGCAGGACATATCCGCAGTGGAGGCAAATCCCATATACCACCTTTGAGAGCGGGCCCTTGTAGTCAAGACCGTTGTAGCTGGTTACTGGATCAATGCAGCCAAAGATGGTGAACAAGGACACAGTCCATATGGGATACATCTCGCTCTTTACCGATGAAGATTGCATTATGCCAATGCTGTAGGTCCCAAGAGACAGAGATAACACCTGTGCAGCAAAGAAGCCCTTTTGGACTATCCAGCGATTGGACCAACGGCGGCACGACCCAAAGGCAATAAGGAAGAAAGTGATCACGATGGCCACAACTGCCAATGCCTGGATACGGAGCACTGTCCCCCTTGGGCTCTTCCACAGATCTCTTAGATGATGCATGGAGGTTATTGATGTTGTATTTCCCAAGTGCCTCACCATATTTCCCATCCGGCGATAATCCACCTAAATAGGGCAAGGCATGTTGTAACGCAGCGTGACAACAGAGATATAACCACAAAGAAACATTTTTATCAGGTCAATTTTTAACTGCCAATTTACATGCTAGTTTATTTTCCCAGCATGGAATAAATGCTTATGAGCAGCACTTTTTCTCCTATATATGTTCTGTACAGCACATATCTTTTCAATTATCATGACGGCATTTTTGGATCTGCGCAATTGGAGGATTGTGCTACAACAGAATTGGCCATAACCAGAATAAGAAGAAAAAAAATAGCACACTGTAGGTGCTGGTAAACAACTCAGGAAGCGGTGCTTTCTAAACAAAATGAAAAACAAAAAACTGAAAACCGAAGAAGTATCACCGATTTCTGCCGTTGCAAACAAAGTTGTGCGTTTTAAGGTCCATTGCAGAGCTTCCATCCAACAAAAATTACACAGAATACGTTTTCACTGCGACGGATAAGGAGTTTCGAGTCACGTACCATGGATGTGTTTTTCTCTTCGAAGCAGAGTTGAGCTCCCTGTTGCAGGAGACGACGACTCCTTTCGGAAAGCCTACAGGCCGGCGTCCTCCTCTGCTCTGGATGCTGCAAAAGCTACCAGAGCTCTCTATGACACCTTGACGGGGCCCTTGCCGGCTTCTTCTCTATGGTGACTACCCTCGCGGTCGCGGCCGCGGGATGCACGACAGTGCACGGTGAGGATGGCTTTGGCTCACTTTGTCCTCTTCCAGAGGGCAGCCGCCGCATGGAGCACAAAAGCTGCGAGCGAGCGAGACCGTGCCGGAAGCTATTCCCCGTGCGGCGGGGTAAGTGGCGGCCGCGCCACCGCGCCGTGTGCCCGCCGAGCCGCCGCCGCGAGCTGGCCGGGCCTCCGCGAGCCGGCCAGGCCCGTGCGTGCTGGCTGTGCCGCTGCGAGCTGGGCCGTCGCGAACCGGCCGTGCCGCCGAGCGCCGCACGGCGGATGCTGGAGGGAGAGAGATTCGAGAGAGAGGAGCCGTGAGAGGGAGAGGGATTCGGTGAGAGTGTGAGAGAGATCCGCGGGACGGCGGGAGAGATGAGGGAGGGACAGAGGCGGAAAGAGATGGGAGGACGGGACCTTCTCTAGAGAATTCCTTCGATGCCACTAGAATTATAGGACTTCCCTTCATACTATTATAAAATTCTTAACTACCCCTCAGTACCACCAAATAAAATTTCACATCCCTCCTATGCCATTTCCGTTTGCTGGCTGTTAGAAGAGGGTAAAAATGGTGAGTGAAATGACAATTTTGCCCTTGTAACATATTTCAGCTAATTCCCTTATATGCCATTGGGGCAGATGGCATGATGAAAGAAAAAAGGATCATTGCTGTATGCTCTCGAACACATGTTGTCGGTGTTTCATGAATCGGCTAGTGAATTTGTCTAGGGGTCGCGCGCTCCCTTTCCTCGATGGCCTGACTCAGGGAGTCCAAAGTTTATATTGGTTTGGGCGGAATACCCTACGTCCAGTTTGTGTGGCTTTTTGTATTGCTTTGGGTGCGGATGACCGCGTGGTGTTACAACCGAAGGGCTAAGGACCTGAGCCTTGGGCGCCTCGTGCGAGTGTGAGAGAGTTGGAGAGCTTCAGAGCTTGAGAGCCTGAGTTCGAGAGCTAGCGAGCCTATGTGAGAGTCTGCCCGCTGCCAACAGGAGTCCTCCTCATCTAAGGACCTTCCCCTTTATATAGATGAGGAGGCAGGTTTACATAGAGGGAAATTAAAAAGAAAGGATGGGGTTCCACACGTCGTGGAGTACAAGGAGGCCGGTCTTCGTCCATCATCTCTCGGTCTGGAGCTCTCTGCGGTGATGGCGATTGACCTCCATGCGGGGTGGTTGATACAGCGTGCGGCATGGGAAGAAGCGTTGGGAAGGAGCGCACCCGCTCACTGGGCATTACCGGGTGCTGACGTCGTGGCGCTTGACTTCAGTGACCTCCCCGTTGCCTAGGGAAGGGGCGCACCTGCTCACTGTGCGTTACTGGGTGCTGACGTCGTGGCGCTTGACTTCGGTGACCTCCCCGTCGCCTGGGGAAGGAGCGCACCTGCTCCCGTTGTGTCTGTAGGGGCTGGTGGCCGACTGGCGTTGGTCGGGCGGCTTGGTCGGAGCCTACGGGGTGTCCGACCTGCTGCAGGGGTCGGACCTCCCCGAACGGCCTTGTTGGGCTGGAGACAAGCGTCCTTCATGGCCCAGCGTGGCCATTGGTCGGAGCTAGGCTAGGGGCGGCCCATTCGTCGTCTCAGCCGATGGGGGTACCCATGGTATGAGTACTCGTCAGTAGCCCCGAGCCCCCGAGTGGATTGTTAGAGGCGGTCAGTCCTGACGGGGTGCATGCGAGTGCACCCGATGGGTGTGGAGCGTGTTTGAGGGTTTCGAGTGCGCGCGAGCGGACCCAATCGGTCGTTCCAATCGGGTGTGAGCGAGTGCACCTGGTGGGTGTAGCCCCGAGCGGGTCGGGGAGCCGGTCGGGGGGTTGCCTTGGTCGGCAGGATCCGATCGAGTGCGCTCGAGCGTACTCAATCGGTCGTTCTGATCGGGTGCGCGCGAGCGAACCCGGTGGGTGTAGCCCCCGAGCCCCCGAGCGGGTCGGGGAGCCGGTCGGGGGGTTACCTTGGTCGGCAGGATCCGACCGAGTGTGCGCAAGCGTACTCAATCGGTCGTTCCGACCGGGTGCGCACTAGCGCACCCGGTGGGTGTAGCCCCCGAGCGGGTCGGGGAGCCGGTCAGGGGATTGCCTTGGTCGACAGGATCCGATCGAGTGCGCGTGAGCGTACTCAATCAGTCGTGTAGCCCCCGAGCGGGTTGGGGAGCCGTCGGGGTTACTCGCAGATTCCGACGAGTCTTGCGAAAGTGTACTCAATCGGTTATTCTGACCGGTCTTGTGAGCCTTCCCGGTGGGTGTAGCCCCTGAGCGGGTCGGGAAGCCGGTCGGAGGGTTGCCTTGGTCGGCACGGACGACCAGATGCCTTTGGTAAGGTTCTGGTGTCCGGGTGCTTAGTTTTTCGTCGTAGCTGGACGTGTTTTCGGGGCTACGTTTTGCGCCGAAGCTAGGCGGCGTACAGGGCTGCGTTTTTATGCCCGAGCTAGGCGAAGTATGAGGCTGCGTTTTACACCAGAGCTAGGCGAAGTACGAGGCTGCATTTTATGCCGGAGCTAGGCGAAGTATGAGGCTACATTTTACGCCGGAGCTAGGCTATGTATGAGGCTCCGTTTTACGTCGGAGCTAGGCGAAGTATGAGGCTCCGTTTTACGCCGTAGCTAGGCGAAGTATGAGGCTGCGTTTTACGCCGGAGCTTGGCGATGGGCGTCCCTCCCGAGTCCTCATCTGGTGAGGCCGTCTTTGGGGGGAATCGCCGCTGTCTGTTCCACGTGTTACGCCTCGTCTGCAGGTGTGGGACCTGTAGGGGGTGAGCATGCGCATGTTTACCATGTTGGCTTGAACATCATGCTCGTGGAGCTAAATAAGAGGTAATCCGAGTGGGCCCTGGAGATCCCCCCGGTCGGGGATCCCCTAGTGGACTATCCCTTCGTCGGGCGTCTGATCCGCTGGGGGCGACCCATAAGAAACCTTTCTTTACTCATCCCGTATCGGACTCCGGGTCGTCCGCCGACCCAGAGCGCAGTTGGCTACTTCCCATCGATGGGTACCACGGGAGAGTTTGAAGTATGGTCTCGGACACGAGTCGAGGCGATTGGGTCGTCAGCCGACCCAACTATAGTGGCCCTCTGGGGGCTCGCCTCGTCCTCGCCCCCCACTCAGTTTTCCACCGGGGCGGCGCTAAACCCACTTGGTGGGTCAGGCCTTAGAACCCACGACATTGGTCTGGGCCCCGGGTGCGAGCCATTGGGCCCTCTGTCACCTCGAGGCCACAGCGGCCCATTAGGCCTTTCTTACCTATTGTGGTGCGGTTGGTCCAGCCCAGGAGCCAAAGCCGAGGGGTCGTGCGACGCGCTGTTCGAAGCGGTGTCCTTTCGCCCCCTGTCGTCCCGTCGCGATTTAATGCGTAGTGGGGGGAGTGGAAAGGAACCGTCGCATCTTACCAGGGCGTGGAGCAGTTGGAGCGACGGCGCATGCGGCGTTCTGCTCGAGGCGGCGCCTGTTCGGACCACGTCGTCTCGTCTCCATAAATACGGCGTGGGGGGCGTGAGAGCGGCCACGCTCGGCCATTGCCTTTGCTTCCCCGCCTCCCTGCGCTTGTCTGCAACGAGAGAGGGAGAGAGCAAGGGAGCGCAAGTGCCGGTGTGTTCCTCACCTTCCCCTTCCGTTTCGAAACGCTTTGAAGAGCAGATGGTGAGCGGAGGTCACAATCCTGTTGGCGATCAGAGGGCTGGCAAGCGAACGGTGGCTGCAGACCCGCGGGGTTCAACCCCAAGAGGCCCCGCACCGATGCCAGATCCTCCATAGCTGCGGCGAGGGGCGGGATTACTCTGCCCTCGCTTGCCTTCCGCATCTGGGACCCTCCTTCAACGTGAGTTCCCGTCGCTTAGCTTTGGGATGGCTTTGATTTCTTCTTGCTGACACTGGCTTGTTCTCCTTCTTTCTCTCAGTGCCTCTGGCTCGGGTTCATGCTGGCCGCCCGCAGCGCCCCCGCTGGCCGCCTTGGTTAGGGCGGGGGAGGCGGACGCCGCTGGAGCCGCTACCCGCGTTCCTCCGACCGCCCAAGGCAGTCCCTCCGCGACGAGGGCCCGTGCGGCTGGTTTGACGGCCATGATGAAGCTCTGAGCTTCCTTGAGCTCCACCGCAACGGTCCTTTGCCAGAAGCGGGCGTCGTCCCAGCGGGCTCGGGCCCAGGCCGCCAAGGAGGAGCTCGCCAAGACGCGTGAGGAGCTCTGGTTCGCACGCGAGAATCTTATCTCCATGCTCTGCCCGGCCTACGAAAGCATGGCCAGGAGCCTGGAGCCGCTGGGGGTGAGGTTGAACCAGCCCTTGGAGTGTACTGCGGCACAGTACACCTTCGGCCTCACCCGGGTGGCCGAGGCCTTGGCCGACCTGCCCCGCGCCTTGAGCGAGAGTTCTGCTCGCGAGGGGCGGGAAGTCGTCATTCTGGTGGCGGAATACGTCTTGGCTTCGTCTGCGCCGTCGTAGTGCCTCCTTCGACCCGATGGCGGCCGTGCCGCCAGATCGGCGACCATACGCACCGGCGCGGCAGAGTAATGGCGGCGGTGGAGACGGTGGCAAGGCGGCTACACGTAGAGGCCCTAGGCGCGAACATCAAGGGCAGTGATAGCTCCGACGATGATGCCTTCTACTAGGAACCTCCCGGGCGCCCGCTCCTGATTTTTGTTTTCTCCTTTTTTACCTCCTGCACTTTAGTTTCTGGATAATATAATGTAATATATATTATGAGAACTGGGTTTGTCTAATATCTTGGCTGGTCGGCGGGCCGACTGCGAGTTTCTGATTTTATCTTTTGCATTTTCTCTTTGTGGTGAACACTTGTTGGATGATCGTCGCTCAGCCTTCCCCTTCTCGAAGATGGCTCCCACGGCCTCTTCGCCCGAGGCGTGGTTAGTCGCGATGTCCAGCAGCTCCTTGATGGTTCTGGGCTTGTTGCAGCCCAGCTTGTGCACAAGGCCTTGCAGGTGGTGCCGTAGATGAATGCCCCGACGACGTCGGTATCATGGATGTTGGGGAGTTCGTTGCACTGCTGCGAGAAATGCCGGATGTAATCACGGAGAGACTCGCCTGGCTGCTGCTTGCAGCTCTTCAGGTCCCAGGAGTTTCCGGGGCGCTTATAGGTGCCCTGGAAGTTGCCGACGAAGACGTGCTTCAGGTCAGCCCAGTCCCTGAAGGATTTTGCGGGCAAGTACTCGAGCCAAGCTCGAGCTGAATCTGCAAGGTAGATGGGGAGGTACTGAATGATGAATAGATCATCAGTAGCACCACCCGCTCGGCACGCGAGCCGGTAGTCATCTAACCAGATGCTGGGGTTTGTGGCCCCGCATACTTGGTTATGTTGACCGACGCCGCGTTGCGGATCCCCCGACCAAACGCCTTAGACCCTGGGCCATCGGGGCTCGGGCTACGATCGTCATGCCGACCGCCGTCTGCGACCGCGATTGAGCCGCCGTCTCTCGCCCTTCGCCGTGCATCAAGAATGGTGCAAAGCGTCGTGGAGGTTGCCCAGACGCCAGGCACCGAGTGCGTGAGGCTTGGGGCCTTCGGGTTGTGGCGCATTAGGGCGTCGTGTTGTTTTGACGCCGGGTTGGCGGACGCCGATCATCCCGGCGGCGACGGGGTCGGTTATTCAAGAGCGCTGAGCGGTGCGAGCTGAGCTCTGATGTGCTATCTGCAAAGACGCTCCACAAGCCCCCGGAGGTTCTGGTACGTGGCCTTGGCCTCCGGGTCAGCTGGCTCGGGATGCCACGGAGCACCATTGCTGTCGCGGTGATGTTCTGGCTTGGGCGTGGGAAATATGGGAGGTCGCGGATCCTCGGCCACCGGTGGTACACCGTCTTGTGGCGCTGAAGGCCGCCGCCAGACGTATGTCGGGCTTGGGCTGACCATGCTCCAGTTCGGCCTGGAGTTTGTCGAGCTCGGCCTGTTGAGCCTCCAGCTCGTCGCCGCTTTGTTGATCTCGGCGTGGTGAGCTGAAGAGGCAGTGGCGTTCGCGCTGATACTCCGCTTCCTGCGCTTCCGTGCGCTGGATAGGAGCTTGTGAGTCCGCGGGCGTCGCGGTCGGGTCGGCCGTGTCTGCCATGTTGCATTCACGGGCATACGGCTCGTTTGTGACGTGCTCAGCATCGGAGCTTGAGTCATGGCTGGAGGCGTCCTCCAGTATGTCATGGATCGAGGCTGACGCGTAGCCAGTCATCGCCACGAGTTGTGAGCTTGCGGGGGGCAATGCCGCCGCCCGCTTGAGCTCACGCGCGCATCTTGCGCCGGGTTGTCTGCCTGACCGCGAGTCCGGAGGGAACCTTGAAACGTTGGTTCGGAAGTCGTCGCGCCGAAAGCTGGGCGAAGGTGTTGATGAGCGCAAAGAGCACTGCCGTCGTCCTCGTCCGCGGGTGCGGGCGAGGTACGCCCTCGATGCGTTCGCGAAAGGTGTCGTGGTCGAGGTCATCAAGCGCGCTTCCGAAGACGGCGTTGTGCTCAACGAGCTCCGGCGTCGTGGCCCGCGCCGGGGCCTCGAGCCGAAGGTTGCCGAGGTTGTCGGCGATGGAGTCCAGGCTCCTAGTGCATGCTTGGGCCTGTGAGGTGACGGGGTCGAGCATGGGCTCGCCCGCCGGGGTGACGACGAAGTCGAGGGTGCCGAAGCAGATCCGCCCCCCCGGGGAGAGTGCGCCGTCACGAACGAATGAAGCCATCGAGGAAAAATGCGGGAATCCTGAGATGACGACGCGTGAGGCCCCTACCTGGCGTGCCAACTGTCGGTGTTTCGTGAATCGGCTAGTGAATTTGTCTAGGAGTCGCGCGCTCCCTTTCCTCGATGGCCTGACTCAGGGAGTCCAAAGTTTATACTGGTTCGGGCGGAATACCCTACGTCCAGTTTGTGTGCTTTTTTGTATTGCTTTGGGTGCGGATGACCATGTGGTGTTACAACCAGAGGGCTAAGGACTTGAGCCTTGGGCGCCTCGTGCGAGTGTGAGAGAGTTGGAGAGCTTCAGAGCTTGAGAGCCTGAGTTCGAGAGCTAGCGAGCCTATGTGAGAGCGTCTGCCTGCTCAGCGTGAGTCCCTCCCTCATCTAAGGACCTTCCCCCTTTATATAGATGAGGAGGGCAGGTTTACATAGAGGGAAATTAAAAAAGAAAGGATGGGGTTCCACACGTCGTGGAGTACAAGGGAGGCCCGGTCTTCGTCCATCATCTCTGGTCCTGGAGCTCTCTGCGGTGATGGCGATTGACCTCCATGCGGGGTGGTTGATACAGCGTGCGGCATGGGAAGGAGCGTTGGGAAGGAGCGCACCCGCTCACTGGGCGTTACCGGGTCCTGACATCGTGGCGCTTGACTTGATGACCTCCTGTTCTCGGGAAGGCGACTTTGCTCACCGTGGCGTTCTTGGGTGTCTTGACGTCGTGACGCTTGACTTCGGTGACCTCCCCGTTGCCTGGGGAAGGAGCGCACCTGCTCCGTTGTGTCCGTGAAATTTGGTGGCCGGCCGGTAGGGGTGAAAAACGGAAAGTTTCCAACCGTTCAAGAAAAACGAAACAGAAGCTCATTTTCAGAAACGGAATCGGAAAGTGTCGGTACGGAAACGGAAACGGTAATTTTTTTCAGAAATGGAAACGGAAACGGGAGAGCTAGTTACAACGGAAACGGGAACGGAACGGAAATTCCGTCTACAGTATCCGAAAATTCCGAATTTAGCCCAGCCCACCAATTCACCAAAAGCCCACCAATTCGCCCAGCCCACCAATAACCCTAGCTATTGACTGCTCTGCTCCCTCTCCATTCTCCGGTCTCCAGGACCCCAGGTTCAGCCTCCAGCCTCCACCGCGACTCCACGCCCCACGGCCCTCCCTCCAGCGCATCTCCTCCAGCTCCAGCTCCAGCCATCCAAGATCTCCACCGGCCGGCCTCCACCGCGACTCCACGGCCCTCCCTCCAGCCTCCACCGCGACTCCACGGCCACCCCCGACCTCGCCGCGCCCCGACCACACCGCCCAGGCAGCCGCCGCCGACCTCCGGCCATCTCTTGTGTCTCCACGGCCGCCCCAACCTCGCAACCTTCTCCTCCATCCTCCTCGAACTCCCGCTTCATCGTGGCCTCGGTATCACCACAACAGCTCTTCACCTCTCTGCTTGCAAGAAGGGGAGACTGACCTCGCCGTCTGGACCACCTTGCCGTCCCAGACCTCGACTACATACTGACAACAAGTTCTATCTGATCCAAGTCTGAATTCGAGTGATATTCGTTTGTCGGGTTGTATGCTTAAAATTTTAGTATTCTGCTGATTGCACTTATGAACAAAATTATTTGATCTCAGATTCTGCGATTGCACTTTTAGTACAATCGATATGTATTATGTTGATTGAACCTTGTTGTATGAGGTCATTTCTGTTATGTTTTTTATTGCATCGTGGGGTGAGAACCGAGAAGGAAGAAGGTACTCATGGTTGTAACTTGTAACAGAGTGGTTGAAGCATTTGACTAAATGTGTTCAGCCGTGATACGTTGTATGATTTGGCATAGCATCTATTTTAACTTTCCGAGGTTACGGGGATTAACTTTCGAGGTCGTGATACAATATGGTTACTTGGTTTTAGTTCAATTTATAGTCTGATATGGTGAGCTTTAGCATGGCTTTGTAGATGAATCCAATGTGGAAAAGATTTATAGTTGGGTCTTAAGTGTTAGCTGCCCTAACTTAAACATAATTGAACTTGCTCAAGGCAGTTCTCTTCTATTAGGTGGGAGTCATTTCTTGTACTTCCCAATCTGGGGAAGCTTGTGATTGGTAAGTATTTTAACCAGTCTTGTAAGCTTGTATGATTGATCATGTACCACGTCTTTGTGGAATTTTTCGCTTTCGTTTTCGTATCCGTTCCGTTCCGTTTCGCATCCGTTTCCATCACTACCCGTTTTTGTTTTCGGGATTTTCGATTTCGTTACTGTTACCGGTATAAAATATGAAAACAGAAACGGAACAGCTATTTACCGACCATTTCCGTACCGTTTTCACCCCTACCAACCGGCGTTGGTCGGACGGCCGACCCCCAGTGGGGCTCGGCTCGGCTTGGTCGGAGCCTACGGGGTGTCCGACCTGCTGCGGGGGTCGGACCTCCTCGGACGGCCTTGTTGGGCTGGAGACAAGCGTCCTTCGTGGCCCAGCGCGGCCATTGGTCGGAGCTGGGCTAGGGGCGGCCCATTTGTCATCTCGGGCCGATGGGGGTACCCTTGGTATGGGTACTCGTCACATGTATATTTGTGTAAAAATACATTTTCACATGTATATTTATTTTTTACATTAAATTATGTCATAAACCTCATTAGTACTATTGATATGGATGTAGCTTAAATTGCTAGTTCAAACATGTAGTATATTTCGTGGTGGCGTGGGAGATCATTAACACAGAAGTTATGTATTGTGATGCATGATGTCTCTGGGACAAGCTGATGGCAATGGGAATTGGCAATGTTGTGCATTTGGACGATGTCACCATCCAAGGTCTACTTCTTGACCTCGACAAGCTCTTGGCTCTCTTGCATCGGCGATGTGCTTGCAGGACATTGAATCCATGGTTTCGATTGTAGATAACAAAATGAACAATGGTGGGCTTGCAATGAGTGTGCTCAAGAATCGCTTTGCGCAGCGGGACCCAAAGGTGGCGAGGAGTAGCAGGACAAGAGCAAAGAAGCACCACAAACACCTCGATCACGGATCATTTGTTCCCCTTGGGCTCTTCAAAAGCCCAGACACCTTTCGTGTGATTTGACAAGGTCGTAAATCAAGATCTTGTGGCATTGATCTCAAGATGCTTCATGCAAGAATCACCACCACCGACCTTCAATGTGTAGATAGGGATACATGAATTAGCTAATTAATTGTTCAAATCTAGGTAGATAAACAATTCATCATCCTAATTAAAAAGAAAAATCAACATCTACTTACATACGAGCAAACTGACCCCAAACCTTCGTGTGTTACTACATGCTACAACCTCCCATTCGCAGAGATTATAATCATCGCATGACTATAAAGTGTATATTATTAGAGTGTTTACCATCCTCCCAAGATACCATCAAATCCATCTATCTATTATATTATTAAACAAAAGGATAAAAAGTCACCACGTTAGCTCTCAAGGTGTAGAAATTCTCACATTAATCGAGAAAAATAGAAAAGATCTACCCATCTATCCAGTGGGCCTAAGTTATAACGACTTAGATTAAAACAAAGAATCCATCTGTGAGATCATGTGATGAAAAATTGGTTGAATGGTGAAATTGGCATTGTAAAGTGATTTTGGTTATGGCATGTGTGGTG
Source organism: Guadua angustifolia (assembly GCA_036346375.1). Taxonomy (NCBI): domain Eukaryota; kingdom Viridiplantae; phylum Streptophyta; class Magnoliopsida; order Poales; family Poaceae; genus Guadua; species Guadua angustifolia. Next base: position 54,214,457 of record CM070512.1, on the reverse strand, counting down.
CCTGTGCATGTGCTATGTTAAGATGATTATCATGCTGGTGATAGCATGATGGAGTTTGCTTTATACAATGCACTCATGTGAGTGGTTGCATGGGTTGTTTTTGAGGCAAGTGGTGGACTTGTGCTCAAATGATCGTTTGTTTATGCTGGTGATAGCATAATGGTTTTGCTTGATGCAATGCACTCATGTGAGTGGTTGTATGGATTAACTTTGAGTCAAGTCATGGACTTGTACTCGGAATTGTTGTTTGTTACTTCATGTGCAGGTGTTGCTCGAGGGCGAACGTGGTCGATGACGGGATCGGAACTAGGTTCATGGAGGAACTGAGGTTCGAGACTAGGTTCAGGGAGGAATCAAGGTCTTGGTGGTCAAGGATGTCATGCGGGACGTTCGGGCTAGAGAACATGTATGTGAAGGCTGGTTAGTCACGTATGTGCGACAGGTGGGCTGTACATACCTGAAAGAGTTGTTTTTGGCCACGTTGGGCCAAGTTGAGATGTATATAGACTCTTTCCATGTTGGAGGTGTTCCCTGTTTATTTCTGAGCGTTCAGGTATTAGGGTTTGTACTCTTGTGTTGGAGTACTTTAGACAATAAAATAAAAATCAATCTTCCAGAGAGCTACTTCTTGCGGTTGTGTCTTGTTCTTGGCTTCGACATAGTTGATCGATCGCTTGAAGTTTTGTTCATCACAAAGAGCCACGAAGTTCATCACGGAGTTCGGTTCTCTGCAGTATCATCTTGCGAAGGTAATATCTTTTGATCCGTAGATCCGATCGGATTGATTCTTATTAGGTTTGATTTATAATTGAATCTAGTTTATATTGTTAAAATTTCACATCAATCCAATGGTTAGATCTTCGGTAATTTGTGGTCGGTCAGATTGATGTCCTACTCCCCCGATTGCTCGCATGGTCGCCCGGATTCAGTCATCTTGCGAAGGACATAACTTTAGATCCGTAGATCCGATTGACCTAATTCTTCTTGTGTTAGCTGCAGAATTGAGGCTAGTTTCTACATTTAAAATTTCATGTCAATTCAACGGCTAGATCTTCCGTAATTGATATTTTAGTGGACGTGTATTGGTCTACTCGCCCAACTGCTCACGTGCTCGCCCAGATTGTCCTTGTGGTCGCCCAACTGCTCACGTGCTCACCCAGATTGTCCTTGTGGTCACCCAACTACTCACGTGGTCGCCCAAGTGCCCAAACTGGTCACCCAAGTGTTCTCTTCGTCGCCCAGATCGTCTGGCCGTCTCCCAACTGCGTGAGTTGGTCTCCCAACTTTGTAACCTAGTCTTCTAACTTTGTAAACTGGTCTTCAAGCAATTTGAGTTTAAATTGGGGTGTTTAAAAGATCGAAAATTTGATTTTAGCTTCCGCGCAATCATTCACCCCCCCTCTGATTGCTACTTTAGTATATTCCGATCCTACAAGTGGTATCAGAGCAAGGTTTTTCTAATTAATCTTAACTGGTGATTAGAAACCATAGCGATGGATAGGTATTCGACAAAACCTTGTATTTTCGATGGTGTTGATTTTCAGTTTTGGAAAGCAAAGATGGAGGCATATATTCAAGCTCAGGGCTTTGCAATCTGGGAGAAGGTATACAAACCATATCAAGTTCCTGAAAATGATCAAGTCAATGAAACTAATCAAGCACAGGTTGAAGCGAATAGCAGAGCACGAAATTTGATCATTCAAGGATTGGGAAGAAGTGACTTCGACCGCGTGATCCATCTCAAGTCTACATATGAGGTATGGAAATCTCTTTGTGATTATCATGAGGGTTCAAACACTATCAAAGAGGTTCGTCAAGATATATACAAGAAAGAATATATGCGATTTGAGATGAAGCCTGGTGAGTCACTAGATGATTTCTTTGCACGTTTCAATAAGATTCTTAGCAACTTACGTGCTGTTGGAGTTTTCTTTGATGATGCTACTAATACTAGACAATTGCTTGGTGCATTGGACATGTCTATTTGGGAGATGAAAGTTACATCTATTAGAGAATCAACTGTCATGAGTGACCTTACTGTAGATGTTCTTTTCTCTAAACTAAAAACTCATGAATTGGATGTTCTTGCTAGGAGGACTGATTATAAATCAATTGCATTGACCTCTCAATCTAGCATGTCTCAGAATAATGCTTCTTCAAGTTTTGCCTTGTCTTTCTTGTCTTCACTAACCGATGAACAGATTGAGGAATTTCCAGAAGAAGACTTGGCATCACTCTCTTCACGTTTTAATAAAGCTTTGCAGAATGTGAGAATGAGAAAGAGAGTTGGTGGTGGCCCTCCAAGATGCTATGAGTGTGGTGATTTCAACCATATTCGTCCAAATTGTCCTAAACTTGCAGGAAAAGCATCAAGAGAGGAGCACAATGACAAAAGAAAAGAGAAGAAGAAGTTCTCTCCAAGCAATAGAAAGAAAAAGAACTTCATCAACAAAAAGGTTGTTCATCAGGTTCTTTCGGCTCTTGAACAAGTGAACTTGAGTGATGTGGATTCGGAGAGCAGTGAAGATGACACAACAACTCCAAGCAAACATGAATTGACGGGGTTGTGTCTCATGGCTAGGAGTGATGTAAGCTTCACCGAGGACGATCATGACAAATGATTGCAATGAGGTAGAACCTTCTTACGATGAATTAACTATTGCATTGTTGTTCGTCTTGGAAAATTGCTTGACAAACGCGACAAGAAGATTAAGAAACATGATGTTCTTGTGGAATCTTTGAATGCTAAAATTGCTAGACTTAAATATTTGATTCTCGATGATGATGCTTGCAAATCATGTGACTTAATTCTACATGAGCTTCTCAGTGCTTAGAAAAGAACATGTTTCTTTGTTAGAACAAGTCAATGCTGAAAAGAAAGAAAATAAGAAACATGTTAAAAACGCTTAGTTTGTTCAATGTTGATTTGCATGATACAACTCATTGTTCTAAATGTGCTATATCGAATTGAAGTTGTATGATGCAAATGCTAGGGTTTCTCAAATGACGATGCTATGCTCATTCATGAAGTTCTCTCATGCTCAACTTGTCGCATAATGCGAAAAGGAAAAGTGGACGTTCTATGTAATAACTGTTTAACTCTTTCTCGAAAGGTTGATTACTTGGAAAAATCTTTAGAACGATTCACTACTGGAAAGAAAAACCTAAACATGATTTTGGATCAATCAAAAGTCAGTACTCATCACAAAGGTTTAGGTTTTGATTCTTATGCTCATTATAAGTCGCATGCTCCTACTGTTGTTAAGACACTTGAAAGAGGAAAACTTGAGATTGCAAATGAGCCTAAGAAAACGGTTTTCAAATCTGCTGGTGTGTTATCTTCTACTATGATGAATGCAAATGTTATACATTACTAAAGCTAAACATCATGTTAAGTATACTTGCACTCATTGTGGTAGAGATGAACACTTAGTAGATTTTTGCTTTAGACTAGCCAAACAGCAAAAGAAAGAGAAGACTAAGGCTAGGTCTAATTTCAGGAAGGCACATTTTACTCCTTATTTTGTGCCTAGGGTGATGCAAACACCTTTTGTTGCAAGAAACACGGGAAAGAGCAAATCTGATTTTGTGAACAAGCATCCTCATTTTGTGCCTATGGTGATTCAAACACCTTTTATTGCAAGAAACACAGGAAAGAGCAAATCTGTTTTTGTGAACAAGCATACTCGTGTTGTGCCTACTCGTCGTATGTCTCAGTACTGGATTCATAAATGCTTTATTTCTAACCCCAGTACCGAGGCCTCGACATCTTCTTGTGCTATGTAGGCTTTTTAGGATTGGGTTGGAGAACAGAAACTTAGTGGATCTTGATCTTTTACAAGATAGGATCAAAACTTGGATGGTTCTCACCCTTGAGATGGTTTCCAAAAGGCAGGTACAAGAATTTTTCACCTACACTGTGAGCTACTTTTACACACTCATGTCTTTTACATTCATAGATATATAATTGTGGCATGAGATGAGATAGTTGTTCATATGCTCATTTGTATCCCCTGGCATGTTCAATAATGTTATATCTTATATCATGCTTTAAATTCACTTATCATGATTCATGCCTATGCTTAATTGAACATACCATGATAGCTCAAGCTCATGTACATCATCATCTCCTCTCTGTTGATCTCATTGGTTATCCATTTGAGGGGGAGTTATTGGTTATTGGTGAAAATTCCTTTCGGTTGCCTTTTTGGGAGGTTTGTTCTTTCAGTCTTTTGTTTTTAAAATAATTCCCTTCAGGTGACAATTTTATAGAAGGTTTTTAAGATGGTTGTTTCGAGGGGGAGTTCTTTGAAGTTTTTGTAATATTGTGTAACATGTTTTTTCTTTTTGTTTTGTGTGTTCCTTAAATGAAAAACAGTAAAAGTACTGAGCATTGTATTTTATACACATATGTCATTTGAAGCCATGTTTATGCTACAAGGTCTTTTGAAACTTCCTGTTTATACATATATGGCGTAGTTTATATCATGACTTTTTAAATGGAATGATAACTTGAATTAAATCTTGTCATGGTTGAACTTTCTTGGCTATCTTGATCCTGCTCGAAAAAGTGCTAAATATGAAAGTTAAGTGCTAAAGCTCAAAAAGTGATTGTTGATAAAAGCAAGATCAAGGTTATGTACTGTCGCACTTCTTCTTTACGAGACTGCTTATCATTGCACTATGATATGAACTTGGAAGAGGTTGTGTATGACCGAAACCATGAAACCTTAAGCTTGTGATTGCTTGGCATGGTTGAAAAGTAAGGCTGATGGTGCATGTAATTCCTTGCAATTGTTATTGTTGCAATCAAAGTAATGAATCAGTTTTTTTTCAAAGCACAAATAAAGTGCACAAAAATTCAATGTTTTCAGGTTTTAAGATTGTTGAGAAAGGGAGATCATGCCATGCAAAAAATCGTTAATAGTACTTGATTTCTAGTTATGCTTACTCTACATTGTTTATGTGTAGATTTGAGGGTGCAAGTACTGCTGATAGCATGACTTGGTGATCAAGTTGTTATATTTGTGCATGATTCATAATACTCAGTACATATAAAAAAAGAAAACATCAACATAAAGGGGGAGAAGTTTCTCTTTTGCTCTCTTTTTGCTTTCTTGATGAATCCATTGTCAAAGGGGGAGAAGTTTGGAATCAAAGGGAGAATTTTTAGTTACACATTGCACATTCACACACACATTTCTTCTTTCTGTTAGGAGGAGTTTCTCTTTGTCAAAGGGGGAGATTTCTTTTTAGATAGGGGGAGATTTTTGTTCTTCTTTGTAGGGGGAGATTTTTCTTTCTGTCTTTTGGTTACTTTACTTCTTTTAAAAATGGTGTTGCCATTGTGAGGTGAATGCCAATGTTCGTTTCCAAATGGTGTTGCCAATGTTTTCATCAAGGGGGAGATTGTGAGATCATGTGATGAAAAATTGGTTGAATGGTGAAATTGGCATTGTAAAGTGATTTTGGTTATGGCATGTGTGGTGCCTGTGCATGTGCTATGTTAAGATGATTATCATGCTGGTGATAGCATGATGGAGTTTGCTTTATGCAATGCACTCATGTGAGTGGTTGCATGGGTTGTTTTTGAGGCAAGTGATGGACTTGTGCTCAAATGATCGTTTGTTTATGCTGGTGATAGCATAATGGTTTTGCTTGATGCAATGCACTCATGTGAGTGATTGTATGGATTAACTTTGAGTCAAGTCGTGGACTTGTGCTCGGAATTGTTGTTTGTTACTTCATGTGCAGGTGTTGCTCGAGGGCGAACGTGGTCGATGACGGGATCAGAACTAGGTTCATGGAGGAACTGAGGTTCGAGACTAGGTTCAGGGAGGAATCGAGGTCTTGGTGGTCAAAGATGTCATGCGGGACGTTCGGGTTAGAGAACATGTATGTGAAGGCTGGTTAGTCACGTATGTGCAGCAGGTGGGCTGTACATACGTGCAAGAGTTGTTTTTGGCCATGTTGGGCCAAGTTGAGATGTATACAGACTCTTTCTATGTTGGAAGTGGAGTTGTATTCAATCTCTTTATGGTTGCTCTGTATAAATAGGGGGGAGGTGTCCCCTGTTTATTTCTGAGCGTTCAGGTATTAGGGTTTGTACTCTTGTGTTGGAGTACTTTAGACAATGAAATAAAAATCAATCTTTCAGAGAGCTACTTCTTGCGGTTGTGTCTTGTTCTTGGCTTCGACATAGTTGATCGATCGCTTGAAGTTTTGTTCATCACAACAGTCACGAAGTTTATCACGGAGTTCGGTTCTTTGCACAGGTATCATCTTGCGAAGGTAATATCTTTTGATCCGTAGATCCGATCGGATTGATTCGTATTGGGTTTGATTTGTAATTGAATCTAGTTTATACTGTTAAAATTTCACATCAATCCAACGGTTAGATCTTCAGTAATTTGTGGTTGGCCAGATTGATGTCCTGCTCTTCCGATTGCTCGCGTGGTCGCCCGGATTCAGTCATCTTGCGAAGGACATAACTTTAGATCCGTAGATCCGATTGACCTGATTCTTTTTGTATTAGCTGCGGAATTGAGTCTAGTTTCGACAGTTAAAATTTCACATCAATCCAACGACTGAAACTTCGGGAATTTATATTTTAATGGACATGTATCGGTCTGCTCGCCCAACTGCTCACGTGCTCGCCCAGATTGTCCTTGTGGTCGCCCAACTGCTCACGTGGTCGCCCAAGTGCCCAAACTAGTCGCCCAAGTGCTCTACTAGTCGCCCAGACTGGTCTGCTGGTCTCCCAACTGCGTGAGGTGGTCTCCCAACTTTGTAACCTAGTCTTCTAACTTTGTTAACTGGTCTTCAAGCAATTTGAGTTTAAATTGGGGTGTTTAAAAGATCGAAAATTTGATTTTAGCTTCCACGCAATCATTCACCCCCCTCTGATTGCTACTTTAGTATATTCCGATCCTACACCATCTAAGTACAATAGACAACAACTAAAATTTGGAATAAAAAATAAAAAATAGCAATTTGATTTTCATACAAACTTCAAAGTAAAATTTAAATTTGGAATAAAAGTTAAATGCAAATGAGTAGTTTTATTTGTATACGAATTCCTACCGAGAATTGAAATTCAAAAAATATATAATAAAACTAGCAAATTGATTTCCATTTGAACACCAAAGTAAAATCCTTAAATAGTTCAAATTCGAATAAAAATAAAAATAAATTAATATTTTTATTCCCATACAAACTTCAAGCTAAAATAAAAATTCCGAATAAATATTCAATGAAAATTAGTAGTTGGATTTGTATATGAACTCCAACCTAAAACTGAAATTCAGAATAAAAAATAAATAAAATTAGAAATTTGATTTCCATACAACTTCAAAGTAAAACTGAAATTCCACATAGTAATTTAATGAAAATTAGTAGTTGGATTTGTATACAAATTTCTACCTAAAACTGAAATTTGGAGCAAAAATATAATAAAATTAGCAATTAAGCTTTCCACACTAAATCCAAATAAAATCTCTAAATAACTTAAAATCAGGAAAAAATAAAAGAAAACTAGCAATTTGATTCCATACGAACTTCAAGGTAAAACTAAAATTCAGAATAAAAAATGAATGAAAATTAGTAGTTGGCCATGAATTGTATTCGAACTCCAACCTAAAACTTAAATTTGGAATAATAAATAAATAAAATTACCAATTTGATTTCCATACGAAACTCCAAAGTAAAAAAAATCCATAAATAACTTAAATTTGGAATAAAAAAATAAAATGAAAACCATGGATGCTCTTGAGCTAGCGATGATGTTTCAAGTACAACAGTTTGAATTTCTGCACAATGCTCGGATGAGTCGAGCCACGGCTTCAACCAGATTTTACGTGAGCATGTAGACTATAAACTTCAACGAGAGAAAGAGAGTTCATGATGATCAATAGTTTTGGGCCAGTAATTCATCTTATTTCTCCTTTTCATGGAGGTATTTACTTATTCTTCCTGTAGAGTATTTTTATTTATGTTCTCGCATTTGAGTTAAACATTATGTTTAAATTGAAGGAGCTATAAATTAATTATGACTTCGTTCGAAAACCATCTGTGATGATGGTTGCAAACTGTCTATGATGTTATACTCTATAGTAGTGGATGATGGTGCAGGTACAACATATTGACCTGGAATGAAGGTATAATATATCGGTCCATTAATGTGAAGGTCTATATGGAATGGTGGTGGGATTAGTCTCACATTGCTTATGTAAACTGAATTGTAATAATATATAATATCTGTTTGGTCCAAATATAGCACCTTCGGGTTAACCCTTTTACACGAAGCAAGAACAAAAATGTAAGTAAGGTGCTATGCATGCGTGAGTCAGTCCCATGATGGGCTGAACTATGAGCGAAGTTTAGACTAGGGTGTTGTAGAAGGCAATGCTCAGACGGCGCAAACCATCGACGCTCTTGAGCTAGCGACGATGGTCTTTCTGCATGAAGGCAACTAGATAATGACTCGCGCTACGCCGTGACATATGTAATTTGTTTGCTGCGCCACGCGAAATTTTGATCGTTTGATACTTATGGGGAAAACTGTGTAATCCCGGCTTTTCTATTTTTTAAGGAAAAACGTGTCAAAAATAGTCTAGAGGAAAAAGGGTAAAAAATTATTAGAGACGACAACCTTCTTTTGTCGAGTCGAATACTCTATGCGTTCGCCGAGTAATAATACATGTTCGCAAAATCACCCACCGGTGAAAAATAGTCTAGAGGAAAAAGGGCGAAAAATTATTAGAGATAACAATCTTCTTTTGTCAAGCCTAATACTTTACGCGTCTATGCGTTCGCCGAGTAATAATACATGTTCGCAAAATCATCCACCAGTGAAAAATAGTCTAAAGGAAAAATGGCGAAAAATTATTAGAGATAACAATCTTCTTTTGTCAAGCCTAATACTTTACGCGTCTACCGAGTAATAATACATGTTTAAAAAAATATCAGAGATCGAGATAGAAAATCGAGTTGGGGAAAAAGTCTAGAGATAGAGCTGCTCACATATCTCTGGTGACAAAAACTTTTTTCTCGTGAAAAACGGAGAACACAACCACGAATAAAAAAATGCGGGATTTTTTTGAAACGGGAAAATAAAAGCGAATGACCCGTACATGAACATGAGGAAAAAGGGCGAAAAATTATTAGACATGACAATCTTCTTTTGTCGAGCCTAATACTCTACGCGTCCACCGAGTAATAGTACATGTTCGCAAAACCACCAACTGGTGAAAAATAGTCTAGAGGAAAAAGGGCGAAAAATTATTAGAGGCGACAATCTTCTTTTGTCGAGCCTAATACTCTACGCGTCCACCGAGTAATAGTACATGTTCGCAAAACCACCAACTGGTGAAAAATAGTCTAGAGGAAAAAGGGCGAAAAATTATTAGAGGCGACAATCTTCTTTTGTCGAGCCTAATACTCTACGTGTTCACCGAGTAATAATACATGTTTAAAAAAACCCGCGGTTATAACCCGTTAGCAGATCCCTAAGTTGCTATAAATCTTTCTTTGGTAATGAAATCTTTTTTCCCTTTTTTTTGGGCGGCGAAAACATTTTTTCGGGTTTTTTGGGCGGCGGAAACATTTTTTCCGATTTTTTTGGGCGGTGAAAACATTTTTTTCGGGTTTTTTGAGCGGCGGAAACATTTTTTCCGGTTTTTCGGTGACGAAAACATTTTTCCCAGGAAAAACGGAGAAAGGACCCGAACGTAAGAAGCAGGGACCTGTTTGTTATTTTTTGGACCTGTTCGCTATCCTGAAAAATTAGGAAAAGACTTGTTCGCGATTTGAAATTAACGAGAGGCTTTCCCGTAAAATACCGTGCCAGGGACCCAAACGCGAAGGCTAAAAAAAATCTTTGTCTCACAGAAAATTACATAGGGACCTATCCGTAATTTTGAAGAAACAGAGGGGCTTTTTCGCAAAATTGTAAGGCGACACGTGGCTAGGCCGGTTGAGCCGGAAATCCTTCGGCTTTAATAGGTTAGATATACTCAGATGATATGATCCACGACTTCAACAGGATTGTACGTGAGCATGCAAAGCTTCGATGAGACAAAGAGAAAGTTGGTGATGATAAATGGTTTTGGATCAATGATTCATATTGTTTCTCCTCTTTGTGGAGGTATTTACGTATTATTTCTATAGAGTGTATTTATTTATGTTCTCGCATTTGAGTTAAACTTTATGTTCAAATTGATCTAAGAGCCACATATGAGAAGCTATAAATTATGCCTTTGTTTGCAGTAATACTTAATACAACGGTCTTAGGTATCCTTTATTGGTGGTAAAATTATTATGCTATTTATCTATAGAAATATTGATAGAAGAATAAAAGATCTTTATCACCAGTTTTTATAGGTTTGGATTACAATGGTATGAATTAGTTATAATATAAACAATTATAGCATTGAAAATTTGGAATACAACTCTAATTTTAACATTTTAACAAGATAATAAATACATACTTGGCATATGGTTAGTATGACACTGTACACATCTAAAATAGGTTGAATATTCTACAATATAGAGATCACACAACTTGACATTGGACGGAAGGAGGATGCACTGAACTATGTGAGTATGATCGGGATATCCTCGGATGGGTGGTTACCGGAAGCATAGGCTACGCCAGTGATTGGATGACAAGACAATGAAAATAGCGTAGTGCAGCAAGAAAGATGAGGTTGGTCCTAGAGACAATTGTTAGAGAGATCATAGAATAGCTTGAGGTTGGGGAGCACCCACAGCGAGCATTTGGCATGAGTCCAATGATATTGAAGTTTCAGAGGATGAGCTTGGTGATATGGCCACAATGACAAACGTTGGGCCAAGTGGAATGTACAGGAGTTGGGTATGGTGACCGGGACATGATTAGAGTGGTTAAGAGTTGTCGGAGGTTGGATAATTTTCATAAAGACCATCATACCCCGCAGCCAATCTTCGGCCGGCCATACTTGCCCTTAGACGGTGTTTCCAAGGAAGATCCTCAGACAGACCGGCTCATAGGCCTGCCCCGACCTTGACCAAGCTCGTGCCCGAGCATGCGCCTCAGTTTCCCGAGCGTGCCTGCTCAGAGGAATGGGGCGGTCGGCCAGAGCTGAAGGAAGATCCTGAGCATGATTGGCAAGTCGTGCTCAGTCTATAAAGATGACGTGGCATTAATCACGCTGCGGCTCAAAGGACCGTATGGCCACGTTCCGAGCCCACTACGCCCATGTCACGGCATGGCGAAAAGCGAAGAAGTCTGTAGCGGCCATGTACGGGCACAACGATGGCATGTCATTCGGTTATAACTGGCGTAGACCATGTGCCCCTATAAATATCCCGATGTAGATCATAGAGAAAAGAGAGAAGGGGGGGGGGGGGAGAGGGACGATAGTCCACAGCTAACGCACACACAGAGAGCTCAGTAAGCACTAAGGAGTACTCAGAGGTAGCTCATAGTTAGAAGCTAATAGACACAAGAAAAGGGGCTCACAGGGAAGCACGCGGCGCATTCGTGTGGGCGTCTTGTAAGCATTCAAGCAGTAGTAAAGCCACTGGACGTAAGGTTGTTATTTCCATCGTGAGAGGCTCGATCCAGGATAAAGATCTCTTGTTTGTCCCCCTTTCTGAGCATCTCTCCTCCCAACGGTATTCTCCGGACGTAAACCCTTTGGCGGAAAAGGGGCCCTGGTTGATCCTTCATTCAACAAGTAAGCTCGGCGGGTGATCCGTTCCCCAATCGCCGACAAGAGTGGACTTGATCGAGGACGCGCAAGGCAACTGCTATGCCCATAGCGAAAATGAGATGCGCGGGCGGGTAGTAGAGCTAGGTTGTTAGTGAAATAGAAGCAAGCATGGCCAAATAGTAATATTCATAATAACTAAAATTTTTAATAATAACAAAATAAAATTAACAAATTAAAATAGAGTCCATGTAAATTACAATCCAAATTAACTAAAATTCAGAATAAGAAATAAAGAAAAATTAGTAATTTGATCCCCATACGACTTCTGAAATAATATCCATAAATAAATAAATCAGAACAATAATTAAATAAATTTTAACAAACTAAAAGAGAGTCCATGTCAAGTTCAATCCAAACAATCTAAAATTTGGAACAGAAACAAATAAAAAATAGTAATTTCCATACAACTTACAAAGTAACATCATAAATAACCAAGATTCGGGGTAATAATAATTAAATGAAAATTAAAAATTTAAAAGAAAGAATCCGTGTCATATTCAATCCAAATTAACTAGAGATCAAAATAAAAATAAAGGAACATAGCAATTTGATTCCCATACTAATTCCACATTAAATCCTAAAAATTGAAATTTTAATAATAATTAAATTAAATTATAAATATGATTTTTATACTAGTTTCAGCCTAAACAAAAAAATTCACGCCAAGTATGATCCAATAAAATGCAAATTCGAATGCAAATTAAAGGATGATTAGAGATTTGATCTGATATATGTGAATATTAAATTCCAACAATATTAAAATCTGTAAACCTATACTAACTAATTTCTATAAGGAAGCTCCGTGTTAACCAAAATGATCTAGCCATCTATACGGTAGACTCGAGTTATAACAACACATATTAAAAAAAAAGAGTCCATATTAAGTAAAATAAAACCACCTAAATTCAGAATAAAAAATTAGCAATTTGATTTCCATACAACTTGCAAAATAACTTCGGAACTAGTCTTGAAAAGTTAAGAATGGCAGTTAAATTGTCTGAAAAACAAGTGATGACTAAATATGACTGGTGAACGACGACCCTAGGTTAATTACTTCGTGATCTAGCTAGTGGCCAGTCTTCAACCTCACTTCAAGTTATGTTGCACCACCTACTAGCTGCTTTTGAAACCAAAGACGACAGCTCTGCACCCATGCATACACTTGAAGTTATGCTACCAGCTACTAGCTAGGTACTCGTTTCACAAAGAGTGGCCACCCGGCCCATTTATCACGCCAAGGGCATAATCCACTAGCATATCGGTGTAGATCTATAGACCGATGACCGATCAATGCCATTATTATATTGTTAATTTTCTACACGTACTCCATTATCGAACACACACAGAGACGGAGAGGAAAAGCCAAGTATAGAACATTTTCCTTCATCGTGCATGACTGCAAGAGAGACATACCGTATGGTCCGTATGTCCACCCATTTGCTATGGTGAGCTGACAAAAGAAGGTCGATCGCTGCAGTCCCTTCCCTCACTGAGAGCCCGAAAGCGCTCGCCGATTGGTAGAGAGAAGAAGTATGCTTGCTGCAAATGGCTCACGTAGACCAACCCCAAGCAGAAATATTGGGGTACATGGCGCTAGCTCATCTTTACTTGGTTGCTGCAGCAGTCTACAGGGAATTCAGATCCAAATAACCCTAGCCGGCCATGAGCAAAAAGAGAAAGATATGAAATACTAATGACTTATCTAGTAATATATATACGTACGTTGCCGGACGTACGGCTTCCTGTCGCGCGCGGAATGTTTGGCAGCGTTTATTCTCTGGGTACAAGCAAAGCAAGGGATTAATTAAGGAGGCAGATTCTGGTCTGGTCTAGTCTTGGCTTTCAATCAGTGAACAATGAGGCTTCAGCCGGAAAAGAGAAAAAGAAAAAGGAAAAAGAAATGGAGGGTATGATTCGCCTTGCATATTAATTAATTACTGGCAGCAGGCCCCCACCGACTGGTTGAGTCCGAGCTAATTAACCCGTTGATGAGCCAACGGGCAGCTCAGATGCGGCGAGCTAAACCATGCATTGAGCTTCTTTAGTTGCATGCTTTCATTTGAGCCTTTTGGACAGGAGGTCGAGATGTGCACCATTCGCAGTACTTGAGCATCGCTTTCCTTCTTGTCTCTTGAAGCAGAGAAGAAACCTTCAATGCAGAAAAGGTTGATTCCTCCATGATATGAACGTGTGTGCAATTGCTATTTTATAAGGTGTCGGTATTAAATTAAAAGCTTTTACCATCCTTGAGATGCACCATGAGGTATCATCAAATTACTCTTAAACTGTTGGTAGCTCCATTCGCAGTACTTGAGCACCGCTTTCCTTCCTTCTTGTCTCTTGAAGCAGAGAAGAAACCTCCAATGCAAGAAAAGATTGATTCATCCATGATCTGAACATGTGTGCAATTGCTATTATATAAGGCGTCGGTATTAAATTAACAAGAGTTTTTACAATCCTTCAAAGGGACCATAAGGTACCACCAAATTACTGTAGCTTCACATTTTAAACTTGCGGTACCTCTTAGTGCCAACTCAATGGATAGATCGGTACCTTACAAGGATGGTAAAAAGTCTTTTAAATTAGCACAGTGACAATTAATATTGACGTGTTCGAATTTGGCGCTTTTCAACAAGGGAAAAAAGATTTTTTGTGCTCATGTATGTCAAGCCTCTTTTCTGTACCAGCAAATGTTGTTTGTACCAACCGGAGAAAGTATTGCTACTTGCTACAATGGTGTAGTCTAATACACAAGTTCAACAGCAATCTCATCACTATTAGATTGCAATTTCCTATACGCATTTGCAACAGAAAAAGTATCTACTCAGTAGAAATGGGGAGCGAATCATATTTTATTTTACGAGGAACAGATTATTTGTAGAACAGATTTACTTTTAGTGGAGGCCGAAGTGGACAGCAATCATCACAGCTATACCTGCTTTGCAGCATGGTCGATCACTCAAAAAAGAATATTTTCTTTGAGAGAAAATTTCCCTACTAATTTAGCCTAACCAAACTGTTGTAACAGGTCCATGAGCACCCATTTTATTTCAATAAATCAATGCAGCGGGTTTATCCCAATGAGCTTTTCCCCAAAATCTATCCAGATGTGTTCCTAATTCTTACTGCTCTTACCTCTCTAACTGAAGAATGCACTTCTAGTTGCTGAAGATAATAGTTTGCTTTGTTGGGTTTTAGCTTTGGATCATGAATACATGCACACAAACACGAAAAAGAACATAAAAGTTTTGAGGCAATTTTCTCTTGTGTTATTCTCAAACTTATGGGATACATGTCCTTTTATAGTGGGCGGACCATCTAATCAACTTGCTAACCAAGACAACAACTAAACATGGAAAGTCTAACTAAAGAAACAAACGTAGTGATTTGATTTAATTGCCAATTGTATCATAATCTTTATTTGCCTTTCATGACATGGCAAATCAATAATTTTAGCAAGTCTTGATTAGTTTCCAATATGTTTTGTGCCGTCTGGGTCATCCAACGACCATCCTGAAAAAGTAAGATTAGGCACGCTGGTTTTGATCCAAGAATTGATGTTCATGTTATGTTCTGTTTTTCGAAACAGAGGGGGCTCCAAATTCTATTATTAGAAACTGGTACGGTTCTACAAAACGAAAGGAAAAAACGACGCCGACTTCAGACTAAGAAGCTGCAGAAACGACTAGTTCACGCCTACTCGCCTACAGACTACTATCTAGATACTGCAGGCGTTCAAGTAATCTTGCTCCCCAGTGATCTGTTTCTCGCCCGTTGTCATCTGTCTGCAGTAAAGCCAATGATTCATCCAATAGCAGGTTAAGTAAATAAAAGATAGGTCAGATAGACAATCATATTTTGTGATATCCCAATATCCTGGGAAGCTTGTTATAATACCTATCAATTCCAAACCAAATGTTTTTTCCCAGAGATGAACCAGCGAAAAAGTAGTACCTAGCCCAATCGGATGACAACAAACACAAAACTGTAGCAGCTCTAGTGCTCAAAGCACTAGCAGAATTACTGCAGTGATGATTGTGTCAACTCCTCCTACAAGCACCATCTCTGTGGAACTACTGGTTTTGTTTTTATTCTGGATATAAAGCTGAACTGACTGCTATGACAAGAGAGAAAGAAACAGCTTTAACAACACTAATAACGGTGATAAGTTCACCAAGTTTAATATTGAAGGAAGAAGAGCTGGTGAATAAGTAATCATGGGCAAAAGCTATCAATTCTTCAATCCTTTGAAGACAAGGTCATGTATTTTCTGAAGCTTGGATTCAGGACAAGCAATTCCAAAAAGCGCCGCCTCAATAGCCGAAATAAGGCCAATGAAAGGCACGGCCTCCTTCAACTATTTACCATCACTGCTGCCTAATGGGCCTTCACTGGAAAGCCAGATCTGGCTCACTGTAATATCCTTCCAACAATCGATTTTCTCAGACCAGGTAATTGTACCCTTCCAGAGTGACAGGATCATAATTGATCGATTCTGTGTGCTCACCCCATCCTTCATGTATGCTTTAACATAGGCTTTGTTTGTCCAGGAAACTGCTTGCAGTCCGACTTGCATAGATCCTTCCTGCATTCATTGAATACATCACAATCTATAGGAAAAGTAGGATTAGTACTACGAAGGACCAGAACGACGTAATCTTTGCTACATTAAACTTCTAAATGAGAAATAAGTTCAGCACATACAGAACCTGCCGGACGAAACGGTTCATGTATTGCTTGTCGTCGTCAACACTGTAGGCCGTGATTGAGTTTGTACTTCCTAGGGCCAAGAGCAACGACAAAGTCCACCCTGATACTGTTAAACATGGTGACTCATACATATCATTTTAGGATTTGAAAATATGTGCTAGATGAATCGTAATCCTAACATGAGTATGTTAGAGATAGCAGCACGACAAAATAACTGGAGACAAGATTTAATGTAAAACAACCCTTACAAAAAAAACTACGGAAAACATTCTATTATAACATTCCAAAGATTACAAGTACAGAGGTGGCTTATATAGCCAAAGAGATATTTAGCTAACAACTTATTTAGATAAAGCCAAAAGATATGGTAAGTTGAGATATTGAGTTATCTCTAACAAATCTCTCCTTAACTCAAAATCTATAACAAAATTGCTTTTGAATAACCCCAAAAGGGTAATAAAGTACAATGAATATAAAAGTCCAAATGATTACTGAACAAAGAAGACTGAAATAGTCAATCTAAACACTTGTAGTGCAAAAGATAAATATTGGAATAGTCTTATCCAAACATTTCTTGCAGAGCAAGATTGAGCAAACAACCAGTAGGTCGAGAGAAAGACTGGAACAGTCAATCGAAACACACAATTGTCAACAAAGCAAACGAAGAAATCTGGGTCTTTAATGATTCATAACCCCAGTAAAGTCTAAGTCTATGCAATTGACCTCCTGAAACAAACACTCAATCATCAAACAGCATAAGCTAAGACATCACCTATGGTGCTGGGTAGATAGCGAAGAATACATCCTGGAATATAAAATTTAGCAAACTACCTACTGAAAATCCATAACATAGTTGAAACTGTTTAAAAAATGTTAATATGAAGAAAAAATTCTCATACTGCCAATGGAGTATAAATTGTAGTAGTGATGCGGATCGGACCTCGCAAGAGATCAAATCCGTAGGTCGCCCGATCTTTCGCGGTGTTACAACAGGAACGCAGCAAGATAACCAACCGTTTTGCTTTCTGATATACAGATGCAACTCCGGCCTTGATAATCTTCCGATGCGTGAACAAGATATGTTATGCTCACGATACAGAAGAGTGAATCATATAGATTCAGCGAGCAGCCCAAGAACCACTTGTTCTTGATTCTACAACGCTAACACAAACCCTAGACGGGAAACACTCATACGATAACTCAGGGATCCACCCTAGCGGCACATAGCCGGAGACACACTCGTGTTCTCAACTCATACTCATCTTCTTCTTCAAATGACAGGATTACATAGGTATTTATACTAGGAACATCCCTCCTAGTTTAGGTGTGAAACCAAATAAGAAACTAAAGGGTGGTGTGAAACCAAATAAGAAACTAAAGGGTTTTCTTGGGTAGATAAAATGGTTTAAAGCCTTGGAAGTTGAATAGCATATCCATGTTTCACAGCAGCTCTTGACAAACTGTGCAGCTTCCACTAAAGTAGTCATTACTCCCAACTCGGAAGTCCAAACGCACGGTTTGTTGCATGTGAAATCGACTTCAATATCTTTCCATTCATATGGCCCATGACCATGTTTATTGTCAAGAGTAGCACCGAATCATGAGCAAATTGATGACATGATTTCAAGTGGGTCATCCTTGCACATGCATTTCTCTTTCCATGCTAACGGATCAATGCCAATAATGCTAACAAATATGGATCCAATAAGAATTCCCTCCTGTGGTGGCATATCTTCAAATGAAATAGAATTTACTCCTTGGGGATGCATAGCCATTTCACCTTTGTTCTCTTTACCATTTGCATTCCAATTCTCACCAGTAGCACATCATGGACATAATTTGTGTCGGCCTTGTGACTCCTTGCACTATAGCAAAGAAAGAAAATAAGTATTTTGATGAGATGAAGAGTTGAGTCATGAGATGATGTAACAACAGAGGATTTATCCGCATCATTCCCTCTCCTTTGCTTAAACCGTCCTCGGTTTCGAGTTGTTCTTCAAAACACTCTTTGGCTTATTGAGGATGTCACAACGAATTTCATCCACATCATCTTGTTCTTCACTTCCTTCAAGAGAAACTGTCATCGGTTTCGTATTCATCGCTGAAAATACTTCCTTTCGTTTGAACAACTTGGCTTCATAATTCTCTTCTAGTAACTCAACAGGCATACAAGAAAAATGGAGTGATGTACCTTCGTATGGAATATCATAACCATAACCCCACCAATTCTGTTTTGTGGTTGAAACACCATGATCCTCCAAGCAAAATATCACAAGAAACCAATGACACCGGAAGAACATCACAAGTCACTTTGCAAGAATAATCTTTTATTGATAATATCACATGCGCTTGCTCTGAAATTTTGAGAACACCATCATACCAATCCAACAGGTATGGTTGCGGATGCGGCATCTTCTCTAACTGGAGTCCCTCGATGATTTCAGCACTCAAAGCATTGATAGAACTATCAGGATCGATTGTAAAGATACAAGTTTTCTCACCAATAGTGCAATAGGAATGAAAAGTCCAATCCAAACCTTCACCTTCCTCCTCATGTAGGACATTGGAACTAAGCATCCTGAAGCTCTTCTTCGAAGGCTTGATAGTAGCAGCAAGATCATCACCGCGAGCAACCATGGCTCTGATACCAAATGATGCGGATCAGACCACGCAAGAGATCAAATTCGTAGGTCGCCCGATCTTTCGCGGTGTTACAACAGGAACGCAGCAAGATAACCAACCGTTTTGCTTTCTGATATACAGATGCAACTCCGGCCTTGATAATCTTCCGATGCGTGAACAAGGTATGTTATGCTCACGATACAGAAGGGTGAATCATATAGATTCAGCGAGCAGCCCAAGAACCACTTGTTCTTGATTCTACAACGCTAACACAAACCCTAGACGGGAAACACTCATACGATAACTCAGGGATCCACCCTAGCGGCACATAGCCGGAGACACACTCGTGTTCTCAATTCATACTCATGTTCTTCTTCTTCAAATGACAGGATTACATAGGTATTTATTCTAGGAACATCCCTCCTAGTTTAGGTGTGAAACCAAATAAGAAACTAAAGGGTGGTGTGAAACCAAATAAGAAACTAAAGGGTGGTGTGAAACCAAATAAAAAACTAAAGGGTTTTCTTGGGTAGATAAAATGGTTTAAAGCCTTGGAAGTTGAATAGCATATCCATGTTTCGCGTAGCTCTTGACAGCCTGTGCAGCTTCCACTAAAGTAGTCATTACTCCCAACTCGGAAGTCCAAAAGACGCACGGTTTGTTGCATGTGAAACTGGACTTCAATATCTTTCCATTCATATGGCCCATGACCATGTTTATTGTCAAGAGTAGCACCAGAATCATGAGCAAATTGACGGACAGATTTCAGTGGGTCATCCTTGCACATGCATTTCTCTTTCCATGCTAACGGATCAATGCCAATAATGCTAACAAATATGGATCCAATAAGAATTCCCTCCTGTGGTGGCATATCTTCAAATGAAATAGAATTTACTCCTTGGGGATGCATAGCCATTTCACTTTTGTTCTCTTTACCATTTGCATTCCAATTCTCAGCCCGTAGCACATCATGGACATAATTTGTGTCGGCCTTGTGACTCCCTTGCACTATAGCAGCAGCAAAATAAGTATTTTGATGAGATGAAGAGTTAGAGTCATGAGATGATGTAACAACAGAGGATTTATCCGTATCAAGTAGACTCCTCATATTAAGTAAAGACAACAAAACAACGATGTAATATCTACGCAGAAACAAATTCCTTCTTGTACTTCAATACTTTATCTGAAACTGACATTGAAGCAAAACCTTCACTAGAAAAACTTCGAAGAGTATAATGCAACCATTAGGGTATCATCAAATTTTAAGTTGATGCTGCCAAAACCTCCATAATAGTCATACAAGTGATCTAAATTGCAACACATTCAAGCGGTGAAAAAAACACTAAAATAACGGTGATGAAACACAAAATTCTAATTAAACTTTCATGGCTCATAGTACTACAAACTCTCTCCTCTAAACTCTCGTTCTCCATCCCAACTCAAACTCCCCCCATGCTTCGCCCTGTAAATAGAGGGGCATGTCTTAATTCCGAAGCCTTGGGAGTGTCCTTTGCTCTAACGTAGCTAGGGGTGAAAACGGGTCGGATACAGGCGGATATTGCTCTTCCCGTATCCTAACCCATATTTTTTCCTGGAATCGGAACCGGATACGGGCTAACCGGATCTGGATACGAATCCGGATAATTCGGGATACGGATACGGATCGAATATATGACGGATTCGGATCGGGAACGGATAATGTAGTTTACTGAAATTTTAGTTTACTAGACCCAAAACTCACCCTACCACTTCATCTTGTTTGCAAGAGTCAAACCAAAGAAACTAAACAAAAAATCTAGTATTTGCTTTTGATGGACGTGAAATCTGATCTTATGTGAGCAAATGTACACATGGTTTACCTACATATCCAATTAGAATTAAGAAGTCAACTCCCAAGATATATGCTCAAGTAATTCGTAGCCACATCTAAATGGGCCGCTATATTTGGATCTGACTTGAGTGAATGGTTTCGCCAAGGAGAGGTATAGCACCGCACACCGCTAATAACATAAAACAGTTTGGAAATAATGGTCTCTGACTAGTCAACAGATACCTATTCACACAAAACATGCCCCAAAGGAACAACATGGGCACCAAGATAGTATAGATAACTTGAAGAGTGCATATATTCTGACAGATAAATGGCACACAACTAAAAAACACTTCTCTATCATAATAAAGCCAAATTAGGATTGTTCTTTTATGGGAATTTATAATAGAACCAAATGAATTAAAAATCAGCAATTTTCAAGACAAGATGGGTTACCCGAATCTTTTCTTTACAACATCAAGTGGGTGGCATGCAGCTTTCAAAAATGTTCCACTGCAAATCCACAAAGAAATAGCTGGAAGCTTGAAACCGGTCATCCTCATTTCCTGAGTTAAGATGTGTATATCTGTATCTATTCCATGCC
This sequence comes from Guadua angustifolia, assembly GCA_036346375.1. NCBI lineage: Eukaryota > Viridiplantae > Streptophyta > Magnoliopsida > Poales > Poaceae > Guadua > Guadua angustifolia. The sequence goes on along the minus strand of CM070512.1, from coordinate 54,192,958 downwards.
TACATGGAGAAAAATGCAGTCAGAAAATCTTAAGCACAGTGTGGGATATATACATCCCAGGTATCTGCAAAGCAAGCCTGCGAGACCCAACTGGGCAATGATGGACCGGGCCGACTGCAGGGCGACATAAGCTCCCAAGGGTTACGCTAGAACGTGTGGAGCAAGGAAGCCCTAGAGATAGAAACCGAGCCGGACTAGGTAGGGTATGATTGTATTCTAAACCGTTGCCAAAACGAATAGGCATAGAAGATATAATCCCTACTTTGTATCCGATTAGGACTCTCTTCTGTAACCGCCTTACTCTGCTATATAAAGAGAGGGATAGGGGAACATAACACACAATCTCATTATCAATTAGCTAGCCACATATAATTCCAGAGCACAAGACTAGGGTATTATCTCCTCCGCGAGAGCTCGAACCTGTATACATCTTGTGTCTGTGCTACCATCAAGTTTGGATCCAGCGTCTAGCCCCCTTTTCATTATTGCCGACAACAAACATCGACAGTTGGCGCGCCAGGTAGGGGCTGCGCTAAGATCAATCTCAGCAAGCTTGATGGCGATCTTCAATGAAGCCATGGCCACCTTTGCTCCGGCCCAGGCGTTCCGCTTCGGAAGTCTGGATTTCATCGCCGACGATTTTGGCCAACTCACCCTTTCGGATTCGGATCAAATCCAATCTGGAAGTGATTTTGCTACTCTCTTGGCCAGGCAACCACTCGGATCGGGGTCAGGCATGGCCATCTGCCTTCGAACGGTAAGCCAAAAGTTTGTCCCCCGATTTGAGCAGAAACTGGACAAAGATGAGTCCCGAGTGGAGAAGAACGCTAGAGAACCACTCGGATCAAAAGGTCAGCCCAACCTATTTTCTTGTTCTTTTGATCCAGAAGATGTGGCAGAAAGTTTCCAAGGCTTTCGCGGCATTTTTGTAATTGAAGATCCGCGAACTGAGTCCCAGCAACAGAAGGATGCAGCGAATGCCGAAGAGGCAGAGCGCCTCCGTCAAGAAGCCCGCGCAAAGGCTCTCCAGGCCAGAGGCCGCAACGTTAATGAAGAACTTCTGCAGATGAAGATGGGAGACCAATCGGTTTTTCATACCCCTCGGCAAAACATCGTCGCTTCCAAGACACTCCTTGATACATTGGGACCGCTGCTTGGTTCCGATAGCCCAGCTGTGCTGATCGTGGCCCAAGTCCAGGCCATGGTGACGGCGGCGGCAATCCAACAACATCAAGAAGAACCGGGGGCGAAAGAACATTCCCGTACCTAAATAGTCACTCAGGCTAGCAGCAGCAATACAGCTCACAGTCGAGCTGTGCATAGCCGACCAGGGCTCCGGCGAGGAGAAGATGCCCGGCAAAGCATTAGACGAGATCAGGAGGATGAGGAACGCCGTAGACGCAAAGATGACTATGAGTGTTTCGGTATCCGCCATGGTGACCGAGACGACCGCAGGAGATATCACCACTGTGACAGAGGCGAAAGCGAAGACCGCCGAGGTAAATCACCGCTTCGATGCTCCCCACGGCGGCGCGGCGATGGGCCCATTGAGGGTATTCGGGCTTTCACCCCCCGGCTCCGCCGAGTGGTCTGGCCTGAAGGCTTCAACCCAAAGGGCATCACCAAGTTTGACGGAGAAAGAGATCCAGAGGCTTGGTTGCAAGTTTACTCCCTATCGATCTTGGCGGCAGGAGGCGATCACAATGTGATGGCCAACTATCTACCAGTCATGCTCACCCCTTCAGCTTAGGCTTGGCTCACCGTACTTCCAGCGAATTCAATAGATTCCTGGGGAGATCTTTGTGAGCAGTTTATTACTAACTTCCAAGGTACTTATGAGCGACCTGGAACTCAATGGGATCTGTATCAGCTCCACCAGAAAAGAAGCGAAACACTCCGGGAGTTCATTCGGCGCTTCATGCAGAAGAAGAACACAATCAGGGATATTTCGAAGGCTGCAGTCATTGCAACATTTCAGAAGGGTGTCAACGACCTCGACTTGATTAAGAAGATGTCCCGGAAGCCACCAACCATGGTAAGGGAGATGTTTGAATTGGCAGATCGTTATGCAACGGCCTCGGATGCCTTGGCCAAAAGTCAAGATGATCGCCCACAGCATAAAGACAAGAAGGATCACGCTGAGTCCTCCAGACAGTGGGACAGGAAGCGAAAGCCTGAAGAAATTGTGGCGGCGGACGAGCAAGGCCGGCATCGCGTGCCACGCTCAGATGACTATGACACGGTAATGGAGGCAACTTGCCCTTTCCATCCTAAGGGGAAGCACGCTGCGAAAGATTGCTTCACTTTGAGGAGGTTCGCCAAGGAATCCAGAAAGCGGCCGGCTAAGGGCGAAGCAAAAGACGAAGAAAAGAAAAAACAAGATCCCCTGGAAGATGATGAGGGCGAGTATCAGAAGACGGAACGTGAGCTCAATTACATCTATGGGGGCTCGATGGCTTATGAGTCCAAGCGAAAGCAAAAGCTTACCGCTCGGGACATCAATGCAGTCATGCCAGCAACTCCCCAATACCTCAGGTGGTCTGAGGTCCCGATTGCCTTTGACCGCTCGGATCACCCGGATCACATTCCATATCTGGGAAGATATCCTCTGGTTTTGGACCCTGTGATTCACAGCGTTAAGCTCAAGAGAGTGCTGGTTGACGGAGGGAATGGACTCAACGTCCTTTTCTCCAAAACTTTCGACGACATGAAGATTCCCCGCTCGGAGCTAAAGCGGGGCTCATCACCGTTTCATGGAGTAATTCCCGGAACCTCTTTGGTCCCGCTTGGGTAAATCACTTTGCCAGTCACATTCGGGACCAGAGAAAATTACCGGACGGAGTATCTCAATTTCGAAGTGGCTGATTTCCAGACAGCATACCACGCCATCTTGGGAAGGCCAGGTCTTGCCAGGTTCATGGCCATGCCCCATTACACTTGTCTTGAAGATGCCAGGGCCAAAGGGCATAATCTCCATCCATGGCGACGTCAAGCAATCGTTCGTGTGTGACAGAGAAAGCTGTGAGATGACTGAAAATCAAGAGGCGGCAGCCGATAGGGAGAAGATCTAACTGGCAGCCGCGCATCAACAAGATGAAGGAGAAGTCCTGGCCAAGAAACAAGCCAAGACAAGCATGAAGCCGGACGAGGGGACTAAGAAGGTAATCCTTGACCCATCCAACTCGGCTCAAATGGCCTTGATCGGGACAGGACTCAACCCCAAATAGGAAGACGCGCTCGTCACCTTTCTTCGGGCCAACCGGGACATTTTTGCGTGGAAACCTTCCTACATGCCTGATGTTCCTAGAGAGGTGATCGAGCATTTTCTCAATATCGACAAAAAGGCCAAGCCAATCAAGCAGCGGCTCCGACGATTTGCTCAAGATTGCCGAGAAGCCATTAGGGAAGAAATCACTAAGCTTTTAGCAGCAGGCTTCATAAAAGAAGTGTATCATCCTGACTGGCTAGCGAACCCAGTTCTTGTTCGTAAAAAGAATAAAAGCTGGCGCGTATGCTTTGATTTTACCGATCTTAACAAGACATGCCCGAAAGATCCTTTCGGGCTGCCCCGCATTGACCAGGTGGTAGATTCAACGGCAGGCTGCGAACTCCTTAGCTTTCTAGATGCCTACTCAGGGTATCACCAGATCAGGCTAAAAGAAAAAGACTGCATCAAGACTTCGTTCATTACTCCGTTTGGGGCATTTTGCTACGTCACGATGCCGTTCGGTTTGAAAAATGCTGGTGCAACATATCAGCGCACGATACAACGATGTTTTCACACCCAAATCGGACGCAACATGGAGGCATATGTCGATGATGTCGTCGTCAAGACTCGTGCAAAGGAGGACCTCATATCCGACTTGGGCGAGACCTTTGAAAGTTTAAGGGCTTACAAGATGAAGCTTAACCCTGAAAAGTGTGTCTTTGAAGTCCCCTCAGGAAAACTGCTCGGATTCATTGTGTCACAACGGGGCATCGAAGCAAACCCGGAGAAAATCAATGCTATTCTGAAAATGAAGCCTTCGGCTAGCCAGAAAGATGCCAGAAGCTCACGGATTGCATGGTGGCTCTCGGCAGGTTCATTTCTCGTTTGGGCTCGCGAGGAATGCCCTTTTTCAAACTTCTGAAGAAGCAGGGCAATTTTCAGTGGACAGCAGAAGCACAACAGCATTTGAAGAGCTCAAGGCATTTCTGTCATCACCACCGGTACTAGTATCTCCAATGCCCGAAGAACCTCTTTTGCTCTACATCGCCCCAACGACTCATGTAGTCAGCGCCGCAATCGTGGTAGAGCGAAAGGAAGAAGGGCACCTTCAGAAGGTCCAGCGGTCGGTCTACTTCATCAGCGAAGTGCTAGGAGAGTCCAAGGCGCGATATCCATAGGTACAAAAGCTGTTGTATGACGTATTGCTTACCTCGCGCAAACTCAAACACTACTTTCAAGAGCATTCAATTTCAGTGGTCACCTCTTTTCCGCTTGGAGATATACTCCACAATCGGGAAGCACAGGGAGAATGGCAAAATGGGCGGTCGAGCTTGGAGCCTTCGAAATCTCCTTCGCATCATGAACGGCAAGAAATCTCAAGCGCCACGACTTCACCGCCGAGTGGGTGGAACTGCAAACCCCCATGACTACTGAAGATCTCGAGTATTGGACAATGTATTTCGACAGCTCCCTCATGCTCAACGGCGCAGGGGCTGGTGTGGTGCTCATCTCTCCAACAGGCGAACGCTTGAAATACGTTCTTTAGCTCCATTTTCCGGCGTCAAACAATGTCGCCGAGTATGAAGCACTCATCCATGGACTTCGTATTGTGATCTCCCTTAGTGTTCGACGACTGACAATCCGTGGTGACTCCATGTTAGTGATCAACTAAGTGCAAAAAGACTGGTCGTGCATCGGAGACAACATGGCTGCATACTGCCAGGAAGTGAGGAAACTCGAAGATAAGTTTGACGGGCTGGAACTCATTCACGTTCTTTGCCGCGACAATGAAGCTGCAGACGAGCTTGCAAGGCTGGGCTCCAGTCAGACAACAGTACCGGCTAGCGTGTTTGTCGAAGAGCTCCATAAACCTTCCATAAGCCAATAACAGGAGCCAAGCAAATTAGAAGAGGCACTGGCTGAAGAAGTCCTAGTCATCAACCCTGACTGGATAGCTCCTTTCCTAAACTACTTGTTAAGGGACGAGCTACCCGAAGACCACGTAGAGGCAGAGCGCATCACACGATGAAGCAAAAGCTACATGGTGATCGGCGAGGAGCTCTTCCGAAAGAGCGTCTCCGGAGTTTTAAGGCGTTGTATATCGGAGCAAGAAGGAAAAGACCTCCTCAGAGAAATCCACTCGGGAATTTGTGGGCATCATGCAGCATCAAGTACCCTGGTGGGCAAAGTGTCGACGATCGGGATCGCCAACCGCAAGAAGTGAGGTAGAAATTGAGCGTTATGGGACCCGAGCGTTTTACTCGAGCGGAGGAAGAAAACTGAGTCGCGGAGGTGGTGAACAAGACGACAACGAACACGAGACAAAGGTTTATCTTGGTTGAGCCTGTCAAGGTAATAGCTCTACTCGATGCGCCTTGCGGTGGTGATTCTTGTTATATGGGTGTCTGTGCGGTGTTTACAACTCAAGGCAATAACGGTGAATCCTAGCTCGAACTGCTTTGTGTGCGCTGTGTTGTGTTCTCTCGAGCTCATGCGTCCTTGATCTTTATATTCCCTCACTTATAACGGCATCGAGCGATCCTTGAAAAGGGGCCTTGCACCTTGAGGGCTCGCAAAGAATCGCCTCCGAACTTGCCGCACATTCTTAGTCATCCTCGCGACCGCTCTCTGAAGCCGCCATCAAACGCTAGATCCAAATCCTTGGGCGGACCAGGGGCTTGAGACGAGACCCGCTTGAGCCAGGTCGTCTTGGAGTCGAAGCCGCACACACCGCTCATGGCCGAAGCGCCAGATCTGCGCACCAAGTCATGGTCGGGCCTTCCGAGCATGGGGATCCGTTGACCGCACGTCGGCCGGTCAAGGAGTTCCCAGGCCTCGTCAGCCAGCCCCCGAGGCTCTAGGTCGGAGGGAACCCTCAGGATGACCTCGAGGCTTATTCTTGGGATGGAAAGACCTTCGTAGGTCCCGACTCCTTGGTCGAGGTCGAGCGGAGGCCACAAGGCAAGTCCCTTCGCCTCGACACCTGGCGACCTTCGGACTTCTCGATGTTGGTACGGATGTGAACAGTTGGTGGGCACCTGGCGGCGTCTCGACTCCGTAGCCCAAGCCTTAATCGCCTCTGGCTAAATCGCGATCGACACACCTTTTGAGGCGCTGTGGATCTGATTTGGGCGTGATGCGGCTTATAAATCCAGCGCCATATCGTCTGGTCGAAAGGTCCCTGCTCCTGCGCCCTTCGCCTTCCAAGCCTTCTCGCCCGAGCAAAGCTCCCCTTTTCCCCTTCAGACCAAACCAGCCACGACCGCCATGACTAAGTTAGGAAGGAGCATGCTGTCGGACTCGAGGATGAGGGAACTCGAGTCCCTGGGGTTGCTGGATCCGTTCACATGGCGGCTGCCGGGTAACGAGACCGAGCCGCACCCCAAGGACGACGAGATCGTCTGCACCGAGCACTACGCCCTTTTTGGCTTGCGGACCCCGGAGAGTGAGTTCGTCGCGAAGGTCCTCTCCAGCTGCGACATCGAACTCATCAATCTGGTGCCAAACTCCGTTCTTCTCCTCACCATCTTTTCCCATCTATGTGGGGGTTCACAGGGATCCTCCCACCCTCGCTTCTTCTTCCCAGATTGGTCTCTTCGCTCCGAAGGACCCGTGGTCGGATGTGTCTACTTCCTACCGCTGGTCGGGCTCAAATGGGCCTTCCCAAGTTCCAACCTCGATTCCCTTGGCACGTGGAGCAAAGCGCTGGTTCTACTCAAGAGGGGCGAGACCGGATCTTGGTGTTCAAGGGACCCCATCGCCAACCGCAAGAAGGAGACCTCGAGTCGGACGACCTCAAGGTCGACGAGGAGGCCATCGCCCTCATTCACATCTCTGCGCTATGCGCGCAGTCTCAACAGGCAAAGGACAATAACGATTTCTGTGAAATCGGGTGTCCCTCTTAGACAGAGGAGCACCCGTTCTTCGAGATCCGGGGAGCGGCGATCCGGCCGTGAGGGCGCGTCTGGTGAGTTTTTTCGCCCCAAGGTCCAGCTCGTGCATACCCCGACCTTCTCTTGACAACCGCTTGCCTTGCAATGCCGAAGAATCTGGGTCTCTGCCGGGATGGTTGAGATGTTTGGGAAGCCGGCGCGACGAGTACGTCGTTGGCAATCCTGCTCAAGAATGTGCTCCGCTTAAAAGGCGAGGTGAGTCTTCCGACTAAGCCTTCGAGTCCTTTGCTTGGCGAGCCTTCTTCCTTAAAGCTTGCTCACAGCCCACCAGAGTTCTTGGACACGACCAGAGGATGCTCCCACCTGGGCGGGGCAAAAAGGGAAGAAGCGACCTCCACCGGGACCAAGCCAAACGGAGGCAAAGAAGCGCCATGTCGAGTGGGGGATCGCGCCACGTTGAGGGCCCTTCCGGTCGAGCCCCGAGCTTTGCATTTTTCCGTGCCTTGCCATGGACATACCTTCCTTCGTAGCAAGAGAGCACGGTTCTTTGCCGCCAGTTCTTGAGTACACCCCGCCTCAGAGCTCGAAAGCACGAACCTGCGCTGGGCGGCGATGAGGAGCGGCTCGGACCCCGGACCTCGGTCGTGAGGACACGCAGCGCGGCGCCCGACATCGGGCGACAAGACCTCGACGGCCCTCGGCGAGGAGGAGAGTGGCCTGTAAGCTCCGAGACCCGACCTGCGCCCTTTTCGTGATCCTTCGCTTAGTGTATGCTTTTGATCGCAGAACTTGAGCATCCGAGCTCGAAACTTGCCCGCTTTGACGATGGTCATTGTTCAGTATGAAGTTCGAGTCCGAGGAGGAGAACGCTTTGGCTGCCTCATGCCGGGTCGCCGTGGGACATGCACTCCGCCGCCCTTGGTCGGTTAGTTCTACTAAGGGCTCGACGACTGCCGAAGAAAGCGAGCCCATGCCGTCAAGGACCGACACGGGCGAGGCCCACGGCGCAGACATTGTCGACGAGCTACCCGAAGCCACCGTGAGGGAGGAAGCTCAGAGCTTTGAGGCCGCGCTTGAAGTGACCCCCAAAACCCCGCCAGCCACGGTCGCTCGGTGGCCGAGACCACTGACCCATGGTCACCGGATGAACGGGTCGTAGATGCTTCACGACTTCCCATTGCATCGCGTCTTTAACGCCGAGGTCGTGGTACCCCGCCACGGAGGTCGTGGATGCCGCTGGTGGACCACCGCTGTCCCCGGCTCGGGGACGAAGCGGGCCCGACTGTGGGGATCGGGATAGCACCGCCATCCCGCCTCCCTGCCGACGGCTGATTCAACCCAGCCGGGAGGCAAGAGATAATCGAGGCCGCCTTTGGCGGGGACTCAAGACCCCTGCCCAAGTCGCGCCAATGGCGAGGTCGATCCTGACTGCATCGCGGTCGTCGAGGAGGAGGAGGAGATCCTCGCGATCGCATTGAAGATCGTGGAGGAGTTCACCCGAGCAAGTCTGGAGGATAGCCCGCGAGGTAAGGATTTTTCTCCGCATGCTTCAGATCTTGTAGCTTGACCTCCTTGCCCTTCTCATTTTGGGCCACCCCTTTTTTGTTCGCGAAGGTAACCACCATGCCACTCGAGGGTTACAAGGTTTCGAGAGCACGCGGACGCTAAGGAGCCTCCTCAATGTAGTAGAGGCGCGAGGTGGAGCGACAAGCTCGTCCGAACCATTGAGGTCGGCAGGGAGCTCGAGCAGTAAGGACCAAGAGCTCGGCGACTGCAGCCCGACGATGAGGTCGCCGGAGATAGCCCACGAGCACGAGCTCGAGCGCACCAGGCCTCCGAACGTGACTTTTGTTTTAAGGTCGTGGAGCAGAGCGCTGCGCGCGCACACTAGCCCGAGGCCGAAGGCGGGCCAAAGTCGAAGCTCGAGAAGGCCTGTGAAACGTTGACTCGAGCTCAAGGCCAAGATACTCCACCGAGGAGGAACTCGAGCGCCAACAAGACGCTTTGAAACCGAAAGCGAGCCAAGGTCAAGGACACAGGAGAGGGCCGCCGGAGCATCCACGCTTGACAAAGGCATCTTCCAGCTCGAGGCCAAAATCCTCGAGCTCGAGGGGAAGCTCGATGCCACCAAGGCGTCGAGGTCGAACGCGCAAGGTCGAGGCGCCGAGAAGGCTCCCCGGTCACTCTCTGGGCCCGAGACCAAGGTTCCCGGGCTCGAAGAGAAGCTCGAACGCGTTGGTAAAGCAGCGAAGAGTGCCCTTGCGCAGCTTGAAGACGAGTGACGTCGGGCCGTGGACGCTTCCCAGCAAGCCCTCCGGCTGTGGGGAGATCGCAACCCTAAGGGCAAAAGTGGCCCAGCTTGAGCAGGAAAGGCTTGCCCGCGAAATGGCCGACCTGTAGAAAAACATTAAAAAGCAGGGAATGTACTAACAGAAATGTTTTGCTTTCTAGTGAACAAAGAAACCTCGTTCCAGTTGTGAATTCGTGGTTTAGGGATGCGTTGAACTTTCCTCTTTTTGCTTCGCTTGTTCGCCGTGTCTGCTCTTTAGGTCGTGTGCTTGCGTGAGCCTTACCGGCCCGTTGGGCCCAAGGTCGATGTGACGCTGCCTTGGGCACAAGACGAAATGCGGACGAGAGGCCGCGACCGCAAGGTTGAGAACAATTCGCAAAGGCGAGAAAAGAACACGAGGCTAACACCGCTAAGTAGAGTTGTGTTCAGACGGCCCTAGCGACCATGTGCATTGCTCGATCACAAAGCGGCGAGGTTCATTGCTCGAGCCTGCACGGAGAGAGCTAGATTATGAAGAGGTTAAACTACGTTTAGCTCGTCGTGGGGGTGAGCGTAAAAACACGCATCACTTAGACTAGGAAGCGAACGCCATGATCGAAGGTCGTGGTTCAAAAAAGAGCCACCAAAAGAAAAGCAAAGAACACAAGTGGAAGCAGTATAAAGGGAAAGAATGAAAGACCGACTTTTATTGAAATGTGAGGCATAGAGGTTACATAAAATTTCCGAAGTCGATCTATGTTCCACGAGCTAGAGCTCTCGCCATCGGGCGGCGCTAATGCCGTAAGTCCTCGTCGCGATCTGTTGAAACGACTCTATAGGGGCCTCCCACCAAGGATAACTTATTGGTGCCGACGAGCTCAATCCGCCTCGGGCCAGTCCCCAATAAGGAGCCTCCTAGGTCGTCCGACCGAGACGCATGTCTGCGAAGAGCTTGCGTAGTGCGTTGATTGTAGCGATGGCACATCTTACTTCTTCTGCGAGGGTAAGGTCGAGGGACCGTTCGTGCTCGGTCGACTTGGTCGATCAAAGTCGACCGCAGAGCCCAGGCGTGACCTCGGGAGGCGGGGCGGCCGGTACCGAAAACGAGCCGAAGGGCGTGGACCTCAGAGCTTCGGCTTGTCGTGAATACGAATAGACCATAGAACGGTGGGAAGTTCGTCCACCGTGCCTTGCCGTGACGGGTCGAGCTCATCTGTGACTTGCTTCTTGGCGCCTGGGCGACGGTTCGGTTGGCGCGCTTCAGCTACTCCGTTGCTCGGGGTGAGCCACCGGCGAAGCATATTTGATGCCGAAGTTCCTCGCAAAACTCCCGGAACAACTCACCGTAAACGGTATCTTTGTTGTCGCGATAATTTTGCACGGAACCCCATACCGTGACCACGCCAAGCGGAACAAACGAATCGCCGCTCGAGCGTTATGGTCGAGACCGGTTCGACCTCTATCCACTTGGTGAAGGTGTCGACAATGACGCAACAGAACTTTTTTTCCGGTTATTTGAGGAAAAGGACCGAGGATGTCGAAATTCCGAGTCAAGAAGGGCCATGCCGGCCAGGATGGTCCAGAGCGCCAGGGCGGGTTGGTGCGATTTACACATGGAATTAGCAGCCCGGTAGGTGCGGACGATATCTCGAGCATCCCAAGCGCCGAGGGCCAATAGTACCCCATGCGGAAGGCCTTCCCACCATTGTCCTGTCTTTAAGAGTGCGCCCCACGAGACCGAGTGAATGTCATGGAGCGTGCATTTACCTCCTCCGTGGAGATGCACCGTGTCGGGATGCTTAAACATTGCGTCTGTAAGCTCTCCTCGATAAGCGTGTATAGACTCGCCCGCGCTGATCCGGCTCCTCTCGCAGGTCGGGGCAGAGCGCCGAGCAAGGAAATTGTGGATGGCCTCGGCCAGAGGAGGATACCGACCACGCGACGGTGGCCCTTGGTCGGAAATCGACGGACCGAGCGCGTCTCAAGATGACGTCGGGTGGGATGTCGTCGCCGAGGAGCCGAGCTTGGAGAGGAAGTCTCATTTGGAATTGTCCTTTGAGGATGTGCTGAGCTCCAAGTTCTGGAACCATTTCTCCATCTTCGCACCTCGGCGAGGTACTTAGCCATCGAATCTCCCGAGCATTGGTAGTCCTTGTTGAACCGGTTGATGACGAAGCCGAGTCGCCCTTCACGACCAAACGGCGCACACCCAAAGCCTTGCAAGCTCATAAGCCGGCCAGGAGGGCTTTGTATTCCGCCACATTGTTGGTCGCTGGGAAGCCAAAATGAATTACGTACCTCAATTTATCGCCGCTGAAGGAGGACAAGTATCCCACCCGGCGCTTGAAGGACCTCGAGCCGTCGAAGAACATGACCAGGGCTTTTCTTCTTCGACCAAGCTCGGAGCGGTCTGACGTCTGCTCAACCACGAAGTCGGCGAAAGCACTTGCGATTTTATGGTCGTCGCGTACACGATATGGACGTCGAAACGCCGCCCGGTTCCATGGCCCACTTGGCGATCCGTCCGCCACCCTCCGGGTTCTCGAAATGTCCCCGCGGGAAGCCGCCGACGAACACGGAGGCGCCTAGAAATAGTGTCGAAGCTTCGCGAAGCCATGAGGAAGCATATAACGGTTTACAGCACGTGGGTAGCGCTCCTTCGGCCGTGCAAGACCTCGTTGACATAATAAATGGGGTCTTTGTTGAGACCCCGTTCCGCCACCAGGCGGCACTAACGGCAGAGAGGTGGCGCGAGATATAGCGATAACTTCTCACCAAAGTTGCGGCGTTATGGGAGGGGTGGGGACGACAGTACGCCTTGGATCGTCGAAGGATCGTTGGGCCTCTGGAGTCCACTCGAAGCCCCATGCTTGCGCAAGGTCCGGAAGAATGGGAGCCCGCGCCGCCGAGCCTCGAGATGAACTCGCCGAGGGGCCATGCGCCGGTGAGGCTTGCACCGCTTGATTGAGGTCGGGGGTGCCATCTTCTCGATCGCCTCGATCTTCTCTGGGTTTGGACCAACCCCCGAGCCCCCGATCATGTAGCCGAGCACCTTACCGGACGCCACGCCGAACACGCACTTCTCGGGATTGAGCTTGATCTTGTGCCTGTTCAGGTTGGCGAAGGTCTCCTCGAGGTCGCGAACGTGGTCGCCCTCGGCGGGGCTTTTGACGATGATGTCGTCCACGTAGACTTCAAGGTTCCGCCCGATCTGCGGCTCGAAAGTCTTGGTCATCAGTCGTTGAAAGGTGGCCCCTGCATTGCGCAGACCGAATGACATGGTCGTATAGCAATAGGTGCCGAACGGCGTGATGAAGGAAGTCTTGCTCTCGTCCTCGACCGCCAGCTTGATCTGGTGGTATCCCGAGTAAGCATCCAAGAAGCTCAGCGTCTTGGCATTCGCGGTGGAGTCGACGATCTGGTCGATGCGCGGAAGCGGGAAGTTGTCCTTCGGGCAAGCCGAGTTCAACCCCGTATGGTCGACGCACATTCTCCACTTTCCTCCCTTCTTCTGCACGATGACCGGGTTGGCCAGCCACTCGGAGTAGTTAATCTCACGAATGAAGCCGGCCTTCAAGAGCTTATCAAGGTTCTCCTTGATGACTGCGACCTTCTCCGGGAAAGCGACGCACTCTGGCGTCTGGTCGGGCCGAAGTCCCACTTGCAACTTGTGCTCGATCACCTCCTCGGGGCCAGGCATGTCCGTGGCTCCCAAGCAAATATGCCCTTGTTGGCGCTGAGGAAGGTGACGAGCTCGAGTTCCTATTGGAACTCAACTCGGCGAGACGTGGAACGCACTGGCAGGTCACTCTCATCGAGCGCACGGCCTTCGTTGTCCCATTGGCTGGATTGCATATACCGCGGCGTTCTTTGTCGTTGCCTCCGGGCATGGCTGAAGCGGCATGCGCGAGCGTGGCCTTGGTCTCATGACCATGTGCCGCTTGCAGTCGCCTCGCATGGTGATGACACCATTGGGACGAGCGACTTTATGCACCGATGGCCATAGTGGTTGGCGCCATGAACTTGACGAGGCTGGCGCCCGAGTATGGCGTTATGAGGAGGTCACCCTCGACCACCTCGAAGGTGATCAACTCGGTCACGAAAGTTGTCGAGCGCAGAAGGTGACGAGTAAGACGACACCCCCAAGGGGTGGTTGAGCTCCGGGGACTATCCCAAAGAATGGTATGGTGATGCTCTTGACCTTCGGCCGGGAATCAGCATCCTGGTCGGCGCCCCACTGCAACAAGTTAAGAGAGCTACCGCCATCGACCATGACACGACCGACCATGTTGTTGCTTATAGTCGGGTCACGACCAAAGCGGTCTTGAGTCTCGAGCCATACAGGGAGCCGTCCTCTGGAGAGAAGGTGATGGTGGCCCCGGCCCACTTGCAGGGCTGCTTAGGGGCTTCCCAAGAGCGACTTTGGTAGATGGTCCGTGCAGCGGCCTTGACCTCACGCCTGGTCTGGTAGGCCGACGAGCCACCGAAGATGACGTCAATCTGGCGCTCGCCTTCTTTGGAACTCCAAATCGAGGTCGTGGTGCTCAAGGCTGCGGCGTTTACGGCCGGGTCGTCATCCTTCCGAGAACACGGGCATCTCACCCGCCCATCGTAGAAGGCGTCTAGCTTATTCGCCAAGCCTGCAGTCTGCGGTCGTGGCCGCCCGCTCTGTGGAATAAGCAAAACTTTGATTAAATCATATCCTCGTCCTCCGGCCTCCTGTGGCGAGCATCGTCGCCGGGACCGCACGTTAACCCTCTGGAAATTTGGTCCTTTGTCCGTGAGGTCGAGGTCGACCTTGGCGAGGCTTAGGGTCCTCCTGAGCCCGGCTCGGACTTCGAGGACCTCGCGCTGGCCATCCGCCGAGACGACCACCCGCGGTAGCCCTCCGCCGCCCCTGCGATCGCGCTTTCGCTTTTTGGAGGTGGTGCCTTGGTCGGCGCCCCTGGAGTTGGACGGGCCGGCCTCTGTTTGGCTCAAACCAAGCTTACCTTAATCGTAGTCGCGTTTCGGCGATTTGGCATCGTCTCGCGTCACATCGTACCGCTCCGCCATGCGGAAGAGTTTGTTGACGCTGAGCCTCGATGTGATCTCCAGGTCCTCGGTGAGATGTCGATCACGGACCCCGAACTTGAAGGCCTTGATGACGGCCTCGTCAGAAATGCTCGGGATAAGGTTCCTTGTGCGGATGAATCGCCGCACAAAGTCGCGCAGTGGCTCGTTCTTCCCTTGGATGACACGATCCAGGTCTTTCTCCCTGCCCGACCGCTCGTAACCACTCTGGAAGTTAGAGCGAAGAGCGTTCTGGATCTGGCGCCACGACACGAAGGCAAGACCGATTAAAAAGCGTGTCCTAGCGGCCCGTCCCGAAACGGTTGGGAGATAGTCGGCCATTCTGAGCTTCGTCCCCTCCGCCGCCGGGATAGCGGTCGAATAGATGGGCGAGAACTTCGTCGGGGTTCTTAGTCCCGTCGGCCTTCGATCGATCGCGGGCTTGAACCGGCCGCCACCATACGTGGCGAAGGCGTCGGAGCACGCCATGCAAATGGCCGGGGACAGTGCCCGCGGGTCATGGTCATCGCCGACAAGATCCCGGTCTTCTGGGACTCGGATCGAGGCTCCCAAGCGGCCCGATCTTTGGCGGAACGACCATGGTGCCGAGCACGGAATCACTGGTTAATGCTTAGCGGTCATGGACCCTCGGCGCTGGGCGGAACGTCACGGAGTGGTCGCGCAGATCTGCTTTGCATCAATTCGGGCGCTCGGTTGAGCTCGGTCTGGTTGGCGCGGTGCCGTGGGGCCGCCGCGTCTGCGTCGAGCCTCGTCTCGAACTTCTTTGCTCGAGGCTAACTCCCCGCGAGAGATGTTCGACGCGGTGACGGCGTGTGACGTGTTATCGTTGCTCCTCTGGGAGCGGGTCCCCGAGTGTTGACTTTGTCTGCTGCGGAGGTTCGACCTCGGTCGCGGCCCGATCGAGCTCTTCGGCGGGCGACCAAAAACTCGACCTTGCCCTATCGGGTCAGCCATGACCCGGCGATAGCAGCTGGAGGCGCTCCCGTAGGGGAGGAGCTGGCGGCCGAAGACATCTGCCGCCTTCTCCTGGGCCTCCAGGGAGAGCGGTTATGGCTTGGTTGATGGCAACTTTGCACCATCCGTGAAGCGTCTTCGGTCTGTGGATCACGGTCATCCGCCACTCCTCGTCGCCTTGACCGCTCGCCACCGGGCGTCTTTGCTCGGCGGCGGCGGCGGCGTGAACGAGGACACGGAGTCGGAGTCGTGCGAGGAAAATCCATCGGCAAAGCGCCATGCTCACGAGATCTGGTATCGTTCTGCGAAGAACAAAACAATCGAGCCCCACGGTGGCGCCGGTTGTCGGCGATCGAGATCGCCAACCGCAAGAAGTGAGGTAGAATCGAGCGTTCACGGGACGGCGGCGTTTTACTCGAGCGGAGGAAGAAAACCGATCCACGAAGGTGGTCGGAGCAAGGCGACAACGAACACGAGACAAAGGTTTATCTTGGTTCGAGCCTGTCAAGGTAATAGCTCTACTCGATCGCCTTGTGGCGGTGATTCTTGTTATATGGGTGTCTGTGTGATGTTTACAACTCAAGGCAATAACGGTGAATCCTAGCTCGAGTTCTTGTGTCTTGTTGTGTTGTGTTCTCTCGAGCTCATGTGTCCTTGATCTTTATATTCCCTCCGCCCTTAGCAATCGGGCGATCCTTGAAAAGGGGCCTTCGTGCACCTTGAGGGCTGCGCAGAATGCCTCGAACTTGCCGCACATTCTTAGTCATCCTGCGACCCGCTCTCTGAAGCTGCCATCAAACGCTAGATCCGAAATCCTTGGCGGACCAGGGCTTGAGACGAGACCCGCCGAGCGAGGTCGTCTGAGTCGAGCTTCGCACACCGCTTCATGATCGAAGCGCCCAAAGGCGCACTCTGTGTCGCGATCGGGGCCTTCCGAGCATGGGGATCCGTTGACCGCACGCCGGCCGGTCAAGGAGTTCCCAGGCCTCGTCACAAAGCTTATCGTCAAGGTTTCTTCTGGCTGACTACTGTGTCTGACGCGGAGGATATTGTCCGAACGTGTGAAGGATGTCAATTTTTTGCTCGTCAAATACACGTGCCGACGCAGGAGTTGCAAACCATCCCAATCACCTGGTCGTTTGCAGTCTGGGGGCTCGACATGGTCGGCCCATTGAAGAAGACTCAAGGTGGTTTCACTCATCTCTTCGTCACCATTGATAAATTCACCAAGTGGATTGAGGCAAAGCCTGTCGCCACAATTACGACGGCCAAAGCCAAGGAGTTCTTTCAGGAAATCGTGGTAAGATTCGGCGTACCAAACAGGATCATCATGGATAATGGAACACAATTCCGAGGTGAAGAATTTCAAGACTGATGCGAAGAGCTCGGCATCAAAATCTGCTTCGCCTCCGTAGCTCATCCAAAAAGCAATGGTCAGGTGGAGCAGGCGAATGGCATGGTGTTGCAAGGTTTAAAAGCGTGGATTTTTGATCGTTTCAAACCATATGCTACTCGATGGGTAAAAGAATTGCCTTCGGTGCTCTGGGGGCTGAGAACCACTCCTAGCAGAGCTACCGGGCAGTCACCTTTTTTCCTAGTATATGGCTCAGAAGCGGTCTTACCCATTGAGTTGACATTCGGATCCCCTCAGGTTCGGAATTACAAGGAGGCCAAGTCAGAAGAGAACAGAATAGAGGATATCGATCGATTGGAGGAAGCCAGGGAGGTCACTGCAGTCCAGTCGGCCAAATACCTCCAGAGCCTGCGCCGCTACCATGACCGAAATGTTCGGGGCCGCGCGTTCTCTAAGGGTGATCTGGTCCTAATAAAGAATCAAAAGCACGAGCACAAACTCTCTCCAAGCTGGGAAGGTCCCTACATCGTCGATGAGGTGACACGCCCAGGGGCTTACAGACTTAAGCGGGAAGACGGTGCTATCATCAGCAACTCATGGAACATAGAGCAGCTACGTCATTTTTACTCCTAAAATATTGTACACTAGCCATGCTATTCATAAATAAAGTTTTTTCTTCTTGATTTGCTACTCAATTGGTGCTCAATTAAGCAGTAAGTCGGCGGCTACACCTAATAGTGTTGCGCATGCGCAACACTTTTGGGTCATTTACCGTTTTTAACATATTATTCGCGAATAAAGTTTTTTCTTCATGACTTTCTACTTAATTGGTGCTCAATTAAGCAGTAAGTCGGGGGCTACACCTAATAGTGTTGTGCATGCGCAACCCTTCTTATGAAATATCTATTGTCCTTTTTCCTCCCTGGTGATTGTGATTAAGTCCGAGTGTTTTTAGCTCTTGATTGTGAAACCCCGACCCATGAACAGCAAAATCTAGCTACTAAAAAAAAGGTGTGCCTGGGAAAAAAGGAGCCATGCGCCAACTCCCGAGGTCGAAAAAAAACCACTCGGACAGGTCGAAAGATAAAAAGGGAAAAAGAAAGCAAAGCAGCGGGGATCTGAGGATTTCACAATGGCCAGCAGCGGTAGCTTGTGGTCGCTATTTCCTTCAAGTGCGCTACCAGCTTCTTGGGCCCCTCTACTAGCCGTTGGATTGTGGTGTCCGCGTCACATGGAACACTGCTGGGTCTAGCCTCGTCAGGGCTCAGCATCCGCAAAATTCTCTCGGAGCCTTCCTGAATTCTGTCAACTCGTAGCTTGATGGATTTGATCTTCTCGTCAAGAGCACGATACTAGGCCTGCGAGTTGACTCGGTGCACTGCATAGCCAGTTGCCTTAGTCAAAGGTCATTGCAACGCGCAAGAAAAGGGAATAAAAAGCGAGTCGGGAGTAAACCTTCCAGCTCTCTTTCCAGTTTGATCGTCTCGGCCTTGGCTTCCTTCTCAGACTTCTTCAGCCCCTCGACCTGCTCGTTGGAGGACTCAAGCTTTACTTGAAGATCTGCAGCAACGAAAGCCGAAGTCAAGACGAATAAGGGCGGGTCAAGCAGTAGAAGGCCAACCTGCTCATCGGAGGACTTAAGCTTTACCATCAAGAGAAGATGTCAGATTCAGCTTCTCTGCCTCAAGTGCCGTGACCTGGGCCCGAAGCTTCTCCAGTTCTTCACGGTTCTCGACTCGGGCCCGGTTGAGTTCCTCCTGCAGCCTGATGCGGACTCGCTCAACCTCGGCTTCATAATCCTTCCTCATTTTGGTCCTCGGGAGCAATTCCTGGATAAGAGCGTTCTGGTCTCGAGCACGTTCTGCCAGGCGCTGAAGACGGCGTCAGGAACAATGAGGACTTATCGTGTATCACAGACAATTAAGCACAAGCAACTTACGCTGCCAAGACGATAGCAAGTAAAAGTGGCATCGCGAACCGATGCCCATTCCTCAGCCTCGTCCTCATCATCAAAGGATATCCTGTTATCATATTTGTTGAAAAAGGCAACCCGTATCGGAGAATCCGGGCGAGGGGCCGAGGGAGTTCTTCTGGCGAGTGGCGAGAGAAAGCTGAGAGCTCCCGGCGGAGGATCGTGGCGGGATCGGCGGCGGGCTCGGGAGAACCTGATTTGGCTAGTTGGCCCAGGAGGAGTCGGTGGCCGAAGTTTGGTGGTCAAGACCAACCTCGGTCTTAGGACCTCTGAGGCAGTCGGAGGGGCTGTTGCCGGCTGCTTCGTGGCCACATCAGGGACAACGGCCTCGGCCACAGCCGGTGCGCGGGTTTTCGACAGGCTTGCAGCACCTTCAGCAACCGCTCCTTGGGGCTCCTGATGTGGCGCGTCCACAGGAATCTCGCTGGTGGGCTCTCTGAAAGAAAAATCAGTTAGATCATGACCCAAAAGAGTAAGGAAGAACGGGCAAGGAAACCAACCTACTGGATCTCGTTATTTTAAACGCCGAGTTCTTCCGGGCAGAAGGACCACCGGCGGAAGAACCAATCTGCACACCTGGAGTGGGGGCCAAAGGGTCCCTGGTCGGGTGTGGAGGCGGAGGCACGTTGTCAGCCGAATGCTAGGCCGGAGGCTCAAAGGCCGCTGGGGTTGCGGATTGACTTAAAGACGACGAAGTTGGGAGGGGGGAATGAATGGCTACCGAGTCCCGAACCTTCGGGCCCCTAGTCGGGCACACATTTGTCGCTGACTTCCTCCTCTCTTCCTTGGACACATGGACGACTGGACGTTTCCCTTTTCCAAGGGACCTTCAGCTTCATCCGCCTTTCCTTTCTTAGTGCTGGGAGCCGGGGATGAAGTGCGAGCTGGGCATTTTCATTTGGTGCTCTTGTGCACAGGGAACTCAAGCAACGGAGCATCAGAGAAGAAGGCATCACGATCCTACAAATATGGACAAGATACGCACTCAATTGCAGCGAAACAAGTGTCAGAAGACCCAACCTTGGGAAACAAGAAGGCATCTTACCGGGGGTGGAGGATTCAATTTCTTGAAGGGCCTTGGCCATCCGTCGTTGGTAATCTGAATACCCGAAGTAAAGAAGTCGTCCATGCGGTGTGGGATATATGCGCCCAGGTGTCTGCATGACAGGCCAATAAAGCCCAGCTGGATATGGATGGGTTGGGCCGACTACAAGAAGGCAGAAGCCATCCAAAGCGCACACGATAGGGAAGTCTCAGAGATGGTAACCGACTCGGATTGGAAGGAGATAATTGTAATCTAGACCATTATGATACGGATAGGAATAGCAGTTATAATCCCTACTGCGTATCCGAGTAGGATTCTCTTTGTAACCGCACTTCCTCTGCTATATGAAGGGAGGGGCGGAGGAACATCAATAGGGAATCTCATCTGCAATTAGCTAGTCACATATAATTCCAGAGCACAGGACTAGGGTGTTGACGGGGATTGGGCGATCCCCGCCCGGTCAAAGCTCGGTCAATGGGCCCTCTGCTCAGGGGGGCTTCATTCATGACACAGACGGTAGCCCGTATGGTGAGCCTATTTAGACCAAGTCGATGCGCATTCCCTCAAGCTCGAGGTCGTCAGGTTAGCTCTTGGTCAGGCGGTTTCGCCTCGGGGCGTGAAATGCGCATTTATTGGCGATTACCAAGACCTAAGCAGCAGCGTCAAGGCAGGAGTGGGCGACATTTTCGGAGCAATTACAGCCCACCTTCAATGCGCACGAAGCCACTTCCCTGGGAATCTCTCCCAGCCGTTGCAGGCACCATTCGGGGGTATATAAGCCACGCAAGGCATATGTACAGGACACAAACTCACTGGCAATAGTTACACACACAACGTTCAAGCTCGAGCTGTAAACACCCTCTGTACTCGCATTTAGTGAATTCCTCTGCCCTCAGAGTAAACTGGACGTAGAGCTATTACCCTTAGGAGGGGGCTCGAACCAGTATAATTTCCTGTCTCCTACTCGTTGACGCCTCGCCCGACCTTCGCCTACGCCATTGTTGACCGAAGCGCTTTCTCGGTCCCTCACTCACATTCACCCCCTCTTCATTTTTGCAGTCAAGCGATTCCGATCGTCGACAACTGGCGCCCACCGTGGGGCCCGAAAGCTTCGTTCAACCAGAACTAATCTCAACTTTTTGAGGTATGGCGTCTTCTGCAGCAGCGCATTCTGTGAGCTCGGGCTCGAATGTGGCTCTCGAGCATGGAAGTTTCGCGTCCCTGTTCTCCCCCTCTCCGCCATTGTGAAACGTTTTCGTTCTCATGGCGCTAGTCATGATGAGAACATGGAGGAGGGCGTAGCGAACCCACGAAGATGCTTTCACGGATGGCCAGGTTGCCATCAACCAGGCCATAACTGCCCTCCGACGGGAGGAGATTGAGAGGATTGGAACGTCCTCGGGATGATCCAGGCTCCCCCACTCGAGCGAGCGCCTCCAGGCAATCGCACGAGTCATGACCGATCCCACGCGTCTGACGTCGGGTTTTTTCGGCCGAGCTCTCACAGACGAGCTCGACAAAACCCTGACCGGTGTGCCATCACAGCGCCGGGGCCTTCTCTTTGGGTCGATCGTTAAGGCGAGGGTAGCTCCTCGCGCGCCAACACCCCCGCCGGTCTCCTATGCTCGGCGATCTCGAACTTCGTCCGTCGCCGCCTCGCCGTCGTTCCCGGCGTGACTCGAGGCGAAGTGCGGCGATGGCAGCGTCTGATGACCCGCTCAGCGGCGGCACGTCAGGCCTTTCTCCTGACGTTCCTCCGAGGCGTCGGCGGGTCCATGAGCGCCTACAACACCTCCCGGGCGATGCTCGGGCCACCGCCGAGGCCGTCGAGGTCACAGGGCAGAGCGCCAAAGCGACCATGAATCCAGCTCCAGTAGCAGCGAGAATCTTCCCAGGCGCGCTCCTGTCCCGGCGTACGGCTGTGCGACGTACTCTGACGACCTCCGACGGGTGCGGTGGCCGGCCCGCTTCAAGCCCACGCTGATCGAGCGATTTGATGGGACGAAGAACCCTGACGAATTCCTCTCGATCTACACCACTGCTATCCTGGCCGCGGGGGGTGACGAGTACGTGATGGCCAACTACCTTCCTACCGTCTTGGACGGTGCTGCTCGCACCTGGCTCTTCAACAAGAAACCAGGTACTTTCCGCTCGTGGCGCCAAATCTAGAGCGCCCTCCGCTCAAATTTCCAAAGCTGCTACGAGCGGCCTGGCAGGGAGAAGGACCTGGATCGGGTGATCCAGGGAAAGAACGAACCCCTTCCGCGACTTCATGCGGTGGTTCATCCGCACTAGGAATCTGATCCCTAGTGTGTCGGACGAGGCTGTAATCAAGGCCTTCAAGTTTAGCGTGCGCGACCGGCGCCTCACCGAAGACCTGGAAATCACGGCGAGGTTCATCGTCGACAAGCTCTTCCGTATGGCGGAGCGCTACGCGAACGCGGACGATGCGGTCCGCTGGAAGCGCGACTACGACCAAGGCAAGCTTGGCGTCAATGCAGGTGAGGTCGGTCCCTCTAATGCCAAGAATGCCGACCAGGGCACGGCCGCCAAGAAGCAGAAGAGAGACCACAAGCGCGACGGCGGTCGGCCTCAGGTAACCGTTTCGGCGGACGGTCGCCGGGAGGTTATGGAGGCACGGGACTCGCCCAGGGAGAGGGGCTGTCCTCAGCAGAGCCGGCCATGACCCCAGCAGGCACAGCACCGATCGCGGCAGGACAACTGTCGGTCCGGGTTGCGACAAGCTGACGGCCGCCCACAAGGCTCTGAGGGGCGGTCTCGGTTCGATGAAGGTAAATTCTTCCTATTTCACAGGACTCCTGGGCACGACCTGCGGGACTGCAGGGCCTGGCAGGCCAAGCTTGAGGCCTTCTACGACAAGCGTGGAGAGATGCCCACGCTCCCGAAGGAAGGAGATGAGCCCGAGAGGGTGAACGCCGGAGAAGACCAGGCCGATCTCGACCTGGACTTTCAGCAAGGTGACCGCCAGATCGACGTCATCTCTGGCGGCTCCTCGGCGTTTCAGTCCCGGTGCGAGATCAAGGATTCTGCACGCGTGGTCTACCAGGCCGCCGCCAGGAAGTCCTCAGACCAGCCCTGCAAGTAGGCCGGGGCAACTATCACCTTCACATCGGAGGATGCCCCCCAAGGTATGTCGAAGGACCTCAAGATGGCCTTGGTCGTGACCCCGACCATCAGCAACACCACGATCGGGAGGGTCATGGTCGATGGTGGCAGCTCCCTTAATCTGCTTCTGCTGCTAGCCAAGCTCGGCCGGATCTGAGATCCCGGTCGAAGGTCAAAAGCATCGCGATTCCATTCTTCGGGATCGTGCACAGGGCTCGACCACTCCTCTAGGGCGGTGGTTACGCGTCACCTTCGATGCCTCGGATAACTTCCGCCCGTGATCACCTTCGAGGTGGTCGAGGGTGACCTCCCCTACAACGCCATCCTAGGGCGCCCCGCCCTGGTCAAGTTCATGGCGGCCAACCACTACGGTCACCGGTGCATGAAGCTCCCGGGCAGTGGCGGATTTAACGGGGGGGCTTAGGTGGGCTGGAGCCCCACTCTTGGCCCACCACATGACCCCAAATGGGCTTGCACACAACGACAAGTAAACAGGCTGGGCGGTCACGGTCTTGCCGATCCAATTCTCGCCGAGTCGCCGGCTAGTGCACCGACTCCGACTGCACGTCTTCCCATCCATCTCGCGGTCTCGCCTCGCACGATTGCATCCTCGCAGTCGCCATCGCCGGCGACCGGCGTCAACCGTCAAGCACGCCGCAGGCGGCGGCAGACGGCCTAACAGGCTACAGGCAAGGACGCTAGTCCTAGAACTTGTATCTTGTATTGTATTGTATCTTAATTAGTTCAAGTTGTATGCATGAATTTTCTAGTCGGCAACAGCAAGCATGAAGCACATGCACATGCATGAATTTTCTAGTTGGCAAGCATGAAGCACATCTGCACATGAATTTTCTAGTCGGCAACTAGCTAGGCAAGCACATGCACTAGAATTTTCTAGTCGGCCTGGAGAGAGTGGAGACCTTTTAGTCACGCATGAAATTTTTTTGTGATCAGCTACGAGGCCTCGCCGCCGCCGCCGCGTATACATAATACATTATACATTGCATGTCATTCTCTTCAGGCAAACAAGAAGATCTGAACTAGAGTGTGCTTATGTTAGTGTTACTAAACTATATCATTTTTGTGGCTCAATGCAGTATTGCAGTTTGTGTTCTTTCATTTTTGTTTATACTATGCTGTAGATGTTAAGTACTTAAGTTTGTGATTCTTTGCTAATTTGTATCATGCCATGCTGTAGATGTTAAATTTATTGAATTTGTTTTTATTGAGTAGAATAGATTACAATGAAGAGATATTTTACATCATTGTCAAAATCAAAACCATCTGAAGAGGAGCCAACATCTGGGTCTAGACAACAAGAAGATCATGAACGTGAACGTCAGATCATTACAATTCCTAATGTGAGTCCTCCTAATGTGGGTCCTTCTGTTGCGCAAGCACAAAAGAAAGCTCGTATTGGTACTGAATTTAGTTCAGATAACATTGTTGCTGATCCGGGGCTGCGTAAGCCAATTGAACAGTACGAATTCAAAATTAGAGATGATTTGAGAAGGGCGTTCCTATTAAAGGGTCCATGTCAACCAATCGGTCATAATTTTCCCCGTAAACAGTAATGATCGGTACGCTTTTTTCCTTTATATTGTTACACACTTATATTATATGTGACTGTTAAACAAATATTTGCAAACTTTGAACATAGTTGGCTTGTTAAGCTTTCGATGTCTTAGTCTTAGCCCCCCTCCTTCTAATTTTCTGGATACGCCACTGCTCCCGGGGCCTAATGGCGTCATCACCGTGCGCGGCGACCTCAAGGCGGTGCACAGTTGTGAGACTAAAGCTCTGGCCCTCGCTAGCATGCTACATGATAAGGCACAGAGGCAGCGGAGAAGAATGCGCCCGGAGGCGGCGATCCAGCCAATGGGGACTCTGAAAGCGATCTTGCTCGAGGAGAGCGACCCGACCAGGTGTGTCCACATCTCGACCGGGCTGAGTTCCAAATAGGAACTCGAGCTCGTCACCTTCCTCCGCACCAATAAAGGTATATTCGCTTGGGAGCCGGCGGACATGCCGAGTCGAGGAGGTGGTCGAGCACAAGCTGCGAGTGCGACCATTCTGGCGCTGCGGCGCCGAAGCTGCGGCGTTTCTCATCGGAGAAGGTCGCCATCATCAGAGAAAACCTGGACAAGCTCCTGAAGGCCGGGTTTATCCGCGAGATCGACTACTCCAAGTGGCTGGCTAACCCGGTCATCGTCCAGAAGAAGGGCGGAAAGTGAAGGATGTGCGTGGACCACACGGGGTTGAACTCGGCGTGCCCGAAGGACAACTTTCCACTCCAGCGCATCGACCAGATCGTTGACTCCACCGCGAACGCCAGGATGTTGAGCTTTCTGGATGCTTACTCGGGGTACCACCAGATCAAGCTGGCGGTCGAAGATGAGAGCAAGACCTCGTTCATCACGTCGTTAAAGGGCCCTCTTGCTACATCGACCATGTCGTTTGGTCTCCTAGCGCCGGTAGCGACCTTCGGCGCTGATGACCAAGACATTCGATCCCCAGATCGGCCGCAATCCTGAGGTCTACGTGGACGACATCATCGTCAAGAGCTCTTCTGAGGGCGACCACGTTCAAGACCTTGGGGAAACCTTCGCCAACCTGAACAAACATAATATCAGGCTCAATCCAGAGAAGTGCGTATTCGGTGCCACCTCAGGGAAGGTGCTCGGCTACATGATCGGGGGCTCCGGGGTCGGCCCAAACCCAGAGAAGATTGAAGCAATCGAGAAAATAGCGCCCCTGACCTCGGTAAAACAGGTACAATGCCTCACTGGCCGCATGGCCGCCCTTAGCCGGTTTATTTCAAGGCTTGGCGAGCGTGGGCTGCCATTCTTCAGGGCCTTGTGCAAGCAAGGGGGCTTCGAGTGGACTCCTGAGGCGTAGCGGTCGTTCGACGACCTGAAGGCGTACCTCTCAAGCCCGCCTTTGCTCACCACCCCGCAGCCGGGTGAGCAGCTGCTACTCTATCTAGCAGCCACCGCCCAGGTAGTCAGTGCCATCTTGGTGGCCAAGCGGGATGCGCGGCAACATCCGATCTACTACGTCAACGAGATCCTGCACGGCCCGAAGGAGCACTACTCACAGGTCCAGAAGCTCTTGTATGCCCTTCTCATGGCCTCGCGCAAGCTCCGGCATTACTTCCAGGCGCATTCGGTGGTTGTCCCGAGCAGCTTTCTGCTCGGGGACATACTGAGGAATCCGGAGGCTGAAGGTCGCACTGCCAAGTGGGCCATGGAGATGGCGGCGTTCGACATCCGGGTCGCGGCACGCACGGCTACCAAGTCGCAGGTGCTCGCCAACTTCTAAGGTATGTGGTACGCTTTGGGTTTCCAGCGACCAACAACGTTGCAGAATACGAGGCCCTCTTGGTAGGCCTACAGGCCTGCAAGGCCCTGGGCATGCGCCGGTTGATTGTACGGGGCGACTCTCAGCTCGTCGTCAATCAGTACAACAAGGAGTACCAGTGCTCGGAAGGCTCAATGGCCAAGTATCTCATCGAGGCGCGTAAGCTAGAAAAGTGGTTCCAGAACCTGGAAGTCACGCATGTGGCACGAAAGGACAACTCTGACGCTGATTTCCTATCCAAGCTCGGATCGTCCGACGACGAAGTCCCTCCGGATGTAATCCTGGAAACCCTGGCGTCTCCTTCCATCTCCGATCAAGGGGCCTTGGTCGCCTTCATCGAAGGCGTTCCCTCGTGGGCTGAGCCAATCCACCGCTTTCTGGCGACGGGTGAGCTCCCGGCCGAGCCAGCGGAGAGGAGCAGGATCAAGCGACGGGCCAGCTCGTATAGGCTCGTGGATGGCAAGATGTATCGTCGGAATCTTTCCAGCATCCTGACGAAGTGTGTCACTGCAGAAGAGGGTAAGTACCTGCTACATGACATTCATTCAGGTCCATGCGGGGCACACTCTTCTTTCAGGACCATGGTCGGGAAGGCCTTCCTCATGGGGTTCTACTGGCCCACGGCACTGCAGGACCCGTGCAATATTGTCCGCACTTGTCGGGCTTGCCAGTTCCATGCTCGAAAGTCGCACCAGTCTGCCTACGCGCTTCAGACCATCCCACTTGCTTGGCCTTTCTCGACATGGGGGCTCGACATCCTTGGTACCTTCCCGCAGGCGGCTGGAGGGAAGAAGCTTCTATTCATCGCCATCAACACCTTCACCAAGTGGATCGAGGCCGAGCCTGTCTCGACCATCACGGCTCATGCGGCGGTCAAGTTTTTTCATCTGTTTGTGGTCACCAGGTATGGAGTTCCGTGCAGAATCATTACTGATAATGAAACTCAGTTTACCAGTGAGCTGTTCTAGAAATACTGCGAGGATATAGGCACCAAAGTATGCTACGCTTCGGTTGCCCATCCGCAGAGCAATGGAGCAGTTGAACGCGCCAACGGACAGATCGTTCAAGGCGTGAAGAAACGAGTATCAGATGAGCTCGAACGACACAGCCAGACCTGGGTGGACGAACTTCCCACCGTCTTATGGTCTATTCGCACCCACGACCGGCCGAACAGAGGTCCTCACCCTTCGGCTCATGTTGATGCCGGCCGCCCCGCCTCCGAGTCCTGTTGGGCTCTGCCGAGTCGACAGTCGACGGATCGACTTGAGCACAAAAGGTCTCTTGACCTTACCTGGCGGAAGAAGTAAGATGCGTGCATCGCTACGATCGATCGTAGTACTGCAAGCTCTTCGCAGACATGCGTCTCGATCGATGACGACCTAGGGAGCTCCTTGTTGGGGACTTAGCCACGAGGCGGATTCGAGCACCGTCCAACACCAACAAGTTATCCCGGTGGGAGGGCCCTATAGAGTTGTGTCAGCAGATCACCGCGGGGCTTCTCGGCTAACGATGCCCGATGGCAGAGAGCTCTCTAGCTCGTGGAACATTGACCAGCTTCGCAAATTCTATGTGTAACCCTTTTATCTCGAATTTCAATAAAGCTCCTGTTTATTTGTCATGATTGGCCTCTGTGCATCTCTTTCCGTGTCTCGTGTTGGCTTAAGTTCACTTTTTGGTGCTAGACCTACATATGAGCGCGCTTACCCTTGGTCTCGGTGTCGGGGGCTTACTCTTCACCCCAGTGGTCGAGTTACGTGTAAGCCGAAACTCTTCGCAACAACACTCCCTCTGTGATAGGGTTAGAGCTAAGCTCCTGGCCAGGTCCAACGAGCGGCGCGCAAATCGTTGTCATGGCCCGAGCATAACTCTCGATCTTAAGTTTGTTATCGTGCAACCATGGCATGCCCTGTGGCTTCTTTTCGGTTTTGCAGGTCTTGGTCCTTGCTGGCCTCTTATCTTGCGCCCAAGGTCGGCTCTGCTCGACCTTGAACCCAACGGGGGCTGGACGTGGTATACTACGACCGGCAAGGCTAAGTGCTCGATTAGGAAAGATTGCTTGGTCAAGAAATGACAAAGCAAACTAAGACATTAAATTATCTTAGTCAAAATACAACTATCCCATTGAACTGTTTTCTTACAAGTCTTGCAGGGCATCTACCGTATCTACAGGTCTGTTTACAGGTTTGCCATCTCGTGCGCAAGTTTCTCCTGCTCGAGCTCAACTACCTTGGCCCTCAAGGTCGACACCTCGCCTTGGAGCCGGAGGGCTTCAGTGGAGGCTTCGGCGGCGCGATGGCGTTCATCTTGCAGTTGGGCCATTGCGGTCTTGGCCGCTTTGCTCGCCTGGCCTAGCTTCTCCTCGAGCTCTTGAAGCTTGGCCTCGAGCTCGGGGGAGGCCTTCGGCGCGGCGGCTGCCTGGTTCGCAGCGGCTTTGCTCCGCTCCTCGACCTTGGCTCGCTCGGCCTCGAGCGCCCTGGCAGACCGCACACGCTCGTCCTCAACGGCCTTGTACGCATGGTCCCACTCCGAGGCGATGACCCGTTCTAGCTCGGCCTTGTGGGTGGCCTCGAGCGTTGCCGCCACCCTGCGAAGGCTGGCGATCTCGCTGGAGTCTTCCGTCGCTTTTTGTGCGGCCTCCTCCCGCTTGGCTTGGAGATCCTCCACGAGCTTGGCGTACGTCTTCTCCCGGTCCTCCAGCACATCGAGCAAGGCCTTCAGCCCGTCGGCGTGCGTGTGAAGGCCTTGCAAGCCTTGGGAGACCGAGTTGATGGCCTGCGGAGCTCGAGGGGTCAGCACAGCACTTTACAAGGGTTAGGAAGAAGGTAAGGGCACAGTCCGTGCCCGTAACTGAGGAATCTTAAGTACCTGGCTGAGGCGGCCCACGAAGGTTGCACGGGAGTACACGGCGGGACCGCTGCCCGATGTTCCAGGGGCAGGGTCACCCACCGTCGTTGCAAGGACTTCGGGCGTGTGACCCTTGGGCGCTCCGTCATGGGCGGCCACGTCTTGAGCTTCGTCGCCGAGGGGGCTCGACCTGCCCCCGTGCTCTATCCCGGCGGCAGCGTCGTCCTCCGCGGCTGAGGGGACTTTGGACTCCTCCCCCGCGGTGGCGTTGGCCTGATCCACAGGTGGATCTCCCGCGATGGTCGTGGCCAGCGCATCTTCTGGCGCGGCGGCCGGGGGAGTCCCCACCGTCGTGGTCGCGGCTTCAGTGGATGCGGCGGCAGCATCCCCAGCGCCGTCTCCTTCGACAGGCTCTGGTGGGTCAGCGTTGCCCTCAGCGCCATCCTCATCGGCAGCCTCTGGTTGGTGGACGCCATCTGCGGCGTCCACCTCGCCGGTGCTGTAATCCTCGCTGGTCGCGGGCTGAGGCTCCTCCTCGTCCGGGTCGTCAAGCCCTTGGTCAAAATCTCCGACCGGTTCCAAATTGGGCAGGGCCGGGGGAGCGCGCCTCTGGCTTGAGGGCCGGCGGGGCGCCAGCACGAAATCGGCCCCCTCTTCCTCGGACTCAGACTCGCCCTGGACAATGGTCATTGTCAAATTGAGCAGATGTTGAGCACGAGTGCTCAAGGTCTGCGATTAAGAGCAACTACTGAGCTAAGATAGGGGAAATTCAAAGGCAAAGAGCGCAAATGACGTACCTGGGTCAGTAGCCTCCACTTCGCGAGACGTTGGTGGGAGCCATGGCTCCCCGAGGTCGGGGGAGCGCTCCGCTTTCGGGTTCCCTAAGGGTCCACGGTGCCTCCAAGTCCTCCGCGGCGGAGGTCCTAGAGCTCCACGGCTGGGATCTTTGGCCCGCCTGGGGGCTCGAGGTTCTAGCTGCAACCGCTGTGCTCAGTTGCTGCAAAAAAAGGCGTGTCAAGGGGTGAGGAAGCACAAGCGTTAGCTCGGGGGCTCGACCATGAGGTTCTTACCATGGCACGGTCGGCCCATTCGACGTGGGGCCTTTTTGCCCTACGATCATCCGCCTTGCTCGGGGGCAGCTTCTTCTTCTTACTCTTGCCCCCGCCAGGCAGCGGGAGTAATTTTCTGGTTGTTTCGAACAGCTCCTGATGATCCTGTGTGCATGATGAAGTCAGCGAAGGCATTGGAGGAGTACGGATTGAAGTGTGTCTCAAGAGTGCCTACCTCGGCCATCCGGCGAAGGATGTTCTTCGGGACAGGGATGCTGATGGAGTAGTCGTGTGCCCCTTTCCCGAACATCTCGCTCATCCTGGCGACGACCCAGGATTCCTTCGGCGCTGCAAGAAGACAAGACCGTCAGAGGGGATGAAGGTCGAACTTAAGCGAATTTCCAGGGCGAGAAGACGTACCACATGTACCTTCGCGGGTCATGTCGTCACGTCCCGTAATCTCATAGAACGGGTGCTCCCTCTTCCGAAGGGGGGAGATCCGGTTCCTCAAGAAGTCGCAGGCGATCGCCTGTCTGGTGAGGCCGCGTGTGGCGCAGATGTGGATGGCGGCGATGGCCTCCTCATCAACCTCCAGGTCGTCCGCCTCTGGGGTCTCCTTCTTTCCGGAGATAGGGGTCCCGTCGAAGAACAGTGCGCCGGTCCTTCCCTTCTTCAAGTAAAACCACCGCTCGGCCCACGGACCAAGGGAGTCTCGAAATTGGATCTTGGGGAAGGCCCAGGGGATCCCTGACTGAAGCCGAAAGTAGAGGTATCCGACCATAGGATCCTTCCCGGAGCGGAACAAGGCGAAGAATCGGAAGAAGAGTGAGGGGGTGGGAAGGATCCCAAGGAACCCCTCACACAAATGCGAAAAAGATAGAAAGGAGGAGGATAGAATTGGGCACCAAGTTGATGAGTTCTATGTTGCAGTAGGCGAGGATCGTCGCCAGGAAATCACTCTCCGGCATCCGCAGGCCGAAGAGCGCGTAATGCTCGGTGCAGACGAGTTTGTCGCTCTTGGGTTGCGGCTCGGTCTCGCCACTAGGCAACCGCCATATCGTCGGGTCCAATAGCCCCAGACTCTCAAGCTCCTTCATCCTCGTTGCTGAGATGGAGCTCCTTCCGAGTTTGGCCATGGCGATTACTTTCAGAGGATTGATCGAGGAAAGGGAAGTTGCACGAGCGAAGGGCTGGAGGTCAGGAGCGCAAGTGACTCGACGGTGGTCTGAAGGTTGAGTAAGGCTTGGGCTTTTAGGCTTGAGTCGCGTCCGGTTTTATCATGAGACGTCTCAAAAGCCATGCCAATGGTGATCCGACAGGCGCATTTAAGATCGGGCGTCGACTTCGAGGTGTCGCGGTCTCTCCCTCCTGTCGAATCCGTCTGCGTCGTCGCGAAGTGCAGAAGGCGCCAGGTGTCTTGAGGTACAATTTTTCCTAGCGATCTCCGCCCGACCTCGACCAAAGATTCAAGGCGTTCAGAAGTCTGTTCCCAGTGGCCTCAGGCTCGAGGCCGATCCAGGCGTCTTCTCGACCTTGAGCCTCGGAGGCTAGCTGACGGGGATTGGGCGATCCCCGCCTGGTCAAAGCTCGATCAATGGGCCCCCTGCTTAGGGGGGCTTCATTCACGACCTGGATAGCGGCCCCGTATGACTGAGCCTATTTCGACCAAGAGTCTGTGCCCGCATTCCCTCAAGCTCGAGGTCATAAGGTTAGCTCTTGGTCGGGCGGTTTCGCCTCAGGGAGGGAGACGCCGCCGGGGAGGAGGCTGGAAGGAGACACTGGGGACTTGGGAGGCGGGGATGGCAGCAGATTCGCTAGGGCGGGGTGGCAGACCGAATGGGAATGGCGAGAGGCGATGAGGCAAGCAGTCGAGCACAACAGATTGGCTAGGTCGTCACTGGGCGGCGGACCGAATGGGCCGTTTGGGCCTTTGGCTTTGGGGAACCGAGACAGAGAGGCTACCGGGCATTCGGGCATTGGCTAGGGCTTAGTCCCGAATTTGAAATCTGGATATCTGAATAGTTAAATATCCGATATTCGATTCCCGATCCGTATTTTTCGGATAGTATACGCTCCGTATCCGATCAGATATCCGTTTTTAAATATCTGGATCCGGATCTGGATCCGAATCCGAATCCGACCCGATATCCGTGTTTTTCCCGAATCCGGTTCTAACCGGGTCCGGCTCCGAATCGGGCAGGAAATATCTGTCCTATTTTCACCCCTAACCGTAGCGTCTAGTAAATGCCAGTGTTTGATATGTGTGAGCATAGCACTTTACCCGTCCAATAGTACTACTGCTTTATTTGATTACTTTATTAATATGATTTATACGATGTTCCTTTACTTTATTGCTTAATCTATGCTAAGCATACTCACCTGCTTGCTTGTGGGTATTTGTGCATTGAAAGCGTGGTGATTTTGTCGTCAGGCCGACAATAGTGGTCAGCTGAGTACGAGGGCCAGTAGAACTCTCACCATAGGTATATCTCTTATATCTCTTGTTTATTGGTTTCACTTGTGCTAGAATTTCCCGAAACACTATAGTAATTTTAAAATTTTTAATTTTTTTATCTTGCTGAGATTTAGAATCTCGGCCACAGCCGAGATTTCCGAAATCTCGGCGAGATTTTGAACCATAGAGAGGTTGATGGTACAAGCCAGCCAGAGTGAGTACTTGATGTATGCAGGAAACCACGAGGACTTCAGGTCTAAGAATCTCATATACACTATGTATGAGACCAAACGATGATACTTAAGAATATAAAAAATCCCGCAATATCTCATAGTAGGTCAACAGGGCCGTCGATGGCCAAGTGCCATCTAGGCACCGGCACAGGGCCCCCAAATCAGAGTTCAAGCCCATTAGTAATGGCTGTTAACTGATCGATTAATTAATCCGGTGGACGTGATGTCACCAACTCGCCATGCACATGCATGCGACGACGCCGACAGTCTAGCGGCACGGCTCTTTGCATGCATCATCGTCGCACTTCACTTCGCTAGCGGCACGAGTCCACGACGACAGTTCATATGCCTACTCGATCTCTGTGAGGACCACGACTCCATCTGACGCCCTGATCGATTTTGACACGACCGATGACTCGCGACTCCATACACGAATACGCCTATGCACACTGCGTGGCGGCCGGTGCGGCGACGCACGCCTGCTGCCGAGGGCTTTGCCGTCTGGCACTCTGCCTGACCGTCTCGGTGTCCCCTTCCCTCCGTTCCTTGATCGCGCCATCGCCGAATCGCGAAGCCCTATTGTGAGTTCACGTCATCGTCTAATCGGCTAAACTAAAATAGTCTTTTTGATTTATGTACATTTATTGTTTGAATTAGTTCTAATTACTTTTCTTTGGTTTATAAAATAGGAAGGCGTTTATTTCCTAATTCCTCATCATGTCTACAAGAAATGAGAAGTATGATTCTGGTGCTGAAAAACGTAAGAAGAGACAAAAACTAGAAGCAGCAGCTCAATCTCAAAAAGGGGCTCTTGATAAATTTGTTATGAGAAAAACTCCAGATGTTAATATTGACGACGATGATCTAGTAGAGGTTGTGGCTCCCGCTACAGAAATTGATCAAGGTGATAATGAAGTAGAAGTCGAGTCTCTCGCTGTAGAAATTGATGAAGGTGTTGAGACTCCTGCAACAGAAATTGATGAAACTCCAGATGCTAATATTGCCAATAGAGGTAATGATGCTAATATTGCCGATGACATTAATACTTCTTTTCAGCCTGATATATTTGATCCAAGAACTTGGGATGCATTTGATCCTAAAATGATTGATATTTTGCTACAAAAGGGTCCTAAAAGAGACTTGTCTATTGAGCATGGTCCTAGAGACAAATTATCTGGAAGGTTTTCTACACAATTTTATACTAGAGTTCTCTCAAATGGAGAAAAGTGTGACAGAGAATAGCTTGTATATAGCAAAGAGCTTGATAAAGTATTTTGTTTTTGCTGCAAATTATTAAAAAAGGTGATGATAAAGTATTTTGTTTTTGCTACGAATTATATTCTCTAGCATGTACCCATATTATTGATTTTATATCCACATATCCATGAAGCATGATCATTACCCAACACATGTGATGATCTATAAATTACAATTGTCCCATATAATGATATGAGATCAGAGATAATTTAGAATAACATCAAAATATGAATAAAAAGTTCCACGAATAGAAAAGCTACGTAATTTTAGGATTTCCGATCATGCATATTATTGCCTCTAGAGCGTATCATAAACTGCTAAGGGCAAAACGAGCGAGCGAGGCGTCCCATCCTCGCGCGATCTTTCCTCTTCACACGAATTGGGCCGAAACAACTAGTTCGGGCCAGTACCTTTTGTTGTCTGTTCTCTCTGGTAGCATTTTGCGTAGAGATGAAATAGGCCCATTGCAGAAACCCAAATTTACTGGCCGAAAATACGTGCGGTCCAGTCTGCCTGAATGAAATCCAACTAGTAAAAACTACGAATTTCAGAAGAAACAAAATTAACGGTTTGATCTGTAGCCCTTCGTTGTTTCACTACTCACCGAGCTACTTTAAGATCTACGCAATTTAGATTGTAGCAGGGCAACAACAAACAGTTGAGAGCAGGCAAAGCTTCAACCGGGAAAAAAAGAGGCGTGCACAACTAACTTTTATTTCGATCATTAGCAGCACTACAGATTGAAGACAAAAAGAAGAAGAGGGAGGACCGCTCGGATGCGGAGATGCAAACGATGCTCCGAGCGATTCTTTACTTTACTCTCGTCTCGTGTCTTTACCTTTAATTCCAAAACTAATGATTAGGCAAGTCTCTTTATGCCTTTTTTCGCAACAGGGGATGCACACGTTGTTCATTATTCCGGTTGCAGCTTAGGTACCTACCTACCTACCTACCTACCTAGCAATGTGGCTTCCATCTCGTCTAGCTCCAGCTCCAGCTCTTTGAGTTTCAAGTCTCCTGCGCAGACACAAATTAAGCTGGATCGATCGATTCAGCTAGCGGGGGAGAAGGAAGCTGATCCTGGTATGTGGATATACAAAGAAACGTACATTGCGATTGCCAGTAATGCTTTACCTGTACATTAAAATGCACATATGTAGTCATGCATTTCAACTTTCAAGGAACAGAATCTTCTGTGCTCTTTTGTGTTTGTTTAATTTTTACGTGAAACGGTGCTAACTTTATAATTTTCTCTGAGATAATAGCTACAAAATATGTTTCAGAATTCAGATTTTGGAATGTAATGATATGCATTTCTATTCATGAAATCTAAATATACAGAAAAATACGAGGTTTCCAATCA
Organism: Guadua angustifolia; assembly: GCA_036346375.1. Taxonomy (NCBI): domain Eukaryota; kingdom Viridiplantae; phylum Streptophyta; class Magnoliopsida; order Poales; family Poaceae; genus Guadua; species Guadua angustifolia. Next base: position 54,157,503 of record CM070512.1, on the reverse strand, counting down.
AACTGGATGCAATTAAGTGTGGTAGCCATCCTAATAGTAGAGATCACTGGCTAGGTGTCTTTGCACTGCAAAACTCCTTCCTGATCACCAAACTTGATTTATTTTGATCCTAAAGTCATTCGCACGTATTGCAGCCTCTAGCAGAGCTGCAGAGTGGTGGCCATCTATCTCCAATCGGATTGAACAAAAAAAAAAAAGGTAATTTCTACAGTAATTTTACGTCACTACACCAAAACAACGAATTTCTACAGTAATTGCTAAATTGAGTGCGTTCTTACTAGATTTTTGGTGAGAACATTATCTCGTTGTGATAAAGGCACTCCTAATGCATAGTTTATATAGTCATATATAAAAACATCTACATCATTAATAAATAGTACTTGATACTACCTCTTCAACCATTTGTATATTAGTACAAATACATAGAGAATGTCAAAATAAATATCATGCAACACATAGATACAACCCTCATCTTCACAATGCACGTTTTTGTTGTATCTTCTTTTGATTTGTATGCTCAAGCTATTTCTCATACAAGAAATGGCTTCTATCTCTCTTCTTTAATCTTCTCTTCACGTAAGCATTAATCCTATATATCATGTTGAAGAAACTGATGATATAAGAGCATTCGGAGTGCAGCACCTCCGTCCTTCTCCAACTTACATTCCTCCTCAAAGGCTATCTTGTCACGATGGCATCATCCCCTTTCCTCCCACATTCCCCTCCCTCAAACACAAAATAGTTTAGTTTTTTCAAATCCCCAAGTTTTCTAATAAGAAATATTTTTTAACCACTTTCAAAAAAAATTGAATCAAAACTTTTCTAATCGAAAGTTTTTTGAATTGAAAGTTCTCGGAGTTGAAACTTTCTTATTTGAATTTTTTTAGTTGAAACTTTCTAATTTGAGAATTTTTATTTAAAATTTTTTGAGTTGAATCACTATAATTTGAAATTTTCCGTTTTAAAATTTTTCGAGTCGAAACTTTTCAAGGTGAAACATATTTTGATTTGAAACTTTTTGAGTTGAAATTTTCTTATTTGAAATTTTTTGAACTGAAACTTTCCAAGTTGAATTTTTTTGAGTTAAAATTTGTTGAGTTGATTTTTTTCTGGTTGAAACTTCATTTATAAAATTTTCAAAGTTATTAACTTTTTTAGTTTGAGTGTAACCTCAAACTAGTGGTATAGCTTTTCTGAAATTAGAATGCCAGCATCTACTGTGTCCGTGGCTTGTAGGAAAAAGCACCACGGATACAGAGAAGCAGGGAGAGTTTTACAGGATTGGTCATACATGATGTCTTTTTTTCAACGGCAAGGCAAAGATAAAAATGGAGGATAGCTAAAAAGGCTAAGCTAAATTAACATAAACATAATCTTGCACTGTCTTGTAATCCAAATTCATATATTAATAGAAGAGAGGCAAATCAAACAAAGAAAAAGCCTTTTGGTTGAATTGTGCTCTTATCAGTTGGGGAGTCAGCAGCTGAATTGCATGTGAAATAGCTAGGCAAATTTCATTATTCTATTATTGTAAATCTATGTACAAATTGAAAAAGTCATCATTACACAAAATACAACTAGACACTAGATAGTCTATACAACCAGACACAGGATAGACACAAGGCAGTTTCACGCGTGAGTGAAACGAGAAATAAAAGCGTGTGAGACCGTCACGTGGACCCACACTGTTAGCACGGTTACAAGAAACTAATAATTCTGAAACCTGTAGTTTTGTAATATAAGTTCTCTTAAAATCTATAGTTTTCTGAAATAGAAGTTAAAATCAGTAGTTTCTGATAATTTGTACAAGAAACCTGTAGTTTTGTGAAACAAGTTCTGTAAAAATCTGTAGTTTTGTAAAATAAAAGCTAAAATTTGTAGTTTTGTGATAGTTTGTAAAAAAGAACCTATTATTTTGTGAAATTTACTTTAGAAAAAAAACATTACTTACCAATCAAGATTCAAGACTCAAGTCGGTAGATTCCCTTTCCCTAGACCAGTTCATCCGCTTGGTCTCTTCCTCGGCGGCTCAGTCTCCTAGCCGCAGCGGCGCAGAGCCAGCACTTGTCGTGGCCGGTTTATCCCCTTCTGGCCATCATACATATAAATTTGGAAGTAATATTTGAAATTATAAATAAGGTTGGCATTAAAAATTTTGAAATGAAACTCCAAACTTGAATTTTGCTATTCAAAATTATGTAAACTAGGGTTCAATTTGTAATGGTTCTTAACATACTAATAATAGTTAGATCATGTAGCCTGTGCATGATGTCTAGTATCTATACAAGACAAACAACGGGTGAGAATTAACGCATCTCCTTTGTTTTGAGAGAAAAAAAACTACAATAATCCTAACAAATAAAAAATAAAAACTCACTCATTAATCGATGGAAAGAGATAAGATCTACACCATTTATTTTGATGGACCAGATTATAAAGGAACAAGTATCACGACCCCCTGATTTCCATAGGGTTGTCATATTTCTTGCAACCTCTAGGGATTCATTTGTGGATAGAAACATTATCATACCCGCTAACGAGAATTTAAAAATGATTAATTTGATTAAAATACGGCCTATTGGCTAAGCTGTAACAGCGTTACAAGCATTCAAACCCAAAACTTAACTTACAATCAGAAAATCCGAAAAGCTCGAGTGTTGCAGCCGTAACCCTAACATGTCACTTCGGTATGCCCCTCATTCTTCCGGTTCACCGTCTGATAAAATTAAGCATTTTTGAGTAAACAAGGTACTCAGCAAGCTGGTAAATTTTCTTTACGCTGTACAAGGGATTTCCAAGTATTATGTCTGTCAAGGAAGGTTTGCTTTAACGTGTCATCTCTATTGCCCATATAGTTTGTTTAACAAAACATTTTGGTTCAAACAAAAGAGGACTTGTTGATGGGTTTCAAGAGTATAAGCAGCTATTCTGCATCACAACCAATTGTCACTTTCTAACCTCAAAGACTGCTTATACCTTGATTTTAGGAATCACCTCATAACATAGCTTCATTTTCCAAAAGCATGACACATTTAAATGATTATCTCTGGAGACAGTACTCAATTTTACCCACAATTTAATCAGATTTAGGATATTAATAGGGTTGTAATACCACCCAAATAAGTATTACTTCCGCCCAACGAGTGTCAGTGACTAGTTAACCAGAGTGACAACCGCCAAATCTACGATAGATCAAGGGTTATCCGGCCACCTGTTTTTTTTTTTTTTTTGAAAAAGCGGCAGGAGCTCTGCCATGCATTGAAGAAGGGGAAACTAACATACAGAGTCGTACAGGAACTCAACAGGACCACAACCGAGGCCGACAAAAGGCCAAGATCAACATTTCCAAAAATCACCCTCGATGAGTGGTCCACGTATATTGTATATCATACAATGATAAACATCGGGGAAAAGTTTTTGCATACTACTGCAAATTGCACAAGTCATGGATATGCATCCCTTGTGTTATTGACTTGTGGGGCAAAATCCATATGTTAGTGAGACAAACGATGTCATATCTAGGATCGTGAAAATTTGCAATAGCAAATAGGAAATTACCCCTAAACATAAATTCCTCCACACCGACTCGTGAATCGTGATGGCAGCCCGCAATGTCATAAGATAATATTGTTGTTCATGTCCACTGCAATGCCAGTACAATATATTAGCTCTAAATTTATTAAGAAAAAACCAGATCAAATTATTATCAAGGATGGCTCGTAAAAAATGAATTAAGGGCATTAACTACTTAACATATATATTCAAAATTAATTGCTAATAAATATTGGCAAATAAATAATACAGAAAATACCCGTATACAATATACCTAATTAATTTGGACAGCAATGTATACCTTTATATATAGCGGAGAGATTTTGCGGCCGGCTAAGGGCGCCACGTCAGCCTCCTCGCAAAAAAGTCCTCTGCAAAATTTAAAATTACGTATAGGTCTTTCGGTTGGTTTTTAAGAGAAATGACCCAAAAAAACAAAAATATGTTTAGGTCCCTCGCAGTTTACGTTAGGTCCTCCCAACGTTTTTTAGCAGAGTGGACCCAAAAAAATAAAATTACATTTAGGCCATGAGAAATCAGTTTTTAGCACATTGATCCTGAAGAAAAACGGAAATACGTTTAGGTCCCTTCGCGGTTTTCTCCCAAAAAAAACCACAGATTTACCGACGGTTTATAGCAGTCCACAAATTCACTGGCGGGTCCTAGCGACACTTTTTTTCACGGTTTTCTCTCAAAAACAAAAAACACAGATCCATCAATGATTTATAGCAGTCCACAAATCACCAGCTTGTCCTAGCGAACCATTTTTTCGTGGTTTTCTCCCAAAAACAAAAAAAAACATAGATTCATCTACGGTTTATAGCAGTCCATAGATTTGCCGACTGGTCCTAACGATCTTTTTTTTAAAAAAAAGAAAATCAGAATTATGCAAAAAAACAAAAATATGTTTATTTTCTCCCAAAAACAAAAACCACAGATTCGTCGATGGTTTATAGCAATATACATATTCGCCAACGGGTCCTAGCGACCTATTTTTTTTAAAAAAAACTAAAATTACGCAAAAAATGAAAGTATGCTTAGATCCCTTCGCGGTTTCTCTAAAAAAACACAGATTCGCCGACGGCTCCTAGCAGCCTATTTTTTAAAAAAAAACAAGAAAACTAGAATTACGCATTTTTTTAGAAATATCCGTCAGACTAAATTTTGCACGACGCAGCGTAGCGCGTGACCTTGGATCCCTTGCGGGTCCTAGTCGGCATCACGAGATCAAGGAGACAAGGATCATGACTTGGATCCCTTGCAGCTCCTAGTCGGCATTCACTCCTTCGTAAGCTTAAGGATTGTCACCTTGACTCCAGTTGTCCTTGCGGCTCCTTTGTCATAATGGTGGTGGAGCAGCTTAGCGGTGTCACGACGAGGTTTGGGGCTGAAGAGGGGAGGGAAAAGAAAGTGAGGGTGCTACGGCTGTGGCTTTATAACTACGGGAAGGTGGTGGTATAGAGATAGAGTAGTTAAAAAAGTTCGAGCCTCGCGGGCTGCTTGAGCTCGGCTTGTTTTAAGCTCGATTCGAGTTTCAAACGAGTCGAACTCAGGTTTGATCTCGAACTCGCGAGCTTCACCGACCCATGCTCAAATATCTCGCGAACCTAGTAAATTTATGAATCACTCGTTAAATATTACTATATGTCAATTCTTACCGAACTCAGCTTGAGTATTTTTAATTGTTGAAAAATAGTATATATTGAATTGTTCATTGTTACCAAGCTTGCTAGAGCCGAGCTCAAGCCTATTTTAGCTTGGACCGAACCGAGCTCGAGTCTAGTCTTCCAACTAAAACTCGTTCAAGCTTGAGCCTCACAAGACTGGGCTCAGCTCGTTTAAGTAGATCAAGCGGTAGAAGCAGCACGGGGCATGGGTGAAGACGTCAACAACGACTTCGGATTTGCAGCTTTTTCGATGAGCGAGCTGGGGTGGAGATGCAGGGAGAGCATGGCCTGCATTGATAGCCACACAAGGTGGTGGACATGTGTTTGGTTGCCTGTATTAAGTGATACATATATGAGATGGTTTAAGAAAAAAAATTATATATGTGTTTGGTTGATTGAATGGAATCATCCTATCCTGGATGGTGAGATACAAATTTAAAAAATATTCTATATAAATATTGAACTATTCTACTCATCCAAAACATTAAAACTAAACGATACAGGATCATCCTATCTTATTTAACCTAATCCCACCAACTAACCACGCCGAACAAAGGCGGCAGGCGCATGGCTTGGTTGCATTGGCGAAATGAAGGCTAAGGGCTAAGGCTAAGCTGGAGCGGGTTGGCTGGCAGGGACAAGCCTGTGTGGCCCAAAAGAAGTAGGGAACGAAAATGGTGTCTAGAAAAAGAGAAAGAGAAGGTGGAGGTGGAAATGGCCTGAGACATGGTGTTTTGGAAATTTCTCAGAATTTGAGGATTTAGAAAAAAGGAGAGAAGAATTCTGGGAAAAAAAACACGCGAAGATCAGTAGAACACAAAAAAAAACTCAGAAATCAAAACGAACATCTCGAAGGTGAACTCAAAGGATTTTGTGAAAATTTTTATGCAAATTTTTTGGTATTGTGTAACAAATACAATTGTACTTTATTTCAATCATAATCACTGGAGTTGTATAACAAAGACAAATGTATGGCAATACTTAGCTGCACAATTATGTGGGTAATTTGGCTAATTAGTGAAGTAATTGAAAAGGAAGCCACTACGTTTGTTTTCACGATCTAGAAATTACTTAATTAATTAGAGGAAAAGAAAGGAAGATCTACATTATCGATTATGGTGGATCATATTATAACAGTGCAAATTAAATATGTATATATAAGAGGGCTGTGGCAATTGTATTTCCATCGTAAGCATTAAAATTGTATAATAAGTGCTGCTCGCTCTATGGTTCGATATAAACATATGCAATGTAGTATCTAGCCACACAAAATATGCTGAAGGTTGGCTAGCATTGGTAATACTTAGCTGAATTAGAAGCCAATTGTTTAGCATAACTTGTGCTTTTTTCAGAGAAAAGTTAGTTCAGAAGCTGTGCCAAAAGAGACCATATGTCTTGTATGTTTTTGTTTCATGAATTTGTTGGGGTCTGGGCCGTTGTTTGGATTAAAACTGGGCGCGCGACCATACTGACTTGGAATTAATTAATGTGAAGCAGCAGGTAAACAAGATGGCAAACGCGAGCGCCTTGTTCCACCGCCTGAACCACGTGCTGGAGAGCAGGCGGATGTCCGAGATCCGCATCGAGGCACTGACGGCGCTGACTGCTGCTGTCTTGTGCTTCCTCATCATCTTCGGGTCGTGGCGCCGGTGGTGCACACACTGGTTCATCCAGAAAGGCCTGATGGTCGCATACTTCATGTCCTTCTCCTTGGCGACGTACACCATCGGCTTAATGCAGTCGGCCGAGCTGAAGGTTGAAGTGTACCCCATCTGGGCTGTCTGCTTCCTCATCATCTTTGGTTGCAGCAACTCCATCACGGCTTACAGCGTTGACGAGCACAAACAGGTCTTGTGGAAGGTTTCTCAGTACATTATCTACGTGGTATATGTGGCGCTGATCCTGTACAGCGTCGCCGATGGCGTTAGCTTCATCGTGGTCTTTGTGATGCTTGTCATCACTCTAGTTAAGGTTTATCAAAGGATGGTAGCATCCATGGCGGTGGCTTCCTTGCGGCCTAGGACCAGAGTGATTGCCGATTACATGGACTCGGAGCACGAAACAAGCGGCGGTGAGCTGGCGCCTTACGATCCTGTCAGCATGACTGGCTACCGCTACTTGGTCAGGCTGAAGCCCAAGGGCCACGAGGTATTCAACCTGGAAGCTCCCCGCTATGCATCATCACTAAAGGATTTTGAGGTGATCACCATAGATAAGATATGGCGGGAGGGCGGCGGCGACGACGGACCTATTGATCGTGATTGCAAGGATGTCTGCCTCTCCTACGCTCTGTTTCTCTTATTGACAAGGCGCTTGTTTGGGTACAGCTGTGGTGAATCCAAACAGCAGAAGACGCACGATCTTGTCTTCGAAGGCCTGCTGCGGGACAAGGACGGCCAGATGGGATACGAGAGGGCTTTCAAGGTGATTGAAACCGAGCTGGCTTTTATGTACGACGTCTACTTCACCAAGTACGGTAGTATGGGTTCATGGGGTATGACTTCCTGGACCCTCGCTTCAGTCGCCAGCATGCTCACTGTGATGGTACTCACAGTCATGCGTACAACGGGGATTGTTCCGGCTGGCGGCGGAAATGGCTCCCGTGTGCTTGTCGCCAAAGCTACAGTTGCAGATGCTACTATCACGATACTGATACTGGCAGCCCTAGCTTTGTTAGAGGTGGTGGAGTTGGTGATTTATTGGGCATCCAACTGGGGCAGAGTCCACTTAGCTTGCAAGTATGTCCGTCAACGAGAATTGAGATCGGGACGCAAGCCAAGCTGCTGCTCGATGAGCATGAAAACATTTCTCAGAAGGGTAACCATGTTCAGCGGTGGCAAGTATTACTGGCGACATCAGCTTGGGCAGTATTCCTTGCTCCAGTCAATCGGTCGTGGCGATCCTAATGTATGCATTGCACAGGCTCTAAATTTCTGTCAAAGGATATCCAAGATTGTAGGGCTGCGGGGGTTTCTTTTTGGAGTACCAGCTATATCCAAGAAAGCATTGGATCCTGTGGAGTTGACTGCAGAGGTGAAGCAGTCAGTTGTCCTCTCTCTGAAGCGCACCGGCGGCCGACTGACCAACGGAACTTCGTCGCTCGAGGACAACCGCTGCAACCACCTTTCATGGGCGTGCTTGCCAGTCTTTTGCTACTCCGCACGTTCCCCCCGAGACCGAGAAAAGGACACTCAGACGCCCGTCATCTTGATCTGGCACATTGCAACATGTTACTGCGAAATGGCAATGACGGCGTCACCCTCCTGTTCCTGGCCGGATGGCAACACTAAGCTCTACATTGGCGTTGCAACAAAACTGTCCAGCTATTGTGCTTACTTGATTGTCTCTGCACCGCAACTGCTTCCGGGGAACAACTATGATACAACTTGTCTCTTCAATGCCGCCGCGCGTGAAGCTGTTAATGTCCTCGCGGGCGCGGAAGACAAGTACGAAGCCATGAGAAATCTGGATGAATCAATAGAGACCATCTTCAAGAGTGGTGTGAAACTGGGGAAGCAGCTCGAGGAGATAGAAGATGCTACGCTGCGTTGGAAGGTGATGGCTGATTTCTGGGCCGAGATGATGCTCTACGTCGCGCCGTCGGATAACGCCGAGGACCATGTCGAGCAGCTCGCGCGGGGAGGCGAGTTCATCACCCACTTGTGGGCTCTGCTGTACCACGCCGGCATCGTCAACAGGGACAATCAGCATGACACTGTTGTGGTGGAGCTTGTCAATCAGCATGACACTGTTGTGGTGGAGCATGTCAATCAGCATGACACTGTTGTGGTGGAGCTTGTCGATGGCGATCGTCATGTGTGAACCCAGCCTGCCAGCCACTGTTGCTGCCAAGTTCGTTGCCCTGCATTCTCTTCTGCCGCTGCCTGGTTTTGACAAGTGCGCTGCGCTCCCCTGTATCTTGTTACATCTAAGTTCTGCATTTGGCTTTGTTTGTGTGATGCATTCAGTTAAATCATGTACTTAAATTTACATGAGTTGTGACATTTGTGTGTTCCCATTCCAACGATTGCTTCGATCCTCTGATCGTGTATGCAGCCATCCCCCAGTTGTGCTGGGAGTATATTGATTCGTGAATTCGTATAAGCTTGCGACATGTATGCCTACCTGTTGACGTCTGCACTATCTATTAGACTACTACTAGGTAACAGTTGCTGCATTTTTTTAATAGAGCGAAATGACCGCCTTCTCTCTCTCTCTTTCTCATGAGCATGTTAATCTATGGGAATATAGTTGAATATAAATGTCACAGGAACTAAACAAACTTTAAAGAAAACCTGTGAATTATTTGTGATGCTAACGCACCACATTGCAGAAAGGAAAGGATGACATTTACACCACAGATTGTAACCATTAGTGTTTCTTTCTTTTGGAACTGCAAGCAGCCAGCAGCTGGGTGAGGTGATCAGGCAGCCTAGAAGACGAGATCAGTTGTAAAACCCAGTCGGAGTGGTAGCGATGGCAACCCCCCCGCCGAGCCCCCTTCGCTCCTCCCCTTATCACCCTAGCCATAGATCCAGCTCAGATCCACCCATTTTCCACGGTAAATCAATCAATCCAACATCAGATCCGGCTTCTCCACGCCGCATTCCACCTTCTTCGGGACAAGTATCGCCCCAAAATCCCCTAGAACAGCATGGACCGATGGTTTCGAGTGAGTTTTTCCCGGCGAAAGAAGCTCAAGCAGAAGATGATCCGAAAGGCGAAGCTCGGAACCGGCACCAGGAGCCGCGTAAGGATCGAGGTCTGCCTCCCCTCCCGTCGCCTTCCCGGAAGACGCAGTACCAGAGCCCGAGAGAGGAAGAAAGGGGGGCGGGTCAGATCGGCTATTCTGCAGAGCTACGCGAGGGCTTTGATGGCGACGCACAAAGCCAGCATTCATGGCTGGAGATTGAAGGGAGGATTCTCAGATCCAGGTACTCAGCCTCACAGAAAGGGAAAAGCATTCAGATGGAAAGGCGCAGCGTTCGGCAACCTAAATCGCCGCTCGGTAGCCCTAGATGGAAATGGACTGAAATCCAACATTTATTGGCAAAATCCAGAGCCAGCCTGGAAGATGCAAGCTCTAAACAGAGGGAGCACCTCAACAGCCGGGACGCATTCACTCCAAGTGTGCCATACGAAGAAGCAGGTGGATGGATTCAAGTCAAGCCGCAACATTGGTGGCGGAAGAACCAAACTCAGGCATACCCACAAGGCAAGTCAGAACAAACATTTCATCACATCAGTGGCTCAGAGTTCTTCAAGCAGCAAATGAGAGGTAAATGCTTCAATTGTTTTTCACCGGAGCACACTGCTGGATTCTGCAAGGCTTTGGTAAGGTGTTGGCGATGTCTCCATTCTGGGCATAAAGAGTTTGAGTGTCCAACCAGACGAAGCCAGAGCAGCAGTTACACCAGAGCCTCAAAAACATCAACGTCAGGGCAAAAGGTTTTTCAGAGTACAAGCATGGGAGCTGGCCTCAGAGATAAAACCCAAGCAAGACGAACACCTCTTCCTCAGACACTTCAATACACGGGTCTTCTTCCCAACACCAACTCTAAGCCTCTCACAAAAACATACAGTGAAGTGGTCCGTCAGGGGAGGGGCATGGAGGCGAGATATCCCGGTGACCCCAGGGCCAGGCCGGCTAAGGCCTTCTGCACTATCTCGGCAACTGGGGCCATCAAGCGCCGCCGCGACGAGATAATCGACAGGGCGGCGGTGTGCTGGTTCGACGGCAACAGTCACGAAGTGGAGTCTTTCACGGTGGGGGACTTGCTTCGTGAGCGCTTCGACCTCCGACACGGAGACTTCCAGCTGCTCAAGCACTTCCCCGAGCAGTTCCTCGTCATTTTCTCGGATTCGGCCATCAGGAGGAGGGTTCTGGATGCTGCGAGGGTGGCGTGCCGGGGGCGAATCTTCAACTTTGCGGCATGGTCAGAACAACGGTATGCAACTAATGTCAACTTTGAATTCCATGTAAAAGTTCGTGTGGAGGGCATTCCGATCCATTGCTGGAGTGAAGAGGTTGCTGCAAGGGTTCTGGGAAGGAGTTGCGCTATTCACTATGTTCAAGAGCGCACCAGGCGCAGAGAACGCACTAGATCTTTTGATCTGTGGGCCTGGTGTGCTGATCCTTCTGACATCCCGAAAGAGGTCACTTTGACTGTTTTGGAACCGGACAGAGAACTTCCTCCCACCTCCGTCCCTCTTCCACAAATGGACCCACACCATGACGTCCCAACTGACATGAAGCGGGGGCAAGTCTACATCCTTCGCAATCATCTCGAGGTCGTCGAAGACCTCTCCTTTCTGCGTGGACATGGTTACTCCGGTGGACTCCCGAACCGCAAGCAGCGACGGGACTTCGTCTGGACTTATGGGGCCTCGGATGAGGTCGGTGAAAGAAGGAGCAGTTCGGCGCATGGAGGTGAAAGAGGCAGGGATCGCTATCGTCGATATGATGATCATGATGACGATGACCACAAGCGTGAAGACCATCGACGCAGCACACGCAGACACCGCAGCTTGTCCACTTGGGTCCGGGATGCAAGATGCAAAGGAGTGGAGGACTGCCACAGCGCATCTTGGCGTACCACCGGTGGGTCGGCTCCACGTCGCTACAGGCCAGTCATGCGAGAGTCCCAGCAAATACTCATGCCAAGCACCAAGTCTACAGACCTACCACAGAAGACTGAACAAGATGCTCACAAGACTGAACAACTCAATGTCAAGAAAAGGGTCACCTTCGCCGAACCAATTGTGACTGCCCTGAAGAAACACCAAGGGGAGACAGTCAAGCTGCACACACCTAGGTTTATCAATATCAACTGCCAGCGAACACCCTCAATCAACTGCGCTCGGATGGAGCTGCAGGTATGTCCTAATTCAGTCACGTTAAATGATTGTCATTCGGTTCTATGTGTTCAACCAAATACTTGCCATCCTAGCATTACTGCAACAGAACCACACCTAGGTTTATCAATATCAAAGCCATCTGTATACAATAGCACTGATGCAATACTTCCTGACAATCAAAGTGGGTTACCTCTGGAGGGGGATTCCGACCATAACCAAAGGGTAGGGCCAAACAAATTGCAAGTGCCAGAAACCTTAACAATACAAGCCATAGAGATGGACAACACACCAGTTGAAACCTTATCCCCCAGGTTACCACCACACAGTTTCTCACCGCCACAGGCCCCACTAGCACCCTCACAAACAACAGTTGAGTCAACACCGGATAGGCTACCTCCTGCCAACTCGCATATCACAACTAAGAAATATACTTCAATCCCTCAAAGTGAACGTCAACATAAATCGCCATCACCAAGTCAAATAATACCGACAAGTCCACAACCAGAAGAACAGATAGCAACCTTACCAACTGAGGATCAGCCTGCAACACCAACTGCTCATAGCCCTCAAACTACACAGCAAAGTTTATCAAATGACCAAACAAGGCTACAAGATTTCATCAATGATGTGTCACGCAAACCAGAAAGCCCCCTCATCCGCACACCACCTTGCCGCAATATTATTGCAACCAAACAATCTGAGGACCAAAGTACCACTTGCAAAGGAAAACAATTCTCGCAAAGAAAAAGTGCCTGGTTAGCGATCAAAGCTAAAAACATATTAGGAACCAACAAAGGCACAATTAAAATAGCACAAGAGCTCCTAGCATCAAAGCTTAAAGATCTCTCCCCACCTCCGCAACACAAATGCTCACAGGATGATCTTTTTGAACAGTTTGCTAGACACTTCGACAAGCCGTTGAGCATAGAGAAGGTTGAAGCAATACTTGAGCTGGTCAATCAGGGCATGACAAAACAGGGAGGCCGGAAGAGGTCAAAACAGATAACAGAGATTGAGGGAGGGTCCGGTCTGCACAAATGATCGGCGTGATTCTTCACGCGATCAGGAAGGGGTATTCATGTATTGATGCTAATGTATCCAATGGGAGTTATGCTATTGCCTGGTGTCCTTCAGGCGCGGGGTTGTATCGGGTCTATTAGCACTGGTGTCCTAGTTGTGTCAGTCCTGTTGGTCTTTCCGAGTTATGTGGTGTTGCAGGTCATATGGCCTTTGTGTCTTTGTGCGTATGTCTGGTTCCAGTATGGAATCGAACTGATGTTGTTCGTATGCCGGATTCCTGTATGGATCCGAAGTGGTGTTGTTCTTATGGACTGGAAGTGCTATTGTTTGGATTCCAAGTTATGCGTGGTTCAGGCCAAGTGGCATTTGTATCTCTGTGGGTGTGCTTGCTTCCTGTATTTGTCTGGTTCCTGCAATGGCGTGCTTACTATCTGTCTTTCGTGTGCCTGCTTCCTGTCTGGGTCCTGCAATGGTGTGCTTGCAATGGTGTGTTTGCTTCCTGTCTGCCAAGTAATGTTGTTAGTGTGCTGGCCACTGGTCTTTGTCTAGTTCCTGCAATGGTGTTAGAAATGGACGCCTATATACCTCTATATTGCTATGTTTTGTTCCGTCATCACAATGGTCTAGAGAGACCAGTGCACCAATGTACCTTCAGAACTTGGGTTGTTTTGTTAACTTCGCTATGCATGCTAATTACTCGGCTCATAATCTGGAAATCGGGTCATGGTTTTTCTACTTGGGATGACGTTCGACAACCGGGACAAAGGCAGGCTGGGCGAGTGCAACATTTGGGTTACCTGGAACGGTTCCGATTGATCTGCCAGCGACTTCCAGGACAAATGCAGAGTCTACATAACCAATGATAAACAATTTCATTACTCTTTCCTGGAACGTTAGAGGTCTAAATAATCCAGCAAAAAGAGAGAGCGTCAAGCGTTTCATTCAATCAACGGGAGCTTCTGTGGTATGTTTACAGGAGACTAAAATCTCTGATTGGACGACTGGTTTGTTGAATGAAACCCTTGGTCCAAGGCTAGCTAAGCAATCGGTCGCTATACCTTCTAATGGAACATCTGGTGGCATCCTTCTCGCGGCTGTAGATGACCTTTATGATCTCAAAAATCCTAGATCAACTCCCAATACGATCACTGCAACTTTGGCCTCAAGATGCGATACGGCGACATGGGACATCACTGGCGTTTACGGGCCGCAATCAGATGAAGAAAAGAGAAACTTCCTCACGGAATTACAATCGCTGCAAGGCTCAGTCCTTCCCGCGTGGCTCATCATGGGGGACTTTAACCTCATCAGACAAACCAATGAGAAGAATAGAGGCACAACTAATAGGAGAATGATGCAACATTTCAACCATGTTATCAATCGTCTACAACTTTTGGAAATTGACCTCCAAGGCCGCCGATTCACGTGGACAAATGAGCAGGAACATCCGACCATGACAAGGATTGATCGTTTCCTTGCAACGACTGAATGGCACGACATCTTCCCAAACGCGGATCTATACGCATTGGCAACGATGACATCAGACCACTGTCCGCTCATTATGCAAGGGAATGCGACCTACCAATACTTCTGCGGCTTTCGCTTCGAGGCTTGCTGGACCAACATGCCGGGTTTTCAGGAGACCATGTCACAGTCATGGACTCGGCCAGTACTCACATCAGACCCAATTCTAAGACTACATGTCAAGATGAGTAGAACTGCCAAGGCGCTAAAGAGCTGGAGGAAAATTTTTTTTGCAGCTATAGCCTTGCAAACGGCTTTGATACAGGTCACTATCACTATTTTAGAAAGCACTCAAGAGAAAAGGCAGTTACTTCAAAACGAACTAGAACTTCGGAAAATCCTTAAAGACAAGTTACTGGGCCTTGCGGCAATTCAGAAATCCAGAGCGAGACAACATGCAAGGCTGACTACGATCCGCCTGGGGGACTCTAACACGCGACTATTCCACCTGATGGCCAGCGCAAGACGGAGAAGAAACTTGATCAGGGTACTTCAGAAAGAGGAATATGGGATCTATACACAACAGGATAAACTTAAAGAGACCTACCAATATTTCGTTAAGGTCTTAGGCGAGAATGGCACAAGAAACAAAGCAATCAACTGGGATACTCTGGGTTATATTGGGAGGGATCTCAACGAGTTAGAAAGTGAGATTCTGGAAGAGGAGATGACTAAAACCATCCAGGAGCTTCCTAATCAAAAAGCGCCTGGACCTGATGGTTATATCGGCCTCTTCTACAAAACTTGCCTTCATATCATCAAGTCTGACCTCATAGAAGCAATCAGGGCCTTCTTCGATCTACGACATAAAAACCTGCATATGTTAAACGAGTCGAACATTGTTCTTCTCCTGAAAGTGGAAAATGCTGACACGCTAGATCGTTTCAGACCAATCAGCCTTATTAATAGTTTCATGAAAATCATCACCAAAATCTCGCAAAGCAGGCTTGCGCCCAAGTTAGACGAGATAATTTGATTATCATGAACGCTTTCATTAAAAAAGATACATACATGACAACTTCTTATATGTTCAAAGAGTAATCCAAAAGCTACACAAAGACGAACTCGGCCCTATTCATCAAACTGGATATCTCCAAAGCATTCGATTAAGCAATTGGATTTATATTTTGGATGTGCTTGAGCCTTGGGATTTGGTCGTAAATGGCGAGTGGATATCTGCGATACTCGGGACCGCTTCCTCTAGGGTGTTGATCAGCGGTCACCAACGGCACTATAAAACACTTGCACGCGTGGGGTGCGCCAAGGAGATCCTTTATCCCCTTCTATTCATCTTAGCAATCGACCCTTGCAAAAATTCCTTGAGTTGGCGAGAGTCGAGGTATCCTCAAACCGGTACTACCGGCAAGCGCAAAACTCGATGCTCACTCTCTGTTGACGATGCTTGGCATATTTCTAAATGCAGATGTGGATGAACTGACAGCCTTGAGCAGAATTCTACATACTTTTGGAAGGTGTTCGGGCCTCAAAATCAACATTTCTAAAACAGAAATTTATCCAATTAGATGCCATCAGGATCTCTTACAGGACTTGCTGGAGGTTTTCCCTGGAAAAATTTCAAACTTTCCAGGGAAATACCTTGGCCTCCCATTGCACATCGAACAACCGAGGAGAATTGAAATCCAACCTTTGATTGACAAAATCGGCAACAGACTTGCAGGTTGGAAAGGTAAACTTCTATCAAAAGCCGGAAGGGAGACCCTTGTTAATTCGGTGCTAACATCACAACCTATATATCATCTCCTTTGTATTCCGGCACAAAAGTGGCTAATTCGATGTATTGATAAAATCAGAAGGGGTTTTCTCTGGAGGGGTCGAGAACCTGAGAACTGCAGTGGAGGACACTGTTTGATCAAATGGCCGGTGACATGTATGCCAAAGAATAAAGGGGGTCTCGGGATCAAGGACCTAGACCGATTCGCCAGGGCGCTTAGACTTCGATGGCTGTGGCTGCGCTGGACATGCAACGACAGGGCATGGACGGGCCTCGATATACCGTGCGACAAAGTAGATGTATCCCTTTTCAATGCCTCAACAATTATTACGATCGGAAACGGCAAGCTGGCGCACTTCTGGAGGTCAAATTGGGTGGAGGGACAAGCACCGAAAAATATTGCACCAAATTTGTACAGGACAGCGCGAAGAAAGAACATTTCAGTCTATCAGGCCCTGTCAAATAACTACTGGATCCGCTTCTGTATGCCGGTGACCTCGGAAATTGAAATTAGGGAATATGTGGCGCTCTTTGAGGCGATCCAACGAATTAATAGGGACGACACGGCGGAAGATCAGATAAGGTGGCGATGGACTTCTGATGGTAAATACACAACAAAGTCGGCCTACCTGGTGCAATTCCAACCCGTTTACTGCAAGATGAAGATCCACCCTATATGGAAGGCGCACACCGAACCTAAATGCCGCTTCTTTGCTTGGACTTTGCTTCACAACAAAATATTGACAGCAGACAACATGCTTAAGAAGGGTTGGCCGTGCAATGCCAACTGTACTCTTTGCAACGCGTCATCAGAAACTGCAATCCACCTGTGCAAGGATTGTCCTTTCACCACACAAGTATGGGGGATCATCGTGCGCTGGGGGAAGTTCGATCGGTTGCGGAACTTAAATAGCAGTGGCTCGTTATACACATGGTGGCGGAGGCTGAGATCTCAGTTCGACAAAGAAATACGTCGCCAATTCGATGGTCTACTCATTTATTTCTGGTGGAATTTGTGGCAAGAGAGAAACCAGCGCGTTTTCCAGGGGATAACCAGAACGTCGGAGCAGGTGGCGGCGGTGATCAAGGAGTCGGTGCTCAACCGCGTTTTCGCTACGTCCGTGAAGTTTAAGGCTCCGGTTTAGTTTTCTCGATTTACTTATTTTCAGTTTTTTTGTTTATTTAAGTCGGGTCCTTTCCTGTAATTGTAGGTAGTGCGGTATTCTGAGGTTTTCTCCAGGTTTTCCCTTAAAAATCTGGATGTACTGCTCTCTTTTTCTTCTAATATAAAATTTGCAGCAATTCTCTTGCTGCTCTTTCAAAAAAAAAAGACGAGATCAGTTGTTGTACATGGGCCGGCCTCCATCCTGTGATAGAGAGACACCAACGTGGTAATGAAAAGAGAAAAAATTCAAGACCCAGACCAATGAACGGTAGGATATATAGGCCAAGTGGGCTCCCTCCCATCTCCTGCTTGAATGAAGAAGCACAAGCCACAAGGTGTTGGTGGATGCTCGCTTGGTTTCACTGGGATGTGAATGTGGCCAGGAGGACCTTCTCGTTGTTCGACTAGACAGCCTCATCGAAAGTGTCAGTGTTTCCGAAGACCATCTCCGCTCCCAGTCGTAGCCTCCTCTTACATCCTTTTGATTCACCATTTCCAGTTTTTGTTGTTCAACAGCAACAATGTGTTCTACTAAATCTATGCAAATCTGTGCATGTGGCGCCTGCCGGTTTTGGTTCACCATTTTCCTCTTACATCCTTTTTATTTGTCGTTCAACAGCAACCATCCCCTGCTCGTTGTATCGATCACAATATATAGTACAAAGAGACTTGCGTCGGGTGAGCGAAAGATAGACTCCAATAAAGGAATTTTATCTCTAACATCCCCCTCAGTTGATGCGTCTGGGGAGTGAAAGAGTGACTGGATCGAAACCCTGAGGACAGCAGCGATGGTGGACTCTTAGTCATGATATCGGCGAAATGTTGGCTTGACGGCAGCACATGAAGAATGCGGACGTGACCAAGA
This sequence comes from Guadua angustifolia, assembly GCA_036346375.1. NCBI lineage: Eukaryota > Viridiplantae > Streptophyta > Magnoliopsida > Poales > Poaceae > Guadua > Guadua angustifolia. The sequence continues at coordinate 54,139,120 of CM070512.1, read as the reverse complement.
GCAACCTTTTCGCGGACAAAATGTGTACATGTGGTTCACCAGGTATTAACTAAGTCGATCTGTATATTCTACTACTACGGTAGATTATCTTGTACTGGGTACCATTAAAGGTGTTCTTGGACGCGTATCAAACATATCGATGCCTGTCCGTAGGGCTGGCTCGATTAACCAAGTATTATCGATTTTAATTCGAAATTGACATAGTTTGATGTAAAATTATTTTATTTATTATCTAAATGGTTATTTTAAATTCAAACTAACAGTCATTATCAGGCTAAGCCTTGTTAACTTTTTTGGAATAGCTACACCCCATGCGTCTTATGCAAGAGGCAAGATCAGACACCACACTTCAACGTCCAGCACTTAATTTCTCTCTACTCTTAGGGCATGTTTGGATCTATTAGCATTAATAGTTAGCTAGCTAATAGCTAATTGTTGGTTAACTATTAGCTGGCTAATTATTAGTTAGGGCTGTTTGGAGGTACTAGCTAATTAATAGGTAGTTGAAAATTTAGTTGTTAGTGGAAATGTCCATTGTACCCGTGTATTAATAGCTGTTTGCACTTTTTTTATAGCTGGCTAAGGGTATGGACTCAAAATTATAGAATGATACATATTTTGAAATAAAATTTAAAAGATAGAATGACATATATTTAGAAAAATAGCAGACATTTGCATATTTGGTCAAAAGAAGAAAATAGCAGCCATTTGACCGCATGTTTGTTAGTTAGCCTATACAAACATTCCTTTAGCTACTGTTTGATAGCTACGGACCATGGAGTAGAGGTCGCCAAACAGCGTACTGCTTCCTCCCACCACCTGAGCATGCGCCACGAGAGATCCTATATATAGACAGAGCTCGATCACGCAACGCAATAGACATGCTACTCTGACGCCCGCGCGTCTTGGTTGCAGCAAGGTCAGAGGACAGCAAGAATTCAACTAGAGAGGGCCAGTTCCCCCATGGAGGCGGAGGACGGCGAACAAGCGGTACCGCTGCAGGTGCGTGAGTTCAACGGCGCCCGCGACCGCGACGGCGTCGAGCGGGTGGAGCGTGCCTGCGAGGTGGGCCCTAGCGGCGGCAAGCTGTGCCTCTTCACCGACCTCCTCGGCGACCCGCTCTGCCGCGTCCGCCATTCACCGGCGTACCTCATGCTCGTACGTAGCCCACATGCATACAGACTCGATCGTGCTTCTTGCATGAATCGATCACTCAAATGAGCTCTTGCACTATCACTCAGCTAGCTCTTCCGTGGTAAATGCGTCAGGTCGCGGAGGCCGGGGGCGGGCCCCTCGGCACGGAGATCATCGGTGTCGTCCGCGGTTGTGTCAAGACCGTCGTGTGCGGCCGCAGCCAGCTCTTCTCCAAGGTCGCCTACCTACTCGGCCTCCGCGTCTCCCCTCGCCACCGGTAACTACTACTTTATGATCAATCGTCACGCTGTCGACGCATTGCGGTTTAATTGATTGCACTAAGCTATAGCATGCTCATCCGATCCACAGGCGAAAAGGGATCGGAATGAAGCTGGTCGAGAGAATGGAAGAGTGGTTCCGGCAGATGGGCGCCGAGTACGTCTACGTCGCCACCGACAGGGACAACGACGCCTCGGTGCGCCTCTTCACCGGCCGCTGCGGCTACGACAAGTTCCGCACGCCCTCCGTCCTCGTGCACCCGGTGTTCCGCCACGACCTAGCACCGCGCCACTGCGCCTCCGTCGTCCGCCTCGATCCGCACGAGGCCGAGATGCTCTACCGCCGGCGCTTCGCAACCGTCGAGTTCTTCCCGCGTGACATCGACGCCGTGCTGTGCAATCCGCTGTCGCTGGGCACGTTCCTCGCGGTGCCGGCCGGGACGCGGTGGCTCGGCGTCGAGGAGTTCCTGGCGTCCCCGCCTGCGTCGTGGGCGCTGGCTAGCGTGTGGAACTGCAAGGACGCGTTCCGCCTGGAGGTGCGCGGCGCGCCGAGGCTGTGGCGCGCCCGCGGCCTGCGCCACGCCGAAACCGCCGACCGCGCCGCGCCGTGGCTCGGCATCCCGTCCATCCCCAACCTGTTCAAGCCGTTCGGGATGCACCGTCGTCTGACCTCGGCGGCGACGGTCCAGGCGGCCCACGGCTGTCACGCGCTGTTCCGCACGCGCGCATAACCTGGCGCGCCGCGCCGGGCGCAGTGGTGGCCACCGAGGTTGGCGCGTGCGAAGCCGCTCCGCGCCCGGCGTGCCGCACTGGCCCTGGCTCGGCGCGGAGGACCTGTGGTGCATGAAGCAGCTCGCCGACGGCTACGGCGACGGCGCGCTCGGCGACTGGATCAAGGCGCCGCCGGGAGCGTCCATATTCGTAGACCCAAGGGAGTTTTAGTTAGCTGAGCTCTCCGGTTCATCAAAACTTGTCGGTTTGAGATACGTATAGTCAAACTTTTGAAATTTTAGTTGGTTATATCTACTTAAATATTTAGATTAGATACTTGAAAATCATATGTGTACATTCATCTTGAAACATGCTTTTATTATATTATAATTTTATTTGATTTTTAAATATATTACATTGGAATTAGTGGTCAAAATTAAGTTTTGAGGACAGTGTAGATGTCTAAAACGACTTCTATTTATGACCGGAGGAAATAGTTTCGATCTTAGATTCACTGTAGGTCTCACATCTGACGGCCGAGAGTTTTGTCTCGGCTACAGGAGGACCTGTCTGTAATTTTGCTTTTTGTCAGTTTTTAATGGTGGAGACACGAAGAATATTCGTGTGTGTTTATACGAGTGGATGGATAATTGGATACGAAATTACGAATGGCCTTTTTGTTTTGTGGACAAAAATTGATCACTTTGTTTCTCTCTCTTTCTGTGACCTTTTCGGTTAACGAACTTGCATGGATGTTCCTTACTTGACTTCTTTTGCTGAGCCAGACACACTTAATTTACAACCGAAATGAGAAGATGGTGATTGATGACCGTGCATACAATCGATACTTTCTTTCTTGGGTCTGTGGAGTTTGTGTAGGTGCAACAGGTGTGAAAATGGAATGTTAAACCATTCCCCTATTAGTTTGATGTTGTTTTAGTCACAGGTGGCATAATGTTTTGCATAGCACTACTGTTTGTTCTAAGTAATATGCATTAAATAGGTTCGGTAATGTATCTTTTTACATGGAAATCCCAATAGAAGCAATGATTAATTATTATGTGAGTTTCATGTGCCAAGTGGCAACCGGTTCACCAATGCCTTTAACATTTTTTCAACTTTTCAATCTACACTGTCATAGGAGTATTGTTTACTTAGTACTCTATCCATTTTCGAATACGTATTATTCTAGCTTTCAAATTTTGACATATCATTCTACAATTTTAAAGTTATTTTTTTAATCATTTTCTATACTTCTCCCATTTAGCTTTTTCCAATGTCATTTATTACTATATATATACTAGAGTAATACATATTATCAAAATATAATAAGGAGGGGTAATGTAGTCTTTTGTGAATGTAACTTGGTGGAAGTGTAAGAACTTAAAATAACATCTGTTCGGAAATAGAGAGAATTTTAGTTTGTACTACCAATAAAGGACAGCGGTTAGTAAGTAAGTAGGGAAAAAAAGGTTGTAGCAGCAAATTATACCTCAAATTACACTCCTTTCCATTACCCACAAAGGGATGCACATTCTTTCCATTACCCACCTACTGCAGAGAGCCCAATCGAGGGCAGAGAGGCGGCGGTGGGGAAACTAATCGTTAATTTGGTTAATCGAAAAAGATATAGCACCGATATGATCATATGATGTCACAGACCAATATCAAAACTATGCAAATCATATCCTAGACCGATATCACTGACGGTTTTCATCACATTGGTTGCCACATTGACAGCCGCATCATCACCTAGACCCCACATGTAACCCCTATCTCCTCTTCTTCACATCTCTCCTCCCTTTTCCTTTTCTTTTTACCCATTTCCATTCTTTTCTATCCTCCTCTCTTCTTCTAAGCGGTCAAACGTGGCAATCAACGTAGCATCAAGTGATGATGCGACGGTTAACGTGATGCTAGCTAGGGTTGTAAAAAAAGCTCGAGGCTCGCGAGCTACTCGAGCTCGGCTCGTGAGAGGCTCGATTCGAGCTCGGCTCGAGCTCTGAACGAGCCGAACTCGAGCTCGCGAGCCTGGATCGAGCTTGCTTAAATCGAGCTTTCTCGAGCCGAGCTTACTCGAGCTTGTTACCGAGGCTACCGAGCTTACAAAATAACCGAGCTTACTCGAGCTTCCCGAGCTTAGTCGAGCCGAACTCGAGCCTGCTCGAGCCTAGACTGAGCCGAGCTCGAGCCTGAGTCGAGGCTCGAACCCAAACTCGAGCTCGGCTCGAGCCTGGAGCGCCAGGCTCGCTCGAGCTTGGCTCGTTTACAGCCCTAATGCTAGCATAGGGATGCAATTTGTATAGTTTTTCTGTTGAGGGACGGGCTCTAAACAGTATTGGACACGAAAGACGAAAATTAGAAGCCAAGGGATCGAGCCGGGGTGAACATTTTCCCTTAAAAATTTTAAGTCGATCTTTTTAAACATCTGAAAGTGATCTAGGGTCATGACCTGTCGCCCAAGATCCACATCAACATCGATCTGGACGGAGAGTGCTGCCGATCTGGGGGCCATGGCGTGGCGTATATATATACATCGACTGCTAACTTCATCGTGTCACTCTCGGTCGATGGATGGGAACGAATGGACTTACTGGCCGTGACAAGTTTGGATGGATAGATTAGCGCCCAAGCTATCGCATATTAACGATCCATGGGACGTCCACCCGTCGGGTCTCTCTCATGTCGTTCATTGGCCCCTAGTAATCTGTTGCAACGGAAGTCTCGAGAAAAAGAAAGCTACGTACGCACACTCGCATGAATTATTATATACGGGCCTGATGATCATATATAGCTCATAATCCGTCAAGTTCATGATCATGTATCACAGGCAGGGCCGTTCCTGGGCCGGTGCAACAGGTGCCGTCGCGTAGGGTCCACGATAGGGAGGGGCCTCGGTCCATGTAAGTAATTAGCATATATATGGTCATGGGCTCTTCATCTCCTCATCTTCTGTTGTTCTAAGAAACGAGGCACCGGCGGCTCGTGCGAGCGGGAGTCAACAAAGCAAACGGCCTTTCGCCTTCAGGCTCGGGCTTCGGTCGATCAACTCGATGCTCACACCAGACCTCGACGCTCACGCTCAGTGCTCACACATTGACCCATTAGGTCCTTACATTGGATTTGTTCTATTCTGACTAGGAGACTCAGACTTCATAGCATTAGCGTCAAGGCCGCCTTGTGCCTCTTCGAGTCTTCAACAGACTCTTCGTGTTCCTCGCCGTTGTCGCCAAGCGCCCGAGCGCCCTCCCTCCCTCTCTCCCTCTCATGCCGGTGGCGTCCGTCCAGGCGAGACCGCCAAGATGGCGTCAATCCATGACCCGCGGCTACCGATGAAGTGAGAAAATATTGGTGCACTCTGTTTTTGTTTTTCATTCTTCTTTTATTATGATGCCGCTCTTCTAAGCTTCAGCCCAACTGTAGTGCCCAACCTTCCGATCTGGAAAGCAAGCTTAAGTTCTGCAATTCTGGACATGCTGGAACAACAAGAATATACATATGGGAACAAGAACTATCTATTCCATGTTTTTTAGTTTCTGTAAACTATGGTTAACTTCTCCTGCAGTCTCCGATCTCTAGTCACTGCGTAACTAAATGCATCTTTGATTCTAAGAAGGGAGAAAAGTTCTGATTGATTCCAGGACCGAGGACTCCATGTGCTTTTGTTCCTTATCTTTTTAAATCATTTAATCATGTCATCTAGAAAGTATTTGTCTGGAAGTGAAAAAAGGAAAAGAAAAAAGCGTGTAGATGATTTTTTTGAAACACAACGAGGAGCCATTAACAAGTTTTTTAGAAGTAATGTAGATTCTTCTAGAAATGCTGAGAACTTAGCTATAGTTTGTGTTCAAGAACAACCTAATGAAGAGTTAAATGATAATAATTTGAGTGGAGACGAAAACTTAGCTACTTAACATTTGCCTTTGTAATTAATAGATAAAAATATTTTTATGTTGCTAAAATCAAGGACCCTATTTCTTAACTTGTACTAGGGTCCCTAAAATATGAGGAACGGTCTTGATCACAGGCAGGCTCCATGCGGACACATTGTTGCTCAATTTCGCGGACAGTTGTCTAGCTCTCTGCCTTGTGGGTGTGAGTGGAAGCTAGCTAGATCCATGTTTATCTTCAAGATTTTGACCTAACCGATCCAGACAAACCCGATCCTGATGTTTGTGGTAACAGAGAATGCAGCTCCACCGTACCTGTATGAATCATATATGTACGTTGTTTAAAATGGAGCGTATGGTGTGTAAAAATATATAGTGATGTATATAAGCACTTCTCTTATAAGGATATTCAGTACGTCCTAGGAAACAATACAATTCTCGTAGCTGAACAACCAGAAGGAGGGACTGTTCTTTTACGGAGTAATAGAAGACGTGCTCCTACCCTAATGGGAGAATTTCCCCGAAATATTTAGTTCAAGTTTGTGCTGCCCCTAAAAGGAGAATCTAGCTAGACCAATTGGGATGCTGAAGAAAGATCACATTCTTGGCTCATGCGCGCTTAATCCCTTCAGTCTGCAAGGCATAAAATCTTTGGTAGGGTTGGAAAGAGTTTGAAGTCTTGAATAATAAACTGATCGTCGTAGATCAATCCTAATGGCAATCAAGAATGTCGAGAATATTCGAAGGATAATCACATATATAATACAAGGGGGAAAAAAGAACCGTGGCCGAGTAAGTAACATTACCATCTTACCCTTCCTTTGTATTTTTTGAGAAACTTACCCTTCCTTTCTAGGAGTAGTAAGCAGGTGTAATCTGTTGGGCCGTGCGGGGGCCCACCCTCCTTTTTGCTATCGCTATTTTGGAGCTGCATGTCGGCGTCTGTTTTTGCCCGCGAATTGAGAAGAGTCCAAGAAGGCGGGCGGGCCCACAACTAAGCTGGAACTACACTTTCGCGGCCCAGCATGTCTCCCCTCCCAGCGGTCGGTGGGCCCCCGCTGTCTGCCACTGGGTCGAAACATGCCTTATCTCCCACCCATCTCTGGTAGTAAAGACAAACAAGGCGCCCGCCATGTCCCATGTACTAATAGAAGCCTCGGCACAAATGGTCCCTTGAGTTGTCTACTCCCCTTTTCTTTCTTTCTTTCTTTCTTTCTTATTCCTCTCGCAAAGTTGGATGGATCCTTCATTGATTCCACGATATACGTACCACTATCATGATAAGCTCAATCATTGCTCATCCTAAACATCTCGTCGAGCATTAGTCAGCTAGCTTATTTTGCTTTTCAATTAGATGGGTGTTAACTAGTTATCGGATTGGATGTAAGGATAATCCTGCTAAGTTACACCATATGAGTATATGACATATGTTTTGAGTGGAAGGCAGGCTTTATTCATTAATCATCACAGGGACATTTAAAAACTCCGACGACCTTAACAATCAGGAATACTGGGCAGGCGGCGACGAGCACATAGTTGTGTAGCTAAGACGATGAGCCTCCTCGTTGGATCCCTGCCTTCATGGCAGAAGTTGACCTCATGGATCTCTTCAGATTTAATCCCGATCTCCAGCAAAATCATACTATACTCATATCAATTTGGACTTGGCATATTATTGATGACTTACTTGCAGGCAGTCGGTTGCAATGATGCACCTGGCCAAATTGCAATCCAGAGCCAAAGAAGCACCTTCAACGCAGGTCATAGCTTCAATCGTGGCCGGGCTTCAAATCCCATCAATCACCTGTGCACTTGCTGCCACAAATCGGCAATTGCTGTCGCAGGACATTTCAGGATTGAATTTTGGGGTAATTACACTACTACCTAAATGCGAAGATGCTAAACAGATTAAAAAATATAGACCTATTAATTTGTCTTCTAAATGTTAGTCTTAAGAATTTCACTAAGATTTTAATGAATAGAATGGAAGTAGTGGCTGATCAGGTGATTTCCCTGAATCAAACCGCCTTTATTTAGAATAAGAACATTACGGTAGGAGCTCTTATGCTTCATGAAACCCTTAATACTTTGCATATATATAAAGAATCAACCTGGAATCCTTTTTAAAGGTGATTTCGGGGAAAAAAACATATGATAAGATTAAGTGGCCATTTTTATATCAAGTAATGAGACTGAAAGGCTTTAATGAGAAATGGTGTGATTGGATTTATTATCAAAATAAAGGGGGTCTTGGTGTGTTAGATTTGGACACAATGAATAAGGCTTTGTTAGGGAAATGGCTTTGGAAGCATGAAACAGAAATGGGCCATGGGTTTCAAAAGCATATAAAAATGGGCCATGAAACAACATATGATAAGGAAGAAATATTTATCCTCTCAAATAATCTTAAACTAGTAGGGTGACCCGCGCATTTGCGCAGCTAGATTTTTTTAACAGTTTATAATATCAAATAATATGACTTATATGCTTAAGAATACATTAACGTATATTTGTAGACTACTTATACTTTTAAAACATTAGAAATGACAATAGAAGCTTGAAGAAAAATTCAACTTAAGAGATGTAATTGAAGTAAAAGCTTTGATGGAAGAAAATCTTTGAGAATAATAAGTTGTTGGGTGGTTTTTAGAAACGTAGCAATTCTTCATCCTGTATAGATCATATAGCTATATACCCTGTTCTTTCTCCATTAGTAACTCTTTTTTCAAAATATATGCAACACATGTACCTCTATTTAATCTCAACTAATACGCGGATTATTTTATATGGTATTAGAGTACATTGCTCATGTATACACTGATGTATTATGGGCGACTTACTTTGAACTTATCTTCCTCACACGCTAGATGCCGTGCAAAACTATATATCTTATATCTCTTATTGATCGCCCTATAACTTTTCTGCTTTAACCACCAATAGCAAATCTAATTTTTATCGATCCCTCTCAACTATTACCTTTTTAATGCAATACTTTATCATATAACTATCTTCTATTTCTCTTCAATTATTATTTAATGCTGAACGTTACGACATCAACATGAAATGCATACATGTATAAGTATTGTTTATCCCTACTGGGGACACCCGTCATGCTCTCACCAGTGGCCCCAAGCTTATTATGCTCTCACTAATTGCCCAAAGCCTATTCCATAGAGTATCGCCTTCTCCGCTCCGAGTTTTTAAAATTTTTATCCTGATGTTCATATAGAAATTAGATTATTAATTATCTTTTTTTTTGTTTTGATTTTTTTTTTATACTTGGACTCTTTCTTTTAATCGTATGGGAAATCAATTTTATGATTTTATTTTATTTTTATTTCGAATTTCAGTTATTTTTGTATTGTACATGACACAAACTCTTTCTTTTAATCTAGACCATTATAATCTGGACCACCATGATCAACTGTATAGATCTTTCTTTTTTTCACTCTGATTAATATAGGAATTTCTAGCCTTGAGAGCTAATGTGGTGGCTTCTTTTACTTCTACTTTATTATTATAATAATAGATAGATAGATTCGGAAGGAATGAAACCAGCGTGTCTTTCAGCACAAGTGTCTAAACCTGCAGGCCCTGGTTTCGGAACTGAAGGATGAAGCGAGAACATGGTGTGCGGCAGGGGCTAAGGACCTCGTAGTCCTCCTCTTGCCGTTGCGCATATCAGCTTGATTGTTTTCTTGGCTGTGCCTAGTAGTTTTCTTGCTCTTGCTGTAGTTTTATTGTTTGGGGCTCCTCTTCCTCTGTTTTCTTCTCCTAGCACCTCGTGTGCTTTTACAGCTTTGCTTCTTCTTATAATGTAAGCCGGTTTTCCGTGTCTTTCAAAGAAAAAAAACGCGTATATTCACAAACGTACGTACATGCAGGGGCTATCTCCATCGCTTAAAGTGGATCATGGGAAGCAAACTTAATTTGCAATTTGTACATGTTTGTAATGACTTGAGAGTTGAGAGGAAAAGAGTGTATGCATGTACAGATTGTAGTGATATATAGGCGCAGGCTGCTGGAAATAATGGATCCTCTACGTTACAGGTCAAAATACAGAGGTGCTATAGTGACGGTCGGATTAAAACCCGATGCTCCGGATCCAGATGGATTGCAATATATCTAAGGAAACCCTACTTAACTGAAGTATATTAAAGATGCATACATACGTATGTATGTGATCACGGGCTGATGCGTGTTAGGGATGGCAATCGGGTGGGTACCTCCGGGTACCACTGCCTTAAACCCAAACCCAAACCCGAACAAAGTCCCGTCTACCTAAACCCATTAAGCTTTGCGGGTACAGATCTGTACCCATACCCAAACCCAATGGGTACCCAATACCCAATGGGTACCCACGGGCACAGATTTGTGCGCGAGCACCGAAGGGCGAAGGCAGAGAGGCGGGGGCGCTACGGCAGTCGCATGCTCCTCCCCCTCTCCTTCTATCTCTTCACATCTCCTTTCTCTCTCTTTTTTTGGGCACTATCTTTGAACCGTGAGGGAGCCGATGGGAGGAGTCGGCGGCGAGGGGAGGAGCAGGCGTCCGCCGCCGAGGGAGGCAAAGACGAGGAGAGGGAGGCCGAAGCAATCAGGTGATGGGGCAAGGGGAGGGAGGTGATGGGGGCGAGGGGAATCAGGGAGGAGTCGACTCAGCCAAGTAGTCCATGAGTTTGTTTTTCTAATATACTTTTTAAAAAGTGGGCCCACATGTCATAGGATACCCATTGGGTATCCATGGGTACAAATCGACATCCATACCCATCCTATGGGCTTATCGGGTACCCAAACCCGTAAACCCATGGGTCTAAAGTGCTACTCATACCCACTCTTATCGGGTCAGATACCCACGGGTACCCAAACCCATGGGTAAAACTGCCATCCCTAATGCGTGTGCATGCAGTCACTGTACGTATCCGCACATGCAAGAAAGCAAGAAAGATGTGCGTACACGTACATGGTTTTTATTTTATTGTATTTGGATTCTTTCTTTTAATTATTTGTATGAAAATCAGATTACTAATTATCTTTTATTTTATTCCGAATTTTAATTTTATTTTGATGTTCAGTATAGAAATTAGATTATTAATTATCTTTTATTTTTTTGATTTTTTAATTGTACTTAGACTCTTTCTTTTAATAGTATAGAAATCAGATTTCTGATTTTATTTTATTTTTATTCTGAATTTCAGTTATTTTTGTATTGTACATGACATAAACTCTTTCTTTTAATTTAGCCTGTTATAATATGGACCTACCATGATCAACGGTGTAGATCTTCCTTTTTTCTTTCTATTAATGTGGGAATTTCTACCCTTAAGAGCAAACGTGGAGACTTCTTTTGCTTCTGCTTTAATATTATAATAGATGAGAGCAGTGTTTCCATGTTTTCCCTTTCAATACAAGTTGCACAAATCTTGAAGCAAACGAAAGGATAAGTAATCACTACCTACCATTCATTCATGTTTTAATATTTGTACAACGTAAAAAATTACCCAATTAACTGCAAAGTTGGGGATTCTCATTTCTGGTCAGGACTGTTGAAAATTAAACAACAGTTTTATGGTTTCTGTAAGATAATTATTGGTAATGGGGAGAGGATTCGGTATTGGGAGCAGGCGGATCCAAGCTCAGGGCAAGTAGGGCCGGGCCCGAGCTTAGCCCAAAGAACGATGTAAAATCTTGTTCAATTTGTATCTGGCTTTGGGCGCAATGACCGGTCCAGCTTCTTGACGTCTAGGGCATTCTTTGTGAGCACGAGGAAGGTTAGACAAAGGCCACGCCGCCCGCTCTATCTGAGCCGTAGTGCTCCTGCACCCGATCCGGCGATCCGCCCTACCCCCACCACCGATCGCCACTTGGCGCTCCCGACACACCCCGCCGGTGCTCGTTGCTCGCGTCGCGTCTGCTGCTCCCGAGCTCGTCCGTCACCCCCACTCTGGCGGCCTCTTGCTCGTCTGCTCGCTTCCGCACCTCATTGCTTCGGCTGTTGCTTGCGGCTCGCCCGGCGCCCGCGTTGCGAATCGGTAGAGTAGCCGATCGGCGACAGTGGCACGATCGCCGTCGTTAAGCCCTCCGCTTGACCGGCGGATCCAAGCTGGGCAAGTAGGGCCCGGCGAGCTTACCCAAAGAACGATGTAAAATCTTGTTCAATTTGTATCGCTTTGGCGCGGCCGGTCCAGTTCTTGACGTCTAGGCATTCTTGTGAGCACAGGGAAGGTTAGACAAAGGCCACGCCGCCGCTCTATGCTGCTGTAGTGCTCCTGCACCCGATCCGGCGATCCGCCGCCCCGCCGCCAGCCGATCGCCACTCGGCCGCTCCCGACACACCCCGCCCGGTGCTCGGCTGCTCAGTCTTGGCGTCGCTGCTCCGAGCTCGTGCCGTCACCCCCACTCTGGCGGCCTCTTCGCTCGTCGCTCCGCACCTCTCGACCTTTCATTTGTTGCTTGCGGCTCGCCCGGCGCCTGCGTTCGCAGATCGGTATTGAGTAGCCGATTGGCCGACAGTGGCACGATCGCCGCCGTTCGCCCCTACCACCCGACCGGCGGATCCAAGCTCAGGGCAAGTAGGGCCGGGCCCGAGCTTGGCCCAAAGAACAATGTAAAATCTTGTTCAATTTGTATCGCTTTGGCGCACGGGTCCAGCTTTCTGAACGTCTAGGGCATTCTTGTGAGCACAGGAAGGTTAGACAAAGGCCACGCCGCTCTATGCAGCCGTAGTGCTCCGCACCCGATCCGCGATCCGCCGCCCCTGCCCCGCCACCGATCGCCACTCGGCGCTCCCGACACACCCCGCCGGTGCTCGGCACTCTCGCGCGCGCGTCTGCTGCTCCCGAGCTCGTGCCGTCACCCCCACTCTGGCGGCCTCTTTGCTCGTCTGCTCACCTCCTCTATTGCTTTCATTTGTTGCTTGCGGCTCGCCAGCGCCCGCGTTCCGCAGAATCGGCCGAGTAGCCGATCGGCCGACAGTGGCACGATCGCCGCCGTTCGCCCACTCCTCCCCAGCACTACCGCGAGCCATCGCCCAGCCCCCACGCCCAGCTCTCATTGTCTCCGTGTGGTCCTCGGCGATCGGCGACTTCGGCTATGTGTTGCTCACGCAAAGACGATCGGCGCCATTCGCCCACCTACTCTTGCTTTCGGCCGCCCGGCAAGGCGACAATGCCCTCACCACCACCCCGCCTCCTGCGCCATGCCCAGCATCTCCGTCTGGTATTGTTTTGTATTGCCACACCCTTTACATTCTGTGGCAGCAGTCCCAAACCCATGCAGTATTCAATAATTTGTTTTGGCTTACTGGATTAGCAAACCCATGGAGAAATAATTGTCCACTATGCAAAGCACTTGATTAAATCTGAATTGGTTCAATTTTCATTGGCCACTGAATAGTAAGTACTTCATTCTAAATCTTTTATGGTATTGGGATTTCTAGTTCATTGTTCTACATATTTATGTTACTTGTTTAGGTATATATACAGTATGGAATTCAAATTTATTTTTAATTGTGTATTTGTGCTGTACTTTTGTCGTACCTAAATTTATGTAGTCTTTAACAATAGTAATAGTTACCTATTTCCGGCCCTAGGCGTATAAAAATCCTGGCTCCGCCACTGATTTGGAGGATAGTTGGTTGGGTAATGGTGCATGTTTTGAGCGCAAGCTGCCATCTGATCCAGTATGCTTCGTATTTCTAACTTGCTATTGGTTGAATTACTGGTCTCGACTACAGATAAATGAATCAAACAAAGAATCGCTCTGCAGGGCAGCAAAGGTTCTGGAACAGGCGGCGATCGAGGTCTCCAGCTCCGGTGAAGGATGGAACCCCGGCAAGGCAAGTATCACCGGACCGTGCAACTTGTCGTGGAAAGCAAATCACGGAGGCTTCTGAAAAAGTCCTGAAATAGGGATCGCATCGTCGTTTCTACTTCAGCAGAGTTTTCTGTAGCTGGTCCAGAAAAACCCTGTTTTTCTCGTTGTAGAATAGATGCTATGTTTTGCTCTTTCTTTGTTGACAGTTTAATACTTCTCAGTCAGTTATTTCATCCAGCAGTGCCCAAACACATTTGGCCATGTCGCAATGCATCATGACACCAAGTATCAATCCCACATTCCTTCTTTCCAACAAAGCACCTGCTGGTTATATTCTTGTCGAACCGAGCTTAAGGTTATATTCTTAGTCGCTTCCACATCAGTGCTACTTGGACGCCTATGTTCAAAATTTTTTGCCAAATTGGAAATCTTGAATCAGATTCTAACACCCGTGTCTGATTCCAAATAGCATCTCCTGTGTTTAAATTTTTTTACCAAATTAGACACTTGAATCCGAGTTAGATTCCAATTTCCAACTCTGGTGTCCGTGTGCAAGTAACACTGCTCCACATCCAACTCAAAGAAAAATTGTAATGATTAGTTTACGGTTAACCGCACGCAGCTTCTTTTGCGGTTTGCACTGTGCGCGTGACGCGTGGAGTTATTCTTCCGATGGCCCAGTAAGTTCCAACACTATGAAAGCCCACCACATGCAGGGCCCTGTCTACTCAAGATGAAGTGACATGCATTCTATGAAGAAACCAATTTACTAATTTACGGTCAAGCGCACACAGCGTTCTAATTGTAAATTCTTTGATTTAATTCTTTTCTGAGTTGAAACTTTCCGATTTAAAATTTTTTGGTTGAAATTTTTTCATCTTAAATTTTAAATGGACTTTTTGAAACCAAAAGTTTTTTGAATCAAATCATTCCGAACCAAAAGCTTTTGAATCGAAAGTTTTATGAGTTGAAACTTTTCGATTTGAAACTGTCTGAGTTGAAATTTTCTAATTTAAAAATTTTTGATTTAAAACTTTACATGTTGAAACTTTTTGAATTGAAACTTTTTTGATTTGAAACTGTTCAAGTTCAAACTTTCTAATTTGAAACTTTTCGAGTTGAAACTTCCTAATTTGAGATTTTTTTATTTAAATTTTTGAGTTATAAATTTTGAGTTGATTTTTTTTCGAGTTGAAACTTCCTATTTAAAATTTTCAAAGTTTAAATGTTCTAATTTTAATTTTTTTGTGTTAAGAGTGGGAAGAAAGGGGTGGGGGAAGTGAGTAGGGAAACCGGAAAGGAGAGATGTATGGAGAAGATGACATATGATATCCTAAAAGAGGTGACCTTAAATTTATTAGTTTGAGGTTAATCTCGTAATAGTTGTACCTAAGAAAAATTCCTTGAGTATCTCATGTGATATGGAAGACCTTAATCATCATTTTTTCTCACTTATTTTTTTCCTATGGACGCGGCAGGTCCGTTTAGGAAGGCGCGCGTTTCGGTTTCAAGCCCGATCGGAATTCTGTTAGGATCTCTTATGGCTTGGGTAGAAAGATATACAGATATTTATTTCATTCGGTAGTGTGAAATAATAAATCTAATTACGTTAATTACTGCTGATTTATATCCTGTGCTAGTGTGCTGTACAGATCATTTGCTTCCGTACAGCAAGACGGGAAAGAGATTATACCCAGCGGAAGAGAGAGAGAGAGAGAGAGATGGAGGCGCAGCAAAAATCAAGAGACTACTTTCATGGCGGATTTGCTTTGCTGTCTGCTGATTTCATGGAGAGCGCGGGCAAGACGAACCGGTGCGCCGTCTGCGTCCGCGACATGGGCCGCGGCCGACCTTCCATCTCCGCTGCGTCTCCCGTCTCACCGTCTGCCCACTCTGCTACGCACGCTGGCGCGACAACCCCAACCCCGCCGCCGTCCTTTTGTCGCGTTTGCCACTCGGCTTGAGTAAGCAAAAGTTGCCCCGTTGCTGTTGCCATCACTCCGTCTTCGTATACGTTCTTCGTATGCTTTGAGGCGGCCAATTGCTTCTTCAATCGTCATCACCTCCAAGTCAGAGAATTGCTCGATTGCGGCAACAATGTGCAAGAACTTGTCAGGTACTGAAACAAGCAACTTCTTTACCAGCTTCGCTTCTTCCAATTCATCTCCCAAACTGCGAATTTGATTTGCCAGACTTGTAATTTTCCCAGCAAATTCATCGACAGTTTCTGCTTCCTTCATGCGCAGGGCTTCAAAATCACTTTTCAATGTCTGGATTCTTGCCTTCTTTACCTGATCAGCACCGAGGTTAATGATCTTCAAGCTTTCCCATGCTTCTTTGGCCGTTCTGTGCTTGGCAAACTGCAGCACAATCTCTTCTGGAACCGCCTGATAAATGCAAGCCAGCGCCATCTTATCTTTTCTTCTTTCCACGGCAGCACCATCCGTGGGTTCTACTGCATCTAGACGCCTTGTACGTCCATGAAAACTTCCATCTTGATTGCCCAAGTGGAATAATTGGTCGAAGTCAACACTGGGTAGTGTAGGGTTACACCACCCTCCTTCGCCGCCCTGTCGATGATCGACAACGGAAGAACTGGATGGGATGAAAAATAAGATGGCTCTGATACCACTTGTTGTAACACACTTCAGAAAATACTGAAGATTGTGCACTATTCAAGTTCAGAGAACGAGCTCGTAAGCACGAAGCTTCAGAAGAACGACAGGGAGGAGACAAGTACAATTGGTGCTGCGCTCCAACTGCAGCGTTTTCGATTTTTCTTCATTAGCTTAAATAGAAATACTAGATTACAAACTACCAACTAACTCCTCCATTCAAATGTACCAGGTTATATCTGCAGCTAACTACTTGATCTAAACAAACTGAAAACCAAATTACAGATAGACTAACCAAAGCAGAGTTCGGCAACAACCCAAACTAAATAAGTAAATACTGTTGCTTATCTCGGCAACCAGGTACACCAGGCTTAAGTTCAACAGAGTAGAGAGAGAACAAGATGATCAGAAACCACTCTTGTGGGTTCTCTTCTTCCTGGTGGCGACCGTTCCCTTTGATTGAAATTGATTTGCATAAATCGATTAGATCCATTTATCTTCTTGCCGATTGCAAGGTCAAATCGGCTGGCACGCCCGCAATTCTCGAACCCGGTGTTCGTCCAGTGTGTTGAGGCTGAAAACCCTCCGTCAAGTTTTTGGCGTCAACACCAGCCCCGCGAGCTCCGCCGGGACGGGGCCCGTGAGCCTGTTCAAGGACAGCCAGTTGCGGATGGTCCGGGACGCAGCGCCTCCTCTCCATGCCACCTTACCGAGGACGCCGACTGGCCCCGCGCCGACGGACGCTCCTTCCACGACTGCCGGCCCGCATGTAACTTCCCGCTCTCCTATCTCCATCTTCTTCCATGTAGTGGCTACCTCCGTAGAATGCTCCCATTCACGCTTAAGGATCTTGATTCAGCGCTTGTTCTGCCCTTGTCTGGTGACTCTGGTCTGCACTCGAGGTGTTCGACGTTATGCGTGAGGAGTGAGGGCATGCCTGATTGTTGATATCGACTGTCTCTTTGGCCTTTCTTGTGCCCACTTACGCTATTTATCTGTTCCAAGTTATAGTTCCTTAGTCGTCATGTTCTGAATTCTGATGCTTTCCTGAGGTGCTTGACAGATGCATGTTCATTTGAATTGGAGCTGTGAGCTACCGCCTTTTCTGTCCACTCTGTGTGAGTATTAAGAACTTAAGATGCTCAATTTTGTGCTCCGTTTGGTTTGGCTGATCGAAGTCCTGGATTTCATGCATTGGTGGTGATTCTCTAGCATACAGTCAAGGTGTTCCATGCTATGTTTGCACTTAGCTCGTGTCAAAGGTGTTTATTTGGGCATCTGTACTCTGCTCCGCGCTTTTGCACGTGATGCTAGTATTCCCTTTACTCTTTGGAATTGGGGGTTACACTGAAGGTGATGGATGATATGTTCTATAATAGAATTGTCTAGTGCATTATAGATGTGTTTTCCTGTTTCGCTTGTCTAGTTTGTTCTTGAGTTAAATTCATGCTTTACGTCTCTAGCTTAAGTGCAGAAGAAACACAAATTACAATAGCTATGGATTCTGAACTCTAAAGGCACCTTGGATCACAATAACTTGCAAATGCTTCTATTTTCAGTATTCATCAGCCAGTGATCTTGTCAACATGGGCTAGATCCGCTACAGAGAAGCTTCCAAATTTTTAAGTAAGCAGTAAATATACACATTTTTAGCACTAGAAGGTGAACTACTTGGCAAACCAAGATGGGTCATCTGACTAGTTTGTAAATATGCACACTTTCTTTAATAATGCACTGATTAGTAGAGTATTACTGATCACTGACAAGGAATTAAGCAAATGGCCCAGTGTCCAAATACTTACATGAACGCATGTAAATAATGCAAGACATGTGCATATAAATATCTGATATGTGAAAATGCTGGTTCGAGTTAGGAAAACAAATTGTAATGAGTCTCAATTGATATGAACAAATGATTTATTGAACTCTACAATCGTAACTCCTTCGTGCTTTACATCTTTGCACTTCCTGTTATTTATTTTCTTCAGTTGTAGCAGGCTGATAATCTAGTATAGCTGCAAGTAGAATTAGACTGAATAGAAATTGGTGATATGACTATAATAAATAAGCAGGTTGATAATCTAGTATAGTGTTTGTTCCTTTAGTTATTCATACTATGCTAGTTACATAGAACTCACGAAAGCTCTATGCATTCTGGGATACTCTCCCAGTTCTGGAGCTTCCTTTGTCTCAGCTCTCGGCTGTGTTTCTCACATATCTTCTGATTGCATCCAAAACTTATTCCCAGCTGTTCTACTTTTGCTCCTACTTTAAAGGTTAGTTCCAAAATACATATGAATCAATGGATAGGTTGACAAAAATATCCAAAGTTCGAAGATGTCATATCCTGCAACCTGAAATAGATGACAAGTCGCTGCATCTATCATCTGTGATTAATTCCAAAAGAACTACACAATAGATTATCTCCAAAAAAAGCCCGTGCGGATTAGCTTGCATAGTTCTTATCATGCTACATCCAATGTTTTCGTGTAGATAGGCATACATATCAATTGCCTTGTTTACTGTTCTGACCTCAAAGATAATGGAACCATTTGTTCTAATGGGCAATTCCTTCACTCTATTCCAGGCATCTGCCGGTGGATACATGGTAGCTTTTGCTGGGAGGAAATATGCAGCGAGGTCATTTCCAGTTTTTGTTAGCAACAGCTCATACACCTTGACCAGCTTTACCCTGGTGCGCCCATAAACCGTAACCTGGACACCCAGTTGTATGTTCACAGAGTTCACCACTGATCAATTATTCAACTGAATTCTCTGTTTCAGGTCTTTGAGTTCCAGAAAGACACGCTCTAGAACTTATATTGGAAAATCGACGGTTGCTCATCGTGCTTTGGGCAGTCGTCTTTGGCCTGCGTCGATCAGAGCTGCGCGATCAAAACGTCCAGCTACAAAGGCAAGGGCTGTCAGCTTGTCAGGTCAAATCCCTAATTCCCTGACCAATATCACTACTCTCCAAGTACTGTAAGTTGCATGTCGTACTCAATCGTGGTTCTCCTTGGAGGTTTCGTTATGTGTTGGGATGAATATATAACACTTTCAATGATAAATCTTATTTATTTATCACAGTTTTGCCAACAATCCATTTCTTTGTGGTCCTGGTACCACAAAGCCCTGCCCTGGGGCTGGGGAACCTCCTTTTGCTCCACCTCCTCCATTCATTCCTCCAACACCACCAACTCATTCAGCAAGTGATTTTCTGAATCTACTCTATGTGTTAGATTATATATTAATTAGACTCTTTGTTGGAGTATGTGTATTTATTCAACTCTCTGTGTTGTCTTATATCTTAGTTTGGCTCTATGTGTTGAATTATGTGTAATAATTGGATCATGTTTGTTAGTTAAATTATTTTTATCTCATACTTTGATCCTAGGTAGTTTGCGTACTATTCAACTAAGTACTCGTTATCCATATTGTACACGTCTGTATAATATCCGATATCCGTTTTCTATCCGCTCGTAAATACCCGGTATCCGTATCCTACCCAATTTTTCACTATCCGTGCCCGTATCCAAAAAAATAATTAGGGTAGGATACAGAATAACCTACTACCTGACCGTATCCAACCCGTTTTCACCCCTAATGGCGAAGCTGGTGGCTCTCTTGATATGGTCTCGAGCTAGAAGTGAGCGGGGATGTGGGAGCTTACAAGTGCTTCGAGTAGTTGCATAGCTGAGTTAATGTGGTGCGTCAGTGGTGTGAACGGGGAGGCCATGGCAGGCGGTGCTGTGCGCTGGTCTTGCGGTTGCCAGAGAGTCGCAGGAAGGGCGAAAAGACTGCCGAGGCAGAGTATGGCAATACTTGGCAGCTCGCGATCAATTGGGGATAGATCAAGGGTGCGGCTGGATTCAGGACAATGCGATGGCAGTGCAGCGCATGAGCTTGATGGCGCAAACTCGACTGATGCCAGGGCAGGTTATAGCTGTGTTTCAGGATGTCAATGGCATCTCATGGTTGTTGCAGAAGATGAGCAAGCAGTGGCTGGCTGAGGGAGGAAGGCAAGAGACAGCGTTTTGGCTGGGGAAAAAACAGGGCGCAAAGACGAACTGACGATTTCTCGCCGTGACAGCGAATAAATGCAGCAAATGTTTGCCGTGGCCGCGTTTCGGTTGGATTTGAGCTACTACGGCAAGACTATAGAATTAACAAAAACAACTGCATCACAATATGAGTGTTTTCCATTACATGTACAGAAAAAATTACTTGAGCAAACTAACTCAAATCCTTCCTCTTCTGACAATGCTTTGTCCCGGTAACCATACACTTTGACTGGTGAATTACACAGCTATAAATGTAGCTGTAATAGGGCTGTAAGTGAGATTTCCACGCAAGGACCTCAAATTTCCCATGAAGTGTAACACTTCCAGACAATATCTCTTTGATGGTAATTTTGGGAGCCTTTTCATGAGCAAGCACTACTCGACCTTGGCCGTATATTTCACAATATATACTACTTCCAGATATTGTCGGAAGTAAACTAAGTTTACTTTTCACCCCAAAATCACTTGAACATCTACAATGTAGCAGCTGATGCTTCTCCCTGAGCCATTCAAGAACCCTGCGCCAATGCCGCGCGTCACCACTGGCTCTAAGAATGTAAGCCATGCCATTTGCATGCATGAAAGGGCCAATGAACTCCTGATATTTATTGTCTTGGTACTCGTCAAATATCTCCACTGCCATGGATGCTAGCTTTGGTTGGTTTTCAGGATTCGAGCTTCCGAATGCAAGCACCCTGAAGAAGTACCAGTGTGCTTCCCGAGACAAAAACCTTAGACGGAGAGGTTGCGTTGTTCCAAACTTAGCGACCTCTTCAGATCGACTCGTGATTATCATTTTACTGTCCAGTGAAAAGCAGCCTCGAGAAGCAAAGTACAACTTTCTCCATGCATTCTCATCGACATCCCCAGCTAGCTCAATAACAACCAGGAGCCTTTCTTCATTTGAGGAGGAGGAGGTACGTTGATGTTTGATTACTCCTCCATCTCTTAGGGTGCATGGTTTTTCTTTTCTAAAATCAGTCTCACTAAAAAAGATAATACGAGAAAAGTGGCCACATACCCTTTCGTCCAAGCAAACATGCTCAACAAGTGTACTCTTTCCAACTTTTGCTGCACCGATAATTGGTAGGACACCCAAATTGTCAGTCCCCGGAGGTTCTCTATCCAACAAGAAATTGATGACCCGTTCCATCTCCATCTGGCGGCCAAACATGCACTTCTCCATAAACATATACATGCTATACGGTTGGCGACACATGGGAGGGTAGTTCTTCAGAAATATAACAAATTCATTCATACCAGTAACAGTCATCTCTACACTTTGGAGCATCTGTTCCAACTCATCTTTTCTGTGTCTACTGCCATCGTAGAAACGAACAAGCTTGCTAGGATTGAATTTTGATAGGGAAGAATAGCTCACTTCATCGCCTTTATGGGCTTGGCATCTAAACTTGTCGAACACGTAGTATCCCCTGTACATCTCCTCTCTCAGCGCGTTGAGCTGTTGAAGCATGGCTTGGTTTGTGACGTGTCTTCCCTCGGCTTCCTCGACGGCGACGCGAACCCGGAGCAGCATCAGCTGTAGTCTCCGTAGGCTCTCGTCCTTGGACGACGCCGGCGGCTTGCAGTATTTGTCGATCAAGAAGGAGAGGGATCTGCTGGCGAGTTCACCTATGACTGCAGAGAAGAATGTCTCCATGGGGAACAACCCCCCTCTCCCCTTGGTACTTACAAGATGTTGCAACGAATCAACAGGAGCAGAGAAAAATATGTCGTCTGAAACTTTTATTGTGGCAATTGGTAATATGCTGGTTGGGCAACCTCTCCTCCGCTTACAGAGAGGCACTGCAATACGAAACTACAGATCACCGAGAGCTAACCAACTTTCTTTTTTAGTGCCAAGTGTTTGTCTTGTGTGTTCAAACGAGCAACGAATGGTAGGAAGTCAATAGCAGCCGGCCGCTATGCCGTGCCAATCTCATTCACCTTCGGTGAGTCCGTACACTCTTAGCGAGACGTGCAGGCTTAGTTTCGAGCAATTTACCGTATTTGTCGATCAAGAAGGAGAGGGATCTGCTGGCAAGTTTCGCCTACGATTGCAGATAAGCACGTCTCGCTTATACATGTGATCGAACAAGTGATAATAATTATACATGTGATGCGAAATACTCTTGGTTTCGTGTCAAAGTTGTTGCTTTGATTTCTTCGACTGGAAGACCAGCGAAAATGGAGAGGAAACATTCGACACGGTAGTCTACGCAGTTGCCATCTCCTTTCTGCACGTCGCTAGCAGCTACTTTTCTTAGCTAGTAGCATTATGGCAACCAATTTAACAGCTAGTCATTTTTTATAATCTTTTTGGGATTAACTCACAATTCTGAAATAAATTCTTACTTAGAATATTCTACAAAGCCTAGGAAATTAAATGTTAAATTTGATTTGTTTCCAACTGTTAGGATTAGAAGCATGGCAAAATAACTGGAGACAAAGATTTAACGTAGAAAAGCTCTTGCGAGAAAAAAAAACCACGGGAAACAGTCCATTATGCTGCTTCAAAATTAAAGGTACAGAGGGGTTGGTTTATATAGCCAAAGAGTCCTAGTTGTAAACGAGTTGGACTAATTAACAACCTATTTGGATAGAACCAAAAGATATAGTAGTTAGAGATATTGAGTTATCTCCAACAAACCTCCCCTTAACTCAAATCTATAACAAAGTTGTTTCCGAAAAACCCCGAATAGTAGTTAAACACATGAATACAAGTATGTTAAAAGTCGAAGCGACTACTGAACAAAGAAGACTGGAATAGTCAAGCCAAACACTTTTAGTGAGAAAATCCTCTAATGGGTATAAAAGATTTGAACAGTCTTATCCAAATGCTTCTCATGCAGCAAGATTGAGCAAACCACCAGTAGGTCGAGAGAAAGACTAGAATAGACTATCCAAATACACAGCTATAACAAAGCAGATAAAAAAATCTGGGTCTTCAATGATTCATAACCCCAGAAAAGTCTGAATCTGTGTAACTGACCTCCTGAAACAAATGCTCAATCATCAAATAGCATAAGCCAAGACATTACCTGTGGTGCTGGGTAGACAATGAAGAACTCATAATATGGATTTTTGGCATGCTTCATATGGAACATAAAATTTAGCAAGCTGACTACTGAAAATCCATAATATGGTTGAAACTGTTCCTCCAAAAATACCAAGATGAAGAAAAACTGTCGTGCTATCTATGGAGTATAAATTGCAGTAGACCCCTCATATCGAGTAAAGATAACAAAAAGAAATGTTGTAGTATCCACGCAGAAACAAACTCCTTCTTGCACTTTAACCTTCATCTCAAACTGACATTGGAGTAAAACCTTCACTAAAAAAACTCCAAAGAGTATAATGCTACTAGCAGGGTGTCGTCAAATTTCAAATGAATGTTGCCAAAACCTCCATCATAGTCAACATATCTAAACGGTGAATAAAACACCAAATAAACGGTGATGGAACACCAAGTTCCAATTAACAGCGATGAAACATCAAATTCAGTTATCTCCTCAACTGATATATATATTTTTATTCTCCAAATAGACGATGAAACGTCAAAGGAACCGACGATGAAACGTCAAATAAATTGCCGATGATAAATCCCACATGAATACCGCCAATAATGAGCACAAAATAATATAATAACCTGGATTGTGCATGAAATATCCCACCAAATAATCATAATTGCAATAAAATCTCACTTTTGTTGGCATTGGAACAATCGTCAGGGTAAAATGTAATTCTTTCCTCACCCACATGTTGAAAAACAGGTCTCATTTGAATCTGCCATATTAGAGAAATTGATCTTATCATCGAAATTCTCAATGTTAAATTTAGTGGATGATATGGTGGAGAATAAAAAATTACAGATCTAAAAATATATGGTATATTCTCATATGTGAATAGCACTTTTGACCTGAAGAGCCGGCCCTGCCAAGAAACCGAGAAGACACTAGAGTTGGAGCCGAGCAAAAAAGAAAAAAAGAAAGAAAAAGAAAAAGAAGAAGATCTGGAGCTGCTCTGAAGCCGAAGCCAATGAAACTCAAGAAATAGATTCAATCCGGTTTTGATTCAAGCCTTCAAGGAAACTTCGTCCAAACGGCAGAGGACTTGGTGAAAACCTTATGTCTGATATCATTTGCTAGGATAGGAAGTACAGCTAAATAACTAGAGACAAAGATTTAACGTGGAGAAACCTTTGTGGAAAAAAAACACGGAAAACAATCCATTATGATGTTTGAAGATTACAAGTACAAGGTGTTAGTTTATATAGTCAAACATACACATGTGTTGTGCAGTAACACTACAATAATGCATATATTAAACCTCGAAGCTTTCCGGGCCTCTCGCCGCGGCCACGTCGATTTCAGGCCGATGTGGCCGCACGCCGTCGCGCCGCGTCGCCGCTTGATTAACGCATGAATACAACTTAAGTATTTTTCCTCTCCTCTAGGATGTAGTGTGTGCGTAGCGCAGCGGTAACGTTCTTCGCTGCGAGGTCCACAGCACGCGTTTGACTTTGCCTGCTCGTGCGTGTGGAGCACCCCGGCGGGATTTTTGCCACGCGACACCTAGTGCCTACGCGCGGCTGCCGAGTGGCGCCTGCTTTTTTGCGAAAAGGCCCCCACATATTTATACAATTGCATACAGATCCTTTTTTCATGGAAAGGCCCTAAAAATTCCTGTTTTCTTACAAAAATGCCCCCATGGATTTACAAAAATTATTCTTTCGCGGAAAGGCCCTAAAAAAATCTGTTTTTTTTAATGCCCACCCTAGATTTGTAGAGTTACATACAAACCCTTTTCCCGTGTGAATGCTGAAAATTCTCTAAAATTACGGAATAATCTATTTTTTTCCTAAAAGATCCTCGAGGCTTCTTTCGTTTGTTTTTTTGTCTCCCTTTTTTTATGGAGAAGTGGTCGAATCTTTCTGCAAGCCCTTTGGAGCTTCTAAAATTTCTTTTTAACACGCCGTTTTTTACAGAGAAGCGCTCGGATTTTTACGTAAAACCCTCGGAGCTTCCGCGGTTCATTTTTAACACGTTAGTTTTAAACAGAAATTTATCCAAAACTTTTAAAAATACATATTAATCCATTTTTCCTGGTTAGACCCTCGAAACTCACATGATTTACACTACTTGTCTTAACACGGCTGGCGTGGCATGCGTCGCGCCCCTGCATCTAGTGGGGATAAAAGGACGAAGTAAACAGTCGCCTCAAAAAAGTGCTCAAGTTCTGTGAATTTCCACTACGTTCTTTGAGGTACCTGTAATCCTTGCTCTGCTACCATAGAGACCACGTGGATATTCTGGAGCTATTTTATTTATACTTCGTCTGGTAGAAGACGAGTAGGAATACTCTTCCACTATATATTTATTAGTATAATGCATTGTAAATTATTTTCTATCTACTGACCTAGATGGGTATGTGCTCTAACTATCGTGTTCTTTAACCGTCGCTGACACGTGCTAAAAACAGTAAACATAGGATATTTCCATATTTTAAATAGTTGCGATCGAGTAACTTGGACGCAATTCTGCATCATGATATTTTCAGTACCCCAAATAGGGACCATGCGGTCTCAATCCATGAAAGGAGCCAAGCTTAGCTAGCATATATAGGGCATACTAGGTGGGAAAGCGCGCTACGCTGCGCCGGTTGAATTTCGATAGCATGCGCGGTTATGACCCGTTGGCAAATCCATAAGTTGATATAAACCTTCGATGAATCCGTGTTTTTTTGGCGACGAAAACATTGTTTTCGTTTTTTTGGGTGCTGAAAACTTTTTTTTCGGGTTTTTTTGTTGCGTTTGTTAAAAAAAATGGGTCGTTAGGACCCACCGGTGAATCCACGGTCGCTATAAATCTGCGGACGAATCTACATTTTTTTAAAAAAAAACCCGCGGTCATGATCCGTTGGCAAATACATAAGTTGCTATAAAACTTCGATGAATCTGCGTTTTTTTGTTGACGAAACCATTTTTTCCGGGTTTTTTCTGGTGGCGAAAACATTTTTTTCAGGAAAAACGGAGAAAGGACTCGAACGTAAAGCGAGGACCGGATGTTTTTTGGACTGTTCGCTATCACGAAAAATTAGAAAAGGGCTTGTTCGCGATTCGAAACTAACGGGAGGCTTTTCCGTAAAAATACCGGGCTAGGGACCTAAATGCGAAGAAAAAAAACATTCTTGTCTCACAAAAAATTGCATAGGGACCTATTCGTAATTTCGGAGAAATGGGAGGGTTTTTTTGCAAAATCGCAAGGTGACAGTTGGCTTCCCGGTTGCTCTCCAATTCTTGCGGGTATAGGATATGTAATGATAACATAGATCATATATTCGTTAATCTTTTCACATCGCCCTGCAGCAAATAATATTTGACGCAAGTTGCTCATGACTCAGAAGTGAATCGTGACGATGCCAGCAACTTGCGCCGGTAACTACGGGATACCGATCGTCAAGATTATGTTTTTCGCTACTACTTTCGCATCCACCATGAAAATTTGTGCATCCAGTTCGTCTTCTCGAATTGTTGTTGTTTAATTTTCAGCAAGGATTGTTAAAATAGCTCCAGAAGCAATTAGACCATGGATGAAGTATGTCGTGGTCAGGTCGAAACCAGAATGGAACTTTTAGTACACACACGGCCTATTATTATTATTATTATTGCACAGCAAAAGAAGCATTATGGAGTGACCCATGTGTGGTAGGGCAGCCCTAATTTCATCGTGTTTGTAGGAAAGGAAGAAAGAATCGAAGAAAAGAACCTACTAGTGCTCTGCTCACTGAATCGATTACTGTGGACACAAGTTTCATCATACCCATAGAACTGGTCCCATTATACTTGTTTCAGAAAACCGGCGGGCTAATGGAAACTCATGCTGCTGTCTGCAGGATTTCCTATCTATAGGCCCCGTTTGAAATGTAGGGTTACAGCAAAGATCGAGAGTCACAGAAAATTTTTTTTGGTATAATTAGGCACATTTCTCGGGTTTCAAGCACATCATTAGATCCTGTTTAAAACACATGAATTTGACAGGAAACAGTTCAATTCCCGTTAGGGGGTATTTGGATTAGGGGTATTTTATCAGAATATTTTAGAATCTAGTTTAAAATTAAACTAAATTTCAAAATCTTTCAACGAATTACCACTCATCTAAAAAGGACCTTAGTAGTATGTGAAGAACTTACAGTGCCAATATTATTTTAGGACCGTGCGGTATCACAAGCTAACAGGTACGTACCGTTGCAATACCGCGTCCGATGCTCTCGATCTCTTAGGGTGCGTTTGGTTGCCTGCATATCCTTAGCCTGGTTCGTACTAGACATGCGGGATGGTGGGAGACAGGTTGAGTGGATGCAAGATGATTTGTTTGGTTGTCTGCATGCGTTGATCCTGGCTGAGCTGAGCAGCTGTTTGGTTGGATGCATGAGAGGAGTGGAGCGATGATAGGATTTAAGAGAAGCTTGTTTGGTTGGATGCATGAGAGGTAGAGGGATGATAGGATGCAAGGAAGAGTTTGTTTGATTGAATACATGAGAGATGATTGATGGAATATTCATGTTTTTTGGTTTCATTGCTACCTCCATTCGGACTAAGGATCCCGAGGGGATTTTTGGATTTTGGTTTTTATGCTTCACAATTAAAAGTAACAATGCAGGTGGTGGATCTAAACTGGAGGGGCAGCTAATGGATGTCCCAGTTGGTAGACGAGCCCAAGTTCCTCGACTAATTACATAGTATATTAACTTAAGA
This sequence comes from Guadua angustifolia, assembly GCA_036346375.1. Lineage (NCBI taxonomy): Eukaryota > Viridiplantae > Streptophyta > Magnoliopsida > Poales > Poaceae > Guadua > Guadua angustifolia. The sequence goes on along the minus strand of CM070512.1, from coordinate 54,110,863 downwards.
TGATAACATAATTGGCACATCGTGTTATCCAAATGGGCAAGTTATTGTCAAATTTTGCATTGCGTTGGGATGGACAAACATCCGAAGGACACAGAGGTAGAGCCTGACTCAATTTATGTCACAGCTAACACTAATTTGGCAGCAAGTTCCTCTAATCAGAGTTCGACTTGTCTCAATGCTTGATTTGCTGAGGATATATACGCCAACAATGATAAGACTAGCACCTGCAAACCACTGTACAAACACATCTCCAAATCAAAAGCTGAGTGCAGCTCAGTAAAAAACATTTTATGTAAACTAAAAAAGAGAAAAATGAGCAACAGGTATTTTTTCCAATTTACAAAGAAATCAAATTGCATCAAATCTTGCGGTACCCAGCTAGCCATTCTGTAATTATGACATGGCTTAGTTCATATTTAACCATAAACGTGCACAAACAGAACAGATTGGGCACAAACCACACACAGATTGGGCTAGGTAACAAGGCAACCGATACATAACCCTCAAAATACTTTTCACCCATGCTCATGCCTAGCATTCCCTCCACAGCCAGCCCCATATCGAAAGAATTTCCCAACAACATTTTATCTTACAACTTACATCTTCTAGGTTGTCATAAGTAAGTTCGGCATATTAAAGATGAATACTAACGATTACAGTCAGATCTGCCAAGTGGGCTTGTTTAAGACTTATCCACTGAATTCTTCTATGGAAAGAGATCATCCTGGCAGCGCTAGTGATGTAGTACCATGGAACAGAAAAATAGTCACAAATTACTACGATGATCCAGAGATACATCACATCCAAGCAGCTTCTGGAGCAGATCATGATCTCTTAAAACTGGAGCTTGCCATGCATACTCTCTCGCTCACTCACCTGTAGTCATGTGCATAGATTTTTGGAACTGGACCACTTAAATTGTTGGATGATAAGTCACTGAAACATAGATTTTTACCTGAAGGATTGAGAAAACAACAGTCAATACAAAATATGAGACACAAAAATTTGAAGTCATATTCTGACATCAACTCAGAGATAATTTAGTTGAGCCAGCTGCCCCAATGAACTTGGGATTTTGCCAACAAACTGGTTACCAGAAAGATCAAGAGCTTTCAGATTGGTCAGCTTCCCTACCTCTGGAGGAATTTCACCCGATATTCTGTTATTCTGTAATAACCTGGAGGTCAATAAATAAATAGAGCAATCAACTCTGGTGTTTGTTTTCATTTTCACATGGATAAAAGAAAATCAACGAAACAGATCTACAGGCAGCAGAAAGAATACAATTCAATGATTGAGAAAAGCACCATAGACAAACAATCTGCCTGTCGAAAGCAATTGCCCATGCTAAAGCACAGACCATCTGTGTCAGTCTAGCAATCCAATATTGCAGTATTTACTTCTGATCAATCAACTATACACCACAAGATATACTTTTAGCATACAACCCAGCCATTGTCAATTTGCAAGAAGAATTCTATTGTTAAGCATATGGCCGGCATTCGAGGTAACAAGAACAGAAGCAAACTGATAATGGTAAATCACCAACAAGAGGAAGAAGGATACATGGTGCTTACCATCCGACAATCACTTCCTTGGGGTTCACCTTCTTCTGGTGGGACGCGTACATGTTATGGTGGTACTCGATGTCCAGAGCAACCTATATTCGCGCACACCAGCAATGTCAGAATAACGAGCTCAACTAATTAACACTAGATCTCGGGTCGTCTTGCGGAGATTTGAACACTAGCTCGAACTCGAAGCGAAGGGAGCGGGGTGATTCCATCCAACCTGATCGGCGGACTCGCTGTGGGGGACGACATAGAAGTTGCAGACGTGGACGGTGCCATCGGGCAGGACGGAGCTGAGGAGGGTGCCGATGACGCGCTCCGCCTGGTCCGGCCGCCGTGCGTAGCTATCACAGATGTTGAAGATGACCACGGCCTCCACCCGCGAGGACGAGGTCGACGGGAAGAGGAGCACGGGGCCCGCTGCGCGGGAGCTCACCGGAGGGAGGTGATCGGAGGGAGGAGACCAGGGGAGACGAGCGGAGGGAGGCAAGCGAACGGAGGCGACCGGAGGGAGGCGAGAGAGGGAGGGGATCGGGGGAGGAGATCGGAGGGAGGTGTGGGAGGCGAGCGGAGGAACCCTAGAGCGGAGGGAGGCGTGCGAGCGGACGGGTTGGACACGAGAGAAGGCCAGCGCGCTGCATCCCATGGGCCTGGACGCGAGGGAAGGCCGAAGCTCGCGTTTTTTGGGTGCAGAACGCTGGATGCAACACTGCATGCACTGGGCCAAATTTCGCGTATGAACAGTGAACCAAACACTAGCATTAGTTATTTATACTGTATCCACTCATACCATACAGGTACCACGCAGCTAACCAAACAGGCCCTTAATTAATAATCAGTACAACCTGGGCCGACCATACTGTACTACAGTGTGTGACGACCCGGGCCAATTCAAGGATGAGATGATCAAAACAGCCAATTAATTCAAGTGTAATGTTAACTAGGAAGATAAACGCGGCGCACGCCGCGCGCGTGAGCGAAAAACGATTTCTCTTTTTTTTAGAAAAAACAGACCGAGATATATTTTCTATTTTTTGGGAGGGTCTCTCGTTTTTTTCTTGGGAAAATGGAACAAGACGTTTTTTTAAATCCTTGTAGGATCTTTCTACTTTTTTTTTGGGAAAATGGATGGGAACGGAAAAATAGACAAAGGCGTAGCTTCTAAATCCTCGGAGGATTTTTTTGTGGTGGCACTCGGACACTCTCTAAGGTCCTGCAACCTCTCAACTTTAATACATAGTATATATTTTCTCAGGAAAGACGGAGAAAGGATCTTCTTTTCCCGAATTTAACACTCTATACGTTCAACCGTCAATAATACATGCTTCGAAAAATACTATAGATCGAATTGCAAAAAAAAACTATAAAGATACAACCGTACACATATTTCTCACTCCGAAAAATAGCAGAAACCGAGTTACGGGGGAAAAATAGAGAGATAGAGATGTAGAAATATCTCTTTCGACGAATTATTTGGAAAATATTGGAGACCGAGCTGGAAAACCGAGGTGGAAAAATAGTCTAGAGGGAAAAGGACAAAAAAATATTAGAGATGACAACCTTCTTTTGTCAAGTCTAACACTCTATGCGTTCACCGAGTAATAATACATGTTTTAAAAAATATCAGAGATCGAGATGGAAAATCGAGATGGGGAAAAAGTCTAGAGATAGAGCTACACACATATTTCTGGTGCTGAAAATATTTTTTCCAGGGAAAACGGAGAAAGGACTTAGACGTAAGGAGTAAGGGCCTGTTTGTTACGTTTTTGGACCTATCCGCTATTCTAAAAAATTAGAAAAGGGCTTGCTCGCGATTTGAATTTAACGGGAGCTTTTTTTCGTAAAACAGTGCACGAGGGACCTAAACACGATTTAGAAAAAAATATTTTCCCCTCACAAAAAATCACGAAGGACCTATTCGTAATCTATAGAGATCTATCCGTAATTTGAAGAAATGGAGGGGCTTTTTCGCAAATGGGCCTAGGGGGACACGTGGCTTCGGTTTCCTTCCAGGAAAGCTATGAGATATAATAAAGGTAGTATTCCTGGTTCGTACCCACAAAGGCTATATATATGTATATATGCTGACTCAGAAGAAGAAAGAATTAAAGAAAGAATCAACACGGTGCGCACTTGTTCTTGTTGCTTGCAGGTGTACGTGGTAGCCCTACGTACAGATATTGGCCACGAACCATTAGTTATTAGCCGCCAATGCACAACGTACGTTTCCGTTCTTTGATTGAGGAGCGTCGCTGTTGTGCATACATACATGCTTAGAGAGCATCACAGTTCACAACTGGCTCAGAGCCGTTGCCTAGTATCACAATATGAGTGTTTTCGCCTTACATGTACGAAAATTTTACTTGAGCACACTAACTCAAAGCCTTCCTCTTCTCACAATGCTTGTTCCTAGTAACTATACACTTTGACTCGTGAATCTCACAGCTATAAATGTAGTTGTAATAAGGCGGTAAGTAAGATTTCCACACTAGGACCTCAAGTTTCCCATGAGGTGTAACACTTTCAGACAATATCTCTTGGAAGGTAATTTTGGGAGCCTCTTCATGAGCAAGCCCTACTCGACCTTGGCCGTAGATTTCACAATATATACCATCTCCAGATATTCTCGGAAGAAAACCAAGTTTTCTTTTCACCCCAAAATCACTTGAACATCTAAGTAGCAGCAGATTCTTCTGATCCTTCTCCCTGAGGTGTTCAAGAACCCTGCGCCAATGCCGCGCGTCACCACTAGCTCTAAGAAAGTTAGCAATGCTGTTTACAGTTATGAAAGGCCCATAGAACTCCTGACCCGCCTGGTCAAAAAACTTGTCAAATATCTCCGCTGCCATGGATGCTAGCTTTGGTTGGTCTTGAGGATCCGAGCTTCCAAATGCATGCACCTTGAAGAAATACCAGTACGCTTCTCGAGAAAAAAAGCTTAGACGGAGAGGTTGCGTCGTTCCTAACTTTGCGACCTCATCATATCGACTTGTGATTACGATTTTACTGCCTGATGGAACGCAGCTTTGAGAAGCAGAGTACAACTTTCTCCACGCATCCTCATCGACATCCCCAGCAAGCTCAATAACAACCAGGAGCCTTTCTTCATCTGAGGAGGAGGAGGCGCGTTGATGTTTGATTACTCCTCCATCTCTTAGGGTGCATGGTTTTATTTCTGTAAAATCATTCTCACTAAAAAATATAATACGAGAAAAGTGGCTGCACACCCTTTCGTCGAAGCAAACATGCTCAACTAGCGTACTCTTTCCAACCTTTGCTGCACCGATAATTGGTAGGACACCCAAATTGTTAGTCCCCGGAGGTTCTCTATCCAACAAGAAATTGATGACACATTCCATCTCCATCTGGCGGCCAAACATGCACTTCTCCATAAACATGTGCATGCTATATGGTTGGCGACACATAGGAGGGTAGTTCTTTAGAAATATAACAAATTCATTCATACCAGTAACATTCATCTCTACACTTTGGAGCATCTTTTCTAACTCATCTTTTCCGTGTGTACTGCTAGTATAGAAACGAACACGCTTACTAGGATTGAATTTTGACAGGGAAGAATAGCTCACTTCATCGCCTTTATGGGTTTGGCAGCTGAACTTGTCGAGCACGTAGTAGCCCCTGTACATCTCTTCTCTTAGCACGTTGAGCTGCTGAAGCATGGCATGGCTTGTGAGGTGCCTCCCCTCGGCCTCCTCGATGGCGACGCGAACCCGGAGCAGCATCAGCTGTAGTCTCCGCAGGCTCTCCTCCTTGGACAACGCTGGCGGCTTGCAGTATTTGTCTATCAAGAAGGAGAGGGATCTACTGGCAAGTTCGCCTGTGACTGCAGACAATAATATCTCCATCAGGAAACCTCTCTGGCTTTCTCACCAAAAGATCAAAGAAGTGATAATAAATATTTGTGATGCGAAATTCTCTTGGTTTCGTGTCAAAGTTGTTTCTTTGATTTCTTTGACCGGAGTTCTCTTGGTTTCGTGTTAAAGTTGTTTCTTTTTCGTGTCAAAAAAGCCTACGCAGTTGCTGGAAGACTAGCGAAAAAACCATGAATGGAGAGGAAGTAGTCTACACGTTAATGAAAGCCTACTTTTCTTAACTAGTAGCATTATGGAAACCAATTTAACAGCTAGTCATTTTTCTGTAATCTTTTTGGGATTAACTCACAATTCTGAAATAAATTCTTGCTCAGAATATTCACTACTACAGAACCGGCCTTCACAACCGGTCTATCACAAGCGGTTAGGTGCGCACCGCTTGTGCTCTACGTGCCACAAGCGGTTCGTGGGCAACGGGCAGGAGGGGGTCTCTAGAGGGTGAGGATTCAGAAGCGGTTCGTGTGTAGAACCGCTTGTAGAGACCCCCTTCCCGCCCAGCGCATTTAAACCCCATCTTCCTCCCCGAGCTCGCACATGACAGCACAGTGGTGGGCTGAGAGCTGTTCATGGGGGGAGGTGCTGCCAAAATTTTCAATTGAGGCTATTAGCTCCGAATTAATTGTTCCTAAGGTGAGTAACATGTTGCTGACATCCTTCTCACCTAGATATTGATGTTTTTTGTGCATTGGATGTTGAGAAATCATGTTTTGTTCTTGTGGGAATTAGTGTTTCTTTTGTTGGCTTATTTTTTTGTTCTTAAGGTGATATATTGTTTGGTGTATGAAATGAAATGCAATAAATGTGAAACGATGAAAAATTACAAAGGTGGGGAAGGGGTAAAAATAATTTTTATTTAGTAAAATTAAAATGCGTAATGATAGAAAAGATTTGCATGAAAATGTAACAATTAGTTAGTTTTATTTTAAAAAAATGCAGGAGGATTAGCAATAATTAGTTGGCTTTAGTTGAAAGAATACAGAATGATTAAAAAAATACAAAACTATTAGACATAGTTAGCTTTAATTAAATATTGTGATAGATGTTGTTATTATTTTTATTGGTGTAGATGAACCGGCAATAGATGTACAATGCGGACCATCGGTCAAGAGAGTTCAGAGATGGCATGAAGGAGTTTCTCGGCGCGGCCGTTGCATTCTTGCCTCGAGAAGCTTCATACATTGTCCGTCGTGAGAGACGCAAGAATGAGAAGGAGCATTCGAATGATGGATGGTTATGAGGCATGTGATCATGAGAGGTTTCATGGCAAACTATACTGCTGGACCCACCATGGCGAAAGCAGGCGATTCGACGGAAGGCGATGAAGAAGACGAAGAAGAGGAAGATAGAGCCAACGGTATGCCGGACACCACTCAATACGGGTCCGTGGAAGATACACTCGACGAGTTTGGCGATGATGAGCTAGATCAGATGCTCCGTGACGGAGAGGGAGAGTTCACAAAGGAAAGACAATACAAGAAGTTTTAGAGCATGGTAGAGGACCACAGAATCGCTTTGTACCCAAAGCGTGGACGGGGCCACAAAAAAGCTGCGTACTACTGCTGGAACTCATGCAATGGAAGGCCACAAACGGTGTGTCAGACAAGGGATTCAATGGTTTGTTATCACTCGTAAAAAGTTGCTTCCGGAAGGTAACACTCTACCCGAATCTACGTATGAAGCTAAGCGAGTCCTCTGCCCTTTAGGATTGCAAGTAGGAAGATACACGCATGTCCTAACGATTGTATCCTATATCACAATGAGTATGCCGATTTAGAGGTTTGTCCAGTGTGCGAAGAATCTCGGTATAAGGTGCAGCGTGACGATCCAGGTGAATTAGATGGGAATCATACGAAGAAGAGAACTCCAGCCAAAGTATTATGGTATTTCCCTGTGATCCCCCAGTTGAAGCGTCTGTTTGCTAACGAAGGTCATGCCAAGATGATGCGTTGGCATGAAGAAGAGCGTAAGGAAGACGGGATGCTTAGACACCCCGCAGATGGCTCGCAGTGGAGGAAAGTTGATCGGGCTTACCCGAACTTTGCAAATGAGGTCAGAAACATAAGGTTTGGGTTGAGCACCGATGGGATGAATCCTTTCGGTCAGTTGAGCAGCATCCATAGCACTTGGCCTGTGACGCTTTGCATCTATAACATTCCTCCATGGTCGTGCATGAAGCGGAAGTACATCATGATGCCATTGTTGATCGAAGGCGAAGCAACACGGAAACGACATCGATGTCTACCGAAACCATTGGTTAAAGACCTTGTGAAGTTGTGGGAGGATGGTGTATGGGTTTGGGATGAGTACAAAGAGAGTATTTCAACTGCGTGCATTGTTGTTTGTAACAATCAACGATTGGCTGCTCTCGATAACTGTCCTACCAAACTGTCAAAGGGTTTAAAGCTTGCACCTTGCATAGATGAAATCGACGCATGTACCGAAAAACTCTCGGAAGTGTGTGTACATGGGCCACCGCAGGTTTCTTCCTAGCAGTCATGCTTTGAGGTGGAAAGGCAGTAAATTTAACAGGGGAACAGAAATTCGTGTTAAGCCTCAGCATCGTAATGGGCAACTTGTGTTTGCTATGGTAAAGGATCTGAAAGTAGTATTTGGGAAGGGTCTTGGCAGCATACCTGTGCCGAACGAGGATGGTCATGCACCCATATGGAAGAAGAAATCAATATTTTGGGACCTGCCGTATTGGGAAGTTTTGGAGGTTCGTCACTCGCTTGACTTCATGCACATCACGAAGAATGTTTGCTTGAACTTGCTAGGCTACATAGATATATGCGGCAAATCGAAAGATACACTGCAAGCTCGGAAGGACCTTGAAGACATGGAGGTGAGGAGTGACCTACATCCAAAAAACAAAAAGGGACAAAACAACTTTTATCTACATCCTGCGAGCTACACTCTAAGCAAAGAAGAGAAAAAAAGCATGATTGAGTGTTTGAACAGTGTGAAGGTCCCTTCTAGATACTCCTCAAATGTAAAGAGACTCGTAAACACGAAAGAGAACAAACTCCATGGCCTAAAATCCCATGATTGCCTTGTGTTGATGACACAGTTGCACCCAGTAGCTGTCAGAGGTATACTGCCCGAGTGGGTGCGGGGGACAATCACAAAGCTATGTTCCTTCCTGAACGCCATTTCGCAGAAGGTCGTCGAACCAGCTAAACTGCCTAAGTTGGAGGCTGATGTGGTACAAAGTTTGGCGCGAGTGGGGCTCGAACACACAACCTCACTGTTACAAGCGGTTTGTACTAAGAACCGCTTGTAGAAGTACCTCTACAAGCGGTTGGTAATACGAACGGCTTGTAGAGGATCTTCTACAAGCGGTTTGTAATACCAACCGCTTGTAATTGGGGTTGCCCGCCCAACCCAGCCTAGAGGTCATCTACAAGCGGTTGGTATTATGAACCGCTTGTAGAGGATCTTCTACAAGCGGTTTGTAATACCAACCACTTGTAATCGGGGCTGCCCGCCCAACCCAGCCTAGAGGTCATCTACAAGCGGTTCGTAATACCAACCGCTTGTAGATGGTACTTCTACAAGCAGTTTATATTACTGAACCACTTGTAGAAGTGGGTAGAGCTTTAAATTTTCTAAGTCCCCACACTCTCCCACACCTTTAAATTTTCTAAGTCCCCAATTGCCTCCTCTCTATCGCGCGCGCCACAGCCACCTCCGTCGACCGCCACCGCCGAGCTCACGACGACCGCCACCACGCCGCGCCCCACCACCGTCGGCGCCCCACCAATCCACCCGGAGGACCTAGGTAGCCGGCGAAACGCCCCTCCTGCTCTCTCTGTCATGAGCCACAGCCACCTCCGTCGACCGCCATCACGAGCTCGCTGACGACCGCCACCACGCCGACGCCCCCACCATCAGCCGATGCCCCCACCAATCCACCCCGGAGGACCTAGGTAGCCGGCGAAACGCCCCCTCCTGCTCTCTCTGTTTTCATGCCCACAAGGTGTTCGGTGAAATGCCCACAAGGAGTTTTGTTGATATGTTGATGTTGGAGTAATGAAAAAATATTGTATATATGTTTGTATATATAAATATTGTATATATGTTTTCATGCCCACATTTATGTTGTATGTATGTTTGCGTATATGTTAATTTTCACATTTATGTTGTATGTATGTTTGCGTATATGTTAATTTTCATGTTCTGATGGCTCATAACTATTTAATTCTCCTGTATTAATACTGAATATCATGTTGTATACCCTTTTAAGCACAAGGTGATAGACTGTTCTCAACAATCTTGTCTTTATATATAATCTAAGCCTCGAGATTTGCTCTATTATAGATGGTGACACTAAGACGTGGTGACCCGGATTTCGATGATGCGGAAAATCTGATGTTCGAGAATATTGCGCTGGGTAGCATCTTAGCCAATGAGGCCGTTAACACTGATGCGGAAAATCACGATGGTGCTGCTAACGCTGTCGATGAGGCCGTTAACTGCTAATGCCGCGAGGATCTCGCCGCTACACCGAGGTATACTCTTACCCATTATAAAATCACTGTAAACATGTTAATTATTCTAAAATCATTCATAATGTATTTGTGTATCTAGCCCGATACATCATCGGCCACCCAGTCCGGAATTAACCAAGGACCTAACAAAAAGCCTTCGACAAAGTATGTGATAACCGAAGTCGGCAACGACGGGAGTCTGCTAGCCCCAGAATCAGCAATTGGCCCTTTCAACAATGCTTGCGGTTACCACGTGAGTGATCACGTTCCAATCAGCATCCAGAAATGGGCCGAAGTCCCTGCAGCTACCAAGGAACTGCTCTGGAATGATATGAAGGAAAATTTTACTTTTTCCAGAAGGGTACGAACAGAAGGCCAAGGGATGGGCTTTGAAGAAGATGGCAACTTCCTTTCAGCAGTGGAAGTCGTCCCTCACCCGCAAGTACATCGACAAAGGAGAAAGGCCAGACTTCAATCAATTTCCTAAGCTGGCGAATCATTGGGATGCTTTCGAGGAGTACAAGCTGTCGGATGCAAGACAGGCCGCGAGAGAGAAAAACAGGGTGAATGCCCAGAAGAAGAAATACCACCACCATCTCGGGACTAGTGGTTACATCAAGGCTGCAAAGAAATGGGACAAGCGGGAAGAGGAACTTCGGCAGCAGGATGTTGTACCTGAAACTGAGAATTGGGAGCCCTGCCTACGCTGGTTCTTGGCTCACGGGGGCAAACTTGCAGATGACGGTAGCTTGGTGATGGCACCGACAGTCCAAGAAGTTGGTGAAAGGATTGTACAAGCCATCGGCGATCTCGGTCGGATCCTTGGTGACGAGCAGGGAGAATGACGAGCTAACAAATGCCCTTCAAAACCACGAGCACCGGGACGGACACGAGGTTTCGGAAGATGCCGTAGAGGCACGGCTTTGCCAAAGACTCAGCGATTCTGAGCCGGGACAGAAGCAAGAGGAGAGATCAGGGTAGAGTGTGCCGATTGGAGGAAGAGCTTAGAGCTATGAAGGCTTCCATCGAAGATATGGTCACACAAAAAGTGTCCGAAGCAATAAGCCAGCTTCAGGGAGCACTACGTTCAACCAATGTTCAGGCGGCGCCGGAATCCTTGATTAGTCCGACCGCGCAAAAGAGCAGTTGCTCGTCCGTCGTGGCCCCTGTAGCAGACGACCCGTAGGCCCGTCGTCCCGTGGACAGCATCAAGGTTCGCCGCCAGTGTGAGCTACATATTGATATGCGTAACCTCTCCTACAAGGTGGCTTACGGCATGGCTTATCCGGTGGAGGCGGGCCAGACGTTCCACTTCAACCAGATACCCTCCGAATACACGAAGGTCACAAAGGAAGAGGTGGTGGGGGCCGAAGATCTCATGCTCGAGATTCTTTGAGGCGACGACGTGACCAAGCTTGGACAGGCCCTCCATGGCACATTCATCCTCTGGCGCAAAAAGTACATCATATTTCCAGATGGTGTGGAGGTTACATCTCCAGCAAGAGAGGCCCCACAGTTTGAGCCAGCTGCAGGAGCAAGCACGCCTCCTCCACATCGACAACCCGTGACTCCTCGGCGTCGCTTTGCCGCAATGCTTTCCGTGGTCGAGCCACGCCTCCTCCACCTCCGCTCCACAAAAAGCCCGACTCACTTTGAAAGTAAGAAGCACCCAACATCTCCAGTACCACGCCTCAAAGATCTCCCAGAAAGAAGCTCGATATCGAAGGAGGATCTCTGCACCGGCACCTCCTCCCACGAAGTCGGCATCCGGCAGACAGATAATGTCAAAGGAACCGCCAAAGAGGCCATATGATCTGACTGCGGAGGAGCTAGCTACATCCGTAAAGACGGATGTGGCCAGGCAGCTTGCGCCAAAGAAGCCAGAGCCCAAGGTTAAAATAGATAAAAAACTATGAAGCACTTTCAGTCATGCGGAACGGCGCCACCGCCTGTGACGACCGACTACAAAAGGACAATAAGAAAGGCTACAGTGAAAAAATACACGGGCTCTGTTGGCGGGAAAGAAGAAGAAAGTGGAAGATGAGCAGACTGTTGAACAATTGAGGGAAATGACATTCCTGAAGGAGGCGGGACTTGAATCAATAGACTAGGATCTTCCAGTGGCACCAACCAGATGGACGTATGAGTTAGGCAAACCGCTAATTGATCCAAAAGATATAAATGATCTCCCAACCAGGATGCGTCAAATGCATGAATGGTACATGAAAAAGGCATCTAAAGGAGACAGAATGTTCCTCCTCATTTTCCAAGATGAGCATTTCTTCCGCGGGAACAACACAGAAATATGGCTGGAATTCGAGGACTTGTACCATGTGGACCAAGCAGACGTCATCAACGTGTCTTTCATGTGCTGCTGGTGTCTGTAAGTGTCGATCTACTAAGTTTACCGTTTGCTTCCTCTCGTACCACAACATTGAAAATCTAATTAACTTAGTTATCCCTTCTTATGTAGAATGGAGATACAACGATGTAGAAGACTGGGCAAACAGAACGTTGGCTTCATCGACCTAGAGGTTGTCAACGAGAAAGTCTGGTCATACGACCAGCAAAAACCGCAAGTTGAGGCATACATTTTGCATGCATTGTTGAAACAACACTACAAACCGTACATACTTCTGCCCTTCAACTTCAAGTACGTCTTCTCACAAACCTCTTGTTCTTGTATTTCTTAAGCCATTGATAGAACGACTAGCTACTTACGCATATGTTGCAATATACGAATAGGTTTCACTGGATCCTTCTAGTCATCGAGCTTGACAACAACAGGATTATAGTTCATGACTCAAGAAGGAATCCAGTCAAAAAATACCAATGGTTCATTGGCGTCTGAGCAGGACATCGCAAAGTTCCGAAGAAGCAAAAGGAGAATTCAAGAAAGAATTCGAAGTCATAATAAGCACTCAGGTACGTACTACAAAAACTATTATTAATATACATGCGCCATATCAGTTCTTCATCTGATATTCTGAAATTTCTCCCCGTGAAGGTTAAATGCCAGATGGCTGGAAACAACTTATGTGGCTACTACGTGTTCCACTATATTCAAAGTTTTATTCATGGCGATGAGCTGGAACATTATGCCGAGGTTCGTATATGCATGTCAATTTGTTAGCTACAACTTACATTTAATTAATTGCATGTGATCGGATATTTATATACTTCCCGCTTAATTAATTGTCAGCCCAACATCAATGAGCACGTTAACGTGCTCCCGCCTCACCGGGTGCGCGCACTCCAAGAACAACTCATCGGCTTCATTGTCGACGAGGTTGTATCTTCAAATGGCGAGTTCCACGATAGGCTTGGTCCTTCGTTGAACACCGCTAAACTGATGACGACATCCACGTCGACCAAGGACTTCAAGAGTGACGCATGCAAGAAATGAGTTCGATAATTATTTTTTTAATCATTCAAACTTGTAAACGTCGGTTGCGTGTATGTACTTGTCCATTTTTTACACTATTAAGTTCGTTTTTTTGTGTAGTGAGCTAGCTTGTGAACATGTGTATGAGTATGCATATGTAATATATATTTAATTGCGCAAAAAACTCCTCCACTCATATTTAATTTTATGGTCAAAAGCGATATACAAAAACACCATAAAAACATATTCTATAATACATATAATCGAAAACTCTCTCCTGGCGGTTGGTAAGTCTAACCGCCGATCTCCTTCTCCTGGCGGTTTGTAACACAAACCGCCAGGAGTCCCCAATGGCGGCTCCACGGCCTTCTGGACACCTTCCCAACCGCTTCGGTGCCACAAAGACAAGCGGTTCAAGCAACGCTTGTGATACCCGATGGGTATCACACGCGGTTGCTTAGAAGCGGTTATAAAACCGCTTCTAAAGGGGTTACGAGCCGCTTGTGGTAGCCAGTTCTGTAGTAGTGATTCTACAAACCCTAGGAAATTAAATGTTAAATTTGATTTGTTTCCAACTAAATTCGGTCATCAAGATGTAAATTTCGTTTTAGAATGCGTGTTTTGATCAGCTCGATGGTTAAAAAGGTGCTATATGTGTTGTAACACCCTGAAAAATAAGCAAACAAATAAAGTGGCAGATCATGAATTCATTGCATATTTGAGTATCTTTTTATTTGAAGTTATTTTCCGAAATTTCCTTTTTATCCCAAATTCCAATAATTGAATCAATATCATTTGGAGTACCTAACCTGATACATAAAAGGAACTCACAGAAAACCCAAGTAACATACCATGTTAAACAGTTTTATAAAATACTAGGACTCAAGATAAAAATAATATAATTTTTCCAAAAAATTTGCTCAACATTATGTGCCCTAAATATTCAAAAAACAACCTGAAAACAGTCAAATTTACGGAATTTTCATTTGCAAACCACGACATAAAATTGAGTAAAATCAAGAAAATAGAAACTAGGATCCTTGGACTACCAGCAGAAAAATTTTTAGGATTTTTTGAATACCCTAACATCACTTTTGGGCTTGCCAACTGCTCTACCCGAATCTGCCAAATAATTGCTGAAGCTATATTGTTCCTCGGCGATTCTGGCAGAACTTCGCCCACCTTCACTGGCAGTGGCCCTGCCTTCAGGCTTCAGCCCTGGCCCTCTGGTCAGCCTCTCCTCCCCTCTTCTCCCTTACTTCGCCCCTGCCTGAGTGCTGCCATGGCAGCTTTTCCTTGCGTCAACGTGCTACTGCAGAAGACTTCACTCGCTGTTCGCTGCTCCGCACCCCCTCCTCCAAGTCCCGTATATAAGTCTCACTGCTGCGCGCTTGCACCTCGTTTCTTCTTTACCGACATGTGAGGCCAGGCTGTTAGCCGCTCACCCCTTTCGTCTCACATAGATAAGGTGTAATTATTTTGCATAAATTCTGACATTGTAGGATTCAGGTTTTTCTTGATTTCTGATTTTAAATTTTACATGGCATTAAATATATTTACAAATTTTTGATACTTTTACCAGGGATTAATATTGCCCTGAGGAAGACTTGATAAAATTGTCAATCAAAGATAAGTTTTGGAAATTTTTATAAAATTCTGACTACACAATGATTTGGGGTAAAAATGAGCATATTCATTTTCAATCTGTTATTTAATACCCTAAAATCCTTTTGACAGATAAAAATAGATACTGAGTATACTTAAAATTTTAATACCATTTTTGTGGGTTTTTACTGATGTTTGATCTTTTTCTTTAGAGTTAACACTCAAATATACAGCAATCGCACTAGAGAGATTCATAAACAAATATCTTTAAATGCAATATCTTCATTTTCTTTTTATTTAATTTTTGGGATGTTACATTAAGCACCTTTGTTTCTCACTCGCAGCTACCCGAGGCCCCCTTCACTGCTTTCTCTTACCTGTTGGCCACCTCCAGTCACCCATCAACATTGCTGAGGCCTCTCTTGAGTTCCTCTCACTCCATTCAAGCTAATCGTACCATTCACTCCTCGCCACCTAGCCTATACAAGAATTTAGTGCTAAAGAATTATCTAGTTGAGTTGGTTTGTGATTTTTTAGTTGCTTGGGTGCTTTATGACCACCCCATGGGTTTATATAGCCCTTTTATTTCTCCTTTAAAGTAAGTAGGAATTATAATCTTATTATGATTCATCTAGCACATATTTCTAAATCCTAAAAGACTATGAGTCACCATAATCAAAAGATCAAGATGCACAAAAGAATGCAACACAAAAACCCAAACGAAATTCTACAACGAGCTGTATGTAAACTTAAGCTGGATTATCCTACAGACTCAAATAATCCACTTGAGTCAGATTATCCACTTACTCGAATAATTCGGATCAACGTAACAAAAATAGCAGCATAGATTAAAACCAAAACAAGCACAACTTTTAAACCAATGCTCCAAATGAATTGAAATTTGAAATTGTAACATCCTGAAAATTTCAAAAATAAGAAAAAATAAAAATTTAAAATTTAAAAATAGAATTGAATAAAATTTAAATTGGAATCAAGAGTTTGATTTAAAATATTATCTTTTATCTTTTTTTCTTGAAAACCAACCTTAATATGCAGCGGCGGAGGAAGCAAGGCCGAGCAAGCAAGGAGGGGTCCTGAGCGGCTTTAAACCCAATGCAGCGGAGACGGCAAGGTTTGAATTTTTTTTTATTTAATATTTATTTTAAATCTTTTTTTCAAAACTAATAGGCCGGGCAAAAAAATTGCAAAAGTAGACGCCCGTCGCCCCAGTACGGGGCGATCGCCCGGTATTGGGGCGACAGGTGCCCTGTCTAACGGCCAAATTCAAATTTTTAACGGCAGAGCAAAAAAAAATTGAAAATAGGGTGATCGCCCCAGTACCGGGCGATCGGTACTGTAGCAGTGTTCACTGTAGCAATTTTTTTTTTGCAATTTTGTTGTATTCGACCGGAAAAAAAACTTCTTGTGCACTCGGCATGATGGTGTACAGGCAATTTGCAAAGATCTGTGGATTATCACCGTTGGACAACCTGGTGTGGAATTGATGGATTTCGGAATAGAGAGCTAGATCCAGTTCTTGACATAAATTTCTAGAGTTATCTGAAATTAAGTTTGACTGATCTGCAGTAGATAATGAATGGGCTATAATGATTAATTCTCTATGCAAAACATACCTTCTGTAGAAAATAACTCTGGTCACGCTCTTTATAATCGCTGACGTCCATTACCACACTCAGCTCGATCCACACCAGATGTACATTGTTCTGTCGAATATTGCAACGCCTTGGTAATTATACTTTTTCTGCAAAATTCATATAGAGCTTCTGTTAAATTTATATGTTCTAAATAAGTCAGGTAATTACATCATAAGAAGTTTTTTTTCGGATATTTTTTTCCGGTCGAATACAACAAAATTGCAAAAAAAAATTGCTACAGTAAACAGTGCTACAGTACCGATCGCCCGGTACTGGGGCGATCACCCTATTTTCAAATTTTTTTTTGCTCTGCCGTTAAAAATTTGGAATTTCGCTTCTGAAAGTGAAGGCAGGCAACTGTCGCCTAATACCGGGCGATCGCCCGTCTTTGGCGACGGCGCCTAGTTTTGCAATTTTTTTGCCCGCCCGATTAGTTTTGAAAAAAAGATTTAAAATAAATATTAAATAAAAAAAAATTCGCAAGGTTTGGCATGGGCAGCAGCATGGGCGAAACCCAGGTTGCAGCGGCCGCGTGGCAGAGAAAACCAGGCGAGAGCGCATGCGGTATGGGTGGCAGAGAAAGAAGATAAAGCCAAGCTTGCCGTGGCAGAGTAAATGACGAGAAGATGCTGCCTTGGAACTTGGAAGCGGTATGGCAAGAGCAGGGCTAGCTGGGCTTTGATGGCGCGAGCGAACCGTGCTGTGGTCTTGCTGATGCATGAATGCCGGTGATGAGATGGGGAAGTCGACGCTTGGCCAGGAGGAACTGCCGGTGTTGATTTAACGTGTGCGCGAGCCTGGGCAGCAAAGCAGAGGGGATGGGACTGCATGTCAACGGCCGGTGGCCTTGGGGCTTGGCGCGAGTGGTAGCACGGCGGCATGGGCAGGATTGCCACGGCAGAGGAATCGCGATTGCAGGGCAAGGAAATGGCAGGTCCTGACAAGAGTGAGCTGGATTACAGGCGACGGGACAGGCAGTGAATGCGCCACAAAATTTGGTCTTCAGTTCACACGGTTCTTGGTCGAGGTCGGGGCTGCGTTGCGGCGGCAGAAATTTTGATTGGGGAAGCTTGTCGTGGCAGCATTTGGGCGAGGCAGTGAAGGGAGAAGGCTGGGGAAGAAGGCTTTGCCATGGCAGCGAATTGGCTCAGATTTTCTTGCTGCGGCAGTGAAATGGCGCCCTTTGCCTTGCCGTGGCAGAAAATGGGCAAGCTGCGGCAATGCATCGGCAGGGGGAAGAACAGAGCTGGCTACATTCAGTAAGGAAGAAGGCAAAGGCAGAGAGTTGGCAAGTCGGTGCAGTAGGTAGTGTTTTCGGTTGCTTGATTGAACAAGGAACAGAGGAACAGAATAATGGCTGAGGAGGTCAGAGGTGAGCTGTGACAACAGCAGTAAATGGCGCCGCGACCAGGGAGCAGTGTTCGTCGTGTATTTGCTGCAGCACGGTTTGACTGAGGAGGCTAGGCAGGAAAGAGAGGTTAGTGCTGCTGCTGACTGGTGGGGTCAGGCTGAGCAATGGACCCACAAGTCAGTGAACCCAGAGAGCAAACCGATCGACTTACTCCTCTTTTGGACAGGATAGGGTTAAACGTAATAAATGAGATTTCATTCATGTCTTAAAATTTTTGAAAATTTTTAAGGATGATTATAACGAGCAATTTATTATTTATAAAAATTTCAGCTTAAGGTCATGCTCTAGAATTTTTATAAAATTCTGACAATCTAACTTGGTCTCTTAAGTCTTTTCTGTTTTTGATTTTCTAAAGGAAATAAATGAGAACAAAATATTTTACAAATTTTACTGAATTATTCCGAGATATTGAGGATGATACTGTAAAATTTTCATATCAGGATCATGCATAATTATTTTTTATAAAATTTGACATTTGCTAATATAGCTTTTAAATCAATTATATTTCAACCTCATTTTTATAGTTTTTTACTTTAGATGGAAAGTTTTATATTGCAACTTTACTTTACTTAAGACTGGAATCCAAGAAAATAAAGAAAAAGAGGATATTTTTATATTTCAACCTCATTTTACTAAATGGTTAATTCAACTTTATTATTATCAAAACTTTTTGAAGAAGTAACTTATGGCTATAATATTTTTATATAAAAAATTTAAGATCATGATATTTTATATTTGATTTATAAAAATTCAGCTCTTGATAAGATTCTATTTAATTTAATTCTATCTTTGATTTCTTTTCAATTTTAAATGAGTTCACTTGACTTTAGAAGTTTTTGGAGATTATCTGGAGATGATTTTGGATTTATATAAATTTTCTAGATTTTATTTCTTATGGGATTTTGAGTTTTGCATTGTAGAGAAAAAGAAAACAATAATAATAAAAGATTTTCTTAAGAATAAAAATTCAAGAAAAATTTTAGATAGATGGAAATTAAAAATAATATTATATTTCAACCTCATTTTTATAGTTTTTAAATTTAGATGGAAAGTTTTATATTGCAACTTTACTTTACTTAAGACTAGAATCCAAGAAAATAAAGAAAAAGAGGATATTTTAAATTAAAATCTTGATTCCATTTAAAATTTTATTTACATACGTTTTTCAATTTTAAATTTTATTTTTTTAAAATTTTTTTGGATGTTACAAGGGTGATAAAAAGCTCACATGCAAGAGCCTCAACTCCTCTCTCCCACTAAAGACTAGAGAGCATATGAAAGAGAGTAGAAAAGAAAATACACGTGTGTTGTACAATAACACTACAACATCTACTACATTTTGGAGAAAACAACATCCATCACAACACGAGTGCTTTGCATTACATGTATAGAGAAATTTACTTGAGCAAACTAACTCGCAGCCTTCCTCTTCAGACAATGCTTGTTCCCAGTAACCACACACTTTGAATCGTGAATCTCATAGCTATGAATGTAGCTGTAATAAGGCGGTAGGCGAGATTTCCACACTAGGACTTCAAGTTTCCCATGGGGTGTAACACTTCCAGAGAATATCTCTAGGAAGGTAATTTTGGGAGCCTCTTCATGTGGAAGCCCTACTTGACCTTGGCCGTAGAGTTCACAATATATACTACTTCCAGATATTCTTGAAAGTAAAGCACGTTTTCTTTTCATCCCAAAACCACTAAGTTGTAGCTGATTCTTCTCCTTGAGACATTCAAGAACCCTGCGCCAATGCTGCGTGTTATCACTAGCTCTAAGACAGTAAGCTATCATGTTTGCATCTATGAAAGGCCCAAAATACTCTTTGCCAAAATACTCGTCAAATATCTCCACTGCCATGGATGCTAGCTTTGGTTGGTCCTCGGGATTCAAGCTTCCGAACGCAAGCACCCTGAAGAAGTACCAGTGTGCTTCTCGAGACAAATACATTACATGGAGAGGTTGCGTCGTTCCAAACTTTGCGACCTCTTCATATCGACTCGTGATTACGATTTTACTGCCCGGTGAAAAGCAGTCTCGTGAGGCAGAGTACAACTTTCTCCATGCATTCTCATCGACATCCCCAGCTAGCTCAATAATAACCAAGAGCCTTTCTTCATTTGAGGAGGAGGTACGTTGATGTTTGATTACTCCTCCATCTCTTAGGGTGCATGGCTTTTCTTCACTAAAATCAATCTCACTAAAAAAGATAATATGAGAAAACTGGCTGCACACCCTTTCGTCCAAGCAAACATGCTCAACAAGTGTACTCTTTCCAACTTTTGCTGCACCGATAATTGGCAGGACACCCAAATTGTCATTCCCGGGAGGTTCTCTATCCAACAAGAAATTGACGACCCGTTCCATCTCCATATGGCGGCCAAACATGCACTTCTCCATAAACATATACATGCTATACGGTTGGCGACACATAGGCGGGTAGTTCTTCAGAAATATAACAAATTCATTCATACCAGTAACAGTCATCTCTATACTTTGGAGCATCTCTTCCAACTCATCTTTTTCGTGTCTACTGCCAGTATAGAAACGAACACGCTTACTAGGATTGAATTTTGACAGGGAAGAATAGCTCACTTCATCGCCTTTGCGGGCTTGGCATCTGAACTTGTCGAGCACGTAGTAGCCCCTGTACATCTCTTCTCTCAGCACGTTGAGCTGTTGAAGCATGGCTTGGTTTGTGACGTGCCTCTCCTCGGCCTCCTCGACGGTGACGCGAACCCGGAGCATCATCAGCTGTAGTCTCCGCAGGCTCTCCTCCTTGGACGACGCCGGCGGCTTGCAGTATTTGTCTATCAAGAAGAAGAGGGATCTACTGGCGAGTTCACCTATGACTGCAGAGATGAACGGCTCCATTGGGAAACCCCTCTCTCTGCTTGGTCCTTACAAGATGTTGCGACGAATCAACAGGAGCAGAGAAAAATATGTCGTCTGAAACTTTTATTGTGGCAATTGGTAATATGCTGGTTGGGGAACCTCTCCTTCTCTTATAGAGAGGCACTGCGATATGAAACTGTAGATCTCCGAGAGCTAACCAACTTTCTTTTTTATTGTTCAAACAAGCAATGAATGGTACGTAGGAAGTCAATAGCAGCCGGCGCGCCATATCTTATTGGCTTTGCATGTGTAGACGCGGGCATCCTGCCGGTCTGCAGGCATAGGCACGACGGACCTTCACAGTCCAGGTACGACATATTATTAAGTTGTGCAGGTTTAGTTTCGTGCCATTTACATTATTACGAGGAGATGAAAGGGGATGGATATTGTGAGATCACGTGATGAAAAATTGGTTGAATGGTGAAATTGGCATTGTAAAGTGACTTTGGTTATAGCATGTGTGGTGTCTGTGCATGTGCTATGGTGACATGTTTATTATGCTGGTGATAGCATAATGGTTTTTGCTTGATGCAATGCACTCATGTGAGTGGTTGCATGGATTAATCTTGAGTCAAGTCGTGGACTTGTGCTCGGACGCATTGTTTGTTACTTCATGTGCAGGTGTTGCTCGAGGGCGAACGTGGTCGATGACGTGACTGGAACTAGGTTCATGGAGGAACTGAGGTTCGAGACTAGGTTCAGGGAGGAACCGAGGTCTTGGTGGTCGAGGATGTCATGCGGGACGTTTGGGCTAGAGAACATGCACATGGAGGCTGGTTAGTCACGTATTTGCAGCAGGTGGGCTGTTCATGCGTGCAAGGAGTTGATTTCGGTCATGTTAGGCCAGGTTGAGATAGATACGAACTCTTTCCATGTTGGAAGTGGAGTTGTATTAATTCTCTCTGTTTTTGCATGCGTGCAAGAGTTGATTTCGGCCATGTTGGGCCAAGTTGAGATAGATACTAATTCCTTCCATGTTGGGAGTGGAGTTGTATTCAATCTCTTTGTAATTGCTCTGTATAAATAGGGGGATGTGTCCTCTGTTTATAGTTGAGCGTTTTGGGTTTTAGGTTTTGTACTCTTGTGTTGGAGTACTTTAGACAATAAAAATCAATCTTCCAGAAAGTTTTGGTTCTTGCGTCTCCTGCGGCCGGCGGCTGTGCATTGCGGTTTGCCTTTCCTGGCATCTTGCTTCGATCTTCATGCAACGAGAGTTGATCTCTCATCTGGAGTTTGGTCCATCATAGTTGGAGCTTCACCTGAAGATTTGTCCGTGGCAGTTGATTCAGTGTCTGAAAGTTTTGTCCGTCATAGCCTTTCAGATTCGTTTCTATCATCATCTGATTCAGTCATCTTGCGAAGGTAATATCTTTTGATTCGTAGGTCCGATCGAGTTGATTTTTGTTGGGTTAGATTCATCATTGAATCTAGTTTCTACAGTTAAAATTTCATGTCGGTCTAATGGTTGAATCTTCGGTAATCTTATTTTTAAGTTTTGTCCGTCACTGGTCTGATTTGGTCCGTCGTTATTAGATCGGAATTTGGTTCGTCTGTCTTGCGAGGGTTATAACTTGAGATGTATAAGTCCGATTGAGTTGATTCTTTTTGTGTTAGCTTCAGAATAGAGTCTAGTTTCTACAGTTAAAATTTCACATCAATCCAACGGTTGGATCTTCGGGAATTATCATTTTAGTGAACATGTGTTAGGTTGTTTTCGTTTTGTCCGTCATACACATATCAGAGGCGAAATTTTGTCCGTCATACACATGCAACTCCTTTGCTACAGTAGAAATTTTGTCCGTCATACACATGCAATTCTTGTCTGAAGCAAAGTTTAGTCCGGCATACATATGCGAAGTTTAGTCCGTCATACACATGCAACTCCTTTGCTACAGTAGAAGTTTTGTCCGTCATACACGTGCAACTCTCAATCCGAACTGAAGTTTTGTCCGTCATACACGTGAAAAATTGGTCCGGTGCAATAAGGTTCTTGTTGAATACAAATCAAGTGATCTGAGTTTGTTTGGGGTGTTTCAAAAGGCAAAAATTTTGATTTTAGCTTCCGCACAATCATTCACCCCCCCTCTGATTGCTACATTAGTATATTTCGATCCTACAAGTGGTATCAGAGCAAGGTTTTTCTAATTAATCTTAACTGGTGATTAGAAACCGTAGCGATGGATAGGTATTCGACAAAACCTTGTGTTTTCGATGGTGTTGATTTTCAGTTTTGGAAAGCAAAGATGGAGGCATATATTCAAGCTCAGGGTTTTGCAATTTGGGAAAAGGTCTACAAGCCATACAATGTTCCTGAGAATGATGCAGTCAATGACACCAATCGAGCACATGTTGAAGCAAACAGCAAAGCAAGGAATCTGATCATCCAAGGACTAGGAAGAAGTGATTTTGATCGTGTGATTCATCTCAAGTCTGCATATGAGGTATGGAAATCTCTTTGTGATTATCATGAAGGTTCTAACACTGTCAAAGAGGTTAGGCAAGATATTTATAAGAAAGAATACATGCGATTTGAAATGAAGCCTAGTGAGTCTCTAGATGATTTCTTTGCACGGTTCAATAAAATTCTTAGCAATTTACGTGCTGTTGGAGTTTTCTTTGATGAGGCTACAAATGCTAGACAATTGCTTGGTGCATTAGACATGTCTATTTGGGAGATGAAAGTTACATCTATTAGAGAATCCACTGTCATGAGTACACTTACTTTGGATGTTCTGTTTTCTAAATTAAAAACTCATGAGCTGGATGTTCTTGCTAGGAAGACTGATCATAAATCAATTGCACTGACCTCCCAATCTAGCATGTCTCAGAATAATGCTTCTTCAAGCTTTGCTTTGTCCTCTTTGTCTTCACTAACTGATGAACAGATCGAAGAGTTTCCTGAAGAAGATTTGGCACTACTCTCTTCTCGGTTTAACAAAGCTTTGCAGAATGTGAGAATGAGAAAGAGAGTTGGTGGTGGCCCTCCAAGATGTTATGAGTGTGGTGACCTCAATCACATTAGATCAAATTGTCCTAAGCTTGCAGGTAAAACATCAAGGGAGGAGAAGGACAACGACAAAAGAAAAGAAAAGAAGAAGTTTTCACCAAGTGATAGAAAGAAAAAGAGCTTCATCAACAAAAAGGTTGTTCATCGGGTTCTTTCTGCTCTTGAACAAGTGAACTTAAGTGATGTGGATTCAGAGAGCAGTGAGGATGACACAATGGTTCCAAGCAAGCATGATTTGACAGGATTATGTCTCATGGCTAGAAGTGATGGAAGCTTCACCGAGGATGATCATGACAGCGACTTCAATGAGGTAGATCCTTCTTACGATGATTTAGCTATTGCTGTTGCTCGTCTTGGAAAATTGCTTAACAAACGTGACAAGAAAATTAAGAAACATGATATTCTTGTGGAATCTTTGCATGCTGAGATTGCTAGACTTAAATCTTTGATTCCTGATGATGATGCTTGCAAATCATGTGACTTAATCTATAGTGAGCTTACTGTGCTTAGGAAAGAACATGTTTCTTTGTTAGAACAAGTCAATACTGAAAAGAAAGAAAATGTGAAACATGTTAAAAACGTTAGCTGTTCAACTGTTGATTTGCATGATACAACTCATTGTTCTAAATGTGCTATACTGGAATTGAAGTTGCATGATGCAAATGCTAGGGTTTCTCAAATGACAGATGCTATGCTCACTCATGAAGTTCTCTCATGCTCAACTTGTCGCAAACAGAAAGGAAAAGTGGACGTTCCATGTAATAACTGTTTAACTCTTTCTCGAAAGGTTGATTACTTGGAAAAATCTTTAGAACGGTTCACTACTGGAAAGAAAAACCTAAACATGATTTTGGATCAATCAAAAGTCAGTACTCATCACAAAGGTTTAGGTTTTGATTCTTATGATCATCATAAATCACATGCTCCAACTGTTGTGAAGACACTTGAAAGTGAAAAATTCGAAATTGTCAATGAGCCTAAGAAAACTGTTTTCAAATCTGCTGGTGTGTTATCTTCTACTATGGTGAATGCAAATGTTACTTCTGTTCCTAAAGCTAAACATCATGTTAAGTACACTTGCACTCATTGTGGTAAAGATGGACATTTAGTAGATTTTTGCTTTAGGCTAGTCAAACAGCAAAAGAAAGAAAAGGCTAAGGTTAGGTCTAATTTCAGGAAGGCACATTTCACTTCTCATTTTGTGCCTAGGGTGATGCAAACACCTTTTATTGCAAGTAACACGGGAAAGAGCAAATCTGATTTTGTGAACAAATGTACTCGTGTTGTGCCTACGCGTCGTGTGTCTCAGTACTGGATTTCTAAATGTTTTATTTCTAACCCCAGTACTGAGGCCTCGACACTTTCTGCTTTCATGTAGGCTTCTCGCGCGAGGAAGGAGAACATTTGGCTAGTTGATTCCGGATGCTCACGCCACATGTCCGGTGATAAAAATTGGTTCTCCTCCCTCACTCGTGCATCTCGTGCTGAAAGTGTTACTTTTGGAGATGCATCTTCTACTCCTGTTGTGGCAAAAGGTACAGTAAAGGTAAATGACAAGTTTATGTTCAAGGATGTGGCCCTAGTTGAAAATCTGAAATACAACTTGTTGTCTGTTTCACAAATGATTGATGAGGATCTTGAAGTATGCTTTAAGAAAAGTGAATGCAAAGTTTTAGATGCTTCAGGAGTCCTTGTGTTCAGGATTTCACGGTTTGGAAGAGTTTTTAAAGCTGATTTTGATGTGTCACTTTCTTCTAAGCATAGGTGTCTAGTTGCCAATGTTTCTAAAGATTTAGTCTTTTGGCATCGTAGACTTGGTCATGTTGGTTTTGATCATCTAACTCGCGTTAGTGGTTTAGATCTCATTCGTGGCTTGCCTAAGCTTAATGGTGATAGCGATTTAGTATGCTCTTCTTGTAGACATGGTAAGATGACTGCAGGTTCACATCTACCTCTTACCATGGTGATGACAAATGCTCGAGACAGCTACTACATCTTGATCTTGTTGGACCTTCTCGAGTTCAATCCTTTGGAGGCAAATGGTATGTCTTGGTCATTGTTGATGATTATTCTAGATACTCTTGGGTTTATTTTATGGTATCTAAAGATGAGGCTTTTAGTCACTTTAGAAGTCTTGTTACTAGATTATCTGTTGATTACCCAGGAGCACTTAGAGCTATTAGAAGTGATAATGGAACTGAATTCAAGAATTCTTCTTTTGATCACTTTTGTATTGAAAAAGGAATTGATCATCAATACTCTTCACCTAGAGTGCCTCAACAAAATGGTGTAGTTGAAAGAAAGAACAGAACCTTGGTAGAGATGGCTAGGACTATGCTAGATGGACATCACACTCCTAGGAAGTTTTGGGCTGAAGCAATCTCAACTGCATGCTATGTTTCCAATAGAGTGTTTTTGAGATCAAAGCTAGGCAAAACTCCTTATGAGCTTCGTTTTGGTCATAGGCCTAGTGTATCTCATTTCAGAGTTTTTGGATGCAAATGCTTTATCTTGAAATCTGGAAATCTTGATAAATTTGAAGCTAGATCAACTGATGGCATCTTTCTTGGATATCCTGCTCATACACGTGGTTATCGTGCACTTGTTTTGGAAACTAACAAAATTGTAGAAACCTGTGAAATCACTTTCGATGAGGCTAGTCCAGGCACTAGTCCAATTGATGCAGGAACAGGTGCATATGTTCAGGGGGAGAGTATTTTTGTTGATGATGATGATGATGTTGAGGACGAAATGTTGGTTCCTATTGCGCAACCAGCTGTAACACCTTTGGCACCTACCACTACATCACCAACAGCTGAGCATCCTCAAGCCACAACATCATCTGTACATGCTGAAAATGTAGAAGAAGAAGAAGTTTCTGAAGCTACAGCTCCTTTGCATATTCAAAGAAGACATCCACCTGAACAAATGATTGGAGATTTGAATGAGAGAGTCACCCGATCTAGATTTATTGCTTCTGATTCTCATGCTCACTCTGCTTTTGTTGCTTCTTTTGAACCCAAAGATATATCTCATGCATTAACTGACGAATCTTGGATCAATGCCATGCATGAGGAATTAGAGAATTTTGAGCGTAACAAAGTTTGGAAGCTTGTTCCACCTCCTCCTGATTTTAACATAATTGGAACTAGATGGGTTTTCAAAAACAAACAAAGTGAGGATGGTGTTGTTGTCAGGAATAAAGCTAGATTGGTTGCTCAAGGATTTTCTCAAGTTGAAGGTTTAGACTTTGATGAAACTTTTGCCCCTGTTGCTAGAATTGAAGCCATTAGAATTCTTTTAGCATTTGCTGCATCTAAAGGTTTTAGACTGTATCAAATGGATGTGAAAAGTGCTTTTCTTAATGGCTATATTAATGAAGAAGTATATGTTAAGCAACCTCCTGGTTTCGAAAATCCCAAATTTCCTGATCATGTGTTCAAATTGTCCAAAGCCTTATATGGATTAAAACAAGCCCCTAGAGCATGGTATGATAGGCTAAAAACCTTTTTACTAGAAAAGGGATTCACAATGGGAAAGGTTGACAAAACTCTCTTTTTACTCAAGCAAGGCAATGATCAACTATTCGTCCAGATTTATGTTGATGATATCATCTTTGGTGGTTCCTCTCATGTTTTAGTGTCTAAGTTTTCAGAAACCATGAGAAAGGAATTTGAGATGAGCATGATGGGTGAATTGACTTACTTTTTGGGACTGCAAGTCAAACAAACGAAGGAAGGTACCTTTGTTCATGAAAGTAAATACACAAAAGATTTGCTTCTTCGCTTTGGGATGGAAAACTGCAAACCGATCATGACACCCATGGGAGGCACTTGCACACTTGATCCGGATGAAGATGGTGAGATTGTTGATCAAAAGGAGTATAGAAGCATGATAGGCTCTCTGTTATATCTCACTGCATCAAGACCGGATATTCAATTTGCTGTGTGCTTATGTGCTCGTTTTCAAGCTTCTCCACGTGTTTCACATCAACAAGCTGTCAAGCGGATCTTCAGGTATCTCCATGGTACTCAAGATTTTGGTATATGGCTTTCTGCTTCCTCATGCATTAGTTTAAGAGCATTCTCTGATGCTGATTTTGGAGGTTGTAGAATTGATAGAAAAAGCACATCTGGCTCATGTCTTTTCTTGGGTAATTCACTTATTACATGGTCCTCTAGAAAACAATCTTCATTGCACAATCAACTATGAATCTGAATATGTGGCTGCTGCTAGTTGTTGTTCTCAAATTCTTTGGATAGTAGCTACACTTAAGGATTATGTGGTTAATTTGGATAGTGTTCCTCTGTTGTGTGATAACACTAGTGCAATATGTATTGCTAAAAACCCTGTGCAACATTCTAGAACAAAACACATTGAGATCAGATTTCATTTTCTTAGAGATCATGTGGAAAAGGGAAATATTGTGCTTCATCATGTGGATACTGAACATCAATTGGCAGACATTTTCACAAAACCTTTGTCTTCTTCTCGTTTTGCTTTTATTCGGGGAGAACTTGGGTTGTTTCATCCGATGGGATATTTTTGAAAGGTTTTTTTTTAAAAGTTTTTTTTGTAACATGCTTTTTATTTTGTGTGTTTCTTAAATGAAAAACAAAAAAATGAAAAACAATAAAAAGGTACTGAGCATTGTATTTCATACACATATGTAATTTGAAGCCATGTTTATGCTACAAGGTCTTTGCAACTTTCTGTTTATACATATATGGTGTAGTTTATGTCATGATTTTTTAAATGGAATGACAACTTGAATTAAATCTTGTCATGGTTGAACTTTCTTGGCTATCTTGATCCTGCTAAAAAAATGCTAAATATGAAAGTTAAGTGCTAAAGCTCAAAAAGTGATTGTTGATAAAAGCAAGATCAAGGTTATGTACTGTCGCACTTCTTCTTTACGAGACTGCTTATCATTGCACTATGATATGAACTTGGAAGAGGTTGTGTATGACCGAAACCATGAAACCTTAAGCTTGTGATTGCTTGGCATGGTTGAAAAGTAAGGCTGATGGTGCATGTAATCCCTTGCAATTGTTATTGTTGCAATCAAAGTAATGAATCAGTTTTTCAAAGCACAAATAAAGTGCACAAAAATTCAATGTTTTCAGGTTTTAAGATTGTTGAGAAAGAGAGATCATGCCATGCAAAAAAATCATTAATAGTACTTGATTTCTAGTCATGCTTACTCTACATTGTTTATGTGTAGATTTGAGGGTGCAAGTACTGTTGATAGCATGACTTGGTGATCAAGTTGTTTCATTTGTGCATGATTCATAATGCTCAGTACATAAAAAAAAGGGAAAACAACAAACAAAAAAAGGGAGAAGTTTCTCTTTTTCTCTCTTTTTACATTCTTGATGAATCCATTGTCAAAGGGGGAGAAATTTTGGAATCAAAGGGAGAATTTTTGGTTACACATTGCACATTCACACACACATTTCTTCTTTTTGTTAGAGGGAGTTTTCTCTTTGTCATAGGGGGAGATTTCTTTTTAGATAGGGGGAGATTTTTGTTCTTCTTTGTAGGGGGAGATTTCTTTTTCTGTCTTTTGGTCACTTTACTTCTTTTAAAAATGATGTTGCTATTGTAAGGTGAATGCCAATATTCGTTTCTAAATGGTGTTGCCAATGTTTTCATCAAGGGGGAGATTGTGAGATCATGTGATAAAAAATTGGTTGAATGGTGAAATTGGCATTGTAAAGTGACTTTGGTTATAGCATGTGTGGTGCCTGTGCATGTGCTATGGTGACATGTTTATTATGCTGGTGATAGCATAATGGTTTTGCTTGATGCAATGCACTCATGTGAGTGGTTGCATGGATTAATCTTGAGTCAAGTCGTGGACTTGTGCTCGGACGCATTGTTTGTTACTTCATGTGCGAGTGTTGCTCGAGGGAACGTGGTCGATGACGTGGTGGAACTAGGTTCATGGAGGAACGAGGTTGAGACTAGGTTCGAGGAGGAACCGAGGTCTTGGTGGTCGAGAATGTCATGCGGGGCGTTTGGGCTAGAGAACATGCACATGGAGGCTGGTTAGTCACGTATTTGCAGCAGTGGGCTGTTCATGCGTGCAAGGAGTTGATTTCGGCCATGTTAGGCCAGGTTGAGATAGATACGAACTCTTTCCATGTTGGAAGTGGAGTTGTATTAATTCTCTCTGTTTTTGCATGCGTGCAAGAGTTGATTTCGGCCATGTTGGGCCAAGTTGAGATAGATACTAATTCCTTCCATGTTGGGAGTGGAGTTGTATTCAATCTCTTTGTAATTGCTCTGTATAAATAGGGGGAGGTGTCCTCTGTTTATAGTTGAGCGTTTTGGGTTTTAGGTTTTGTACTCTTGTGTTGGAGTACTTTAGACAATGAAATAAAAATCAATCTTCCAGAAAGTTTTGGTTCTTGCGTCTCCTGCGGCCGGCGGCTGTGCATTGCGGTTTGCCTTTCCTGGCATCTTGCTTCGATCTTCATGCAACGAGAGTTGATCTCTCATCTGGAGTTTGGTCCGTCATAGTTGGAGCTTCACCTGAAGATTTGTCTGTGGCAGTTGATTCAGTGTCTGAAAGTTTTGTCCGTCATAGCCTTTCAGATTCGTTTCCATCATCATCTGATTCAGTCATCTTGCGAAGGTAATATCTTTTGATTCGTAGATCCAATCGAGTTGATTTTTGTTGGGTTAGATTCATCATTGAATCTAGTTTCTACAGTTAAAATTTCATGTCGGTCTAATGGTTGAATCTTCGGTAATCTTATTTTTAAGTTTTGTCCGTCACTGGTCTGATTTGGTCCGTCGTTATTAGATCGGAATTTGGTTTGTCTGTCTTGTGAGGGTTATAACTTTAGATGTATAAGTCCGATTGAGTTGATTCTTTTTGTGTTAGCTTCGGAATAGAGTCTAGTTTCTACAGTTAAAATTTCACATCAATCCAACGGTTGGATCTTCGGGAATTATCATTTTAGTGAACATATGTTAGGCTGTTTTCGTTTTGTCCGTCATACACATATCAAAGGCGAAATTTTGTCCGTCATACACATGCAACTCCTTTGCTACAGTAGAAATTTTGTCCGTCATACACATGTAATTCTTGTCTGAAGCAAAGTTTAGTCCGCATACATATTTTAGTCCGTCATACATACAACTCCTTTGCTACATAGAAGTTTTATCCGTCATACCGTGCAACTCTCAGTCCGAACTGAAGTTTTGTCCGTCATACACGTGAAAAATTGGTCCGTGCAATAAGGTTCTTGTTGAATACAAATCAAGTGATCTGAGTTTGTTTGGGGTGTTTCAAAAGACAAAAATTTTGATTTTAGCTTCGGCGCAATCATTCACCCCCTCTGATTGCTACATTAGTATATTTTGACCCTACAGATATGTATAAAGCTA